>ML794629.1:290767-302107 GCA_009831015.1 Picea engelmannii
ACATTCGAATCAATGAAAAATGTGTCTATAATATGACTATCACCAACATCTTTACAATCAGAAGAAATACTAACTGAATGTTGGATGTGGAATGCAGATTCTTTACAACAGTTATCAAAAATAAGATCAGCTGAGTAAAATTTTTCCTCGTAATATGAATTGAAGGCCACATGAAAATCCTTCAGAGAATGGATACTAAGATTAGGAAGAGATTGACACCATTCACGAGCATTTTATTCTAAAGAAAATTTGAACAACTTGATCAAGACATCTTCGTGAACAAAACCATGTTCAAGCATGCACTTATGAAAATTAAATAAGTGCTCACTAGGATGATCATTCTTGCTTCCTCTGAATCTCGGAAGATAATCATCCCATTCAATTATAGTCGGCACTGGATGTGGAAAACCGGCTATATCTGAAAAATCACAGAAAGCGTAACTCTTAGCTAAGATCTTTTCCATTTCATACCAGTGGAGTCACCAACGGATTTCTGAACAATGGAGTCGCCACTGAATCCGTCCTTCATGGAGTCGTCAGATAGATGATGTACAACCTGATAATGTCTACTCCTTGTCTATCATCAAGAACTAGATATGATTTGTCGTTCTCCTAGGAAGTGAAGCTTCTGAACTCGTCTCCCCGGCAACGGTGCCATTTGTTATCACTCCAGGAAACTCTCCTAGGCTGTAAGTCGGAGATGCCTGGTAACTAACTCTTTTTTGGAAATATTTTCTTAATAATTGATGTGGTTTTTGGATCAAGATGAATATCTAGGGACTGGACTATGTGTTTAAGACTGTCTAGAGATATCAAATATCACGAGGCCTTCTAGGAATGCAATCAGACAAGGTTTGATTAAATGGAAGAGAAGATAGCTCATGAACCAGATTATACTCATATAAAACAAGCACAATGGGTTTAAGAACTAAGGAAATAACTTATGATTCTTAACTTAATCAATCAGCTAGTGAGATGAAAGTCACATGTAAATTGAATAAGCTCCAATAAAGAAATCATTCACTCATAAGATATCAGAGAACATAAAATAAAAAGTTTGATAACACAATTGAAGGAAGCTTGCAATGTTTCATATATTAAGAATAAGTCTCTTGATTACAGTAGCAGCATGTAGAACCCAAAATCGAACCCTTGTCTCTTAGCATGAAGAGGCATTTATAGCCTATTACAATCAGTTTTCAAATCCTAAAACCATGGATCTGATATTCTAAAAATAGAAAGTCAAAACTGATTCACAAAAGATAAGGAGAGATCCTCAAGATGAGGTCAACCTCTATCTTTTGGTCTTCAAACATTGGTTGAAAGTTGATGAAGTGTAGCCTAGCCTTCCAAGGATCTTTGATCTGTTCCTTTGAAAGTGGAACTCGAATTTGATGATGTGTTCCAAAAATCCCTATCATTTTTCCCTTGAAAATCACCAAATCTAGTCAAAAAACTCCCTTTTGACTTTCATCTCCAAGAATGGCCTTCAGATTTTGATTTGATAATTCATAACCAGCTTATTGAAGAAGAATTCGAACCATTCAAACCCAAAAATTCTTGATCTGGGCGAAAATTTGGCTATTCTGGCCATGACAGGCTTTCAACAGCTAACTTACCCGAAAATCTGCTCCTTAGTTGTTGAAAGGCGCAACTTTCAACAACTAACTAGTCATAATTCTGCCTTCTGCGCTGGTGAAAGTGCAAAGTTTTTCAAAATCAAATTTCTCAGTCATGGAGAGTCCGTTTTGCATGTTTAAATAGTCGATTGACATCTAAAAATCCTAAGATTTCCAATGGTGCTTTCAGATCTGCATTTGGAGCTCGGGAAGCTAGTCAAATTTTCCCTACAAGATTAGGCATCGTTCTTTCAAAAATGCCAGTGCGTTTTTTGATTGCTAACACCACGCATAGGTTCATTTTTTGCAAATTGTAAGGGTTGTTATGAGTAGTTTGAGGGCCCATTGCCTTTAGATTTTAATTACTTGCACTTTGTAAAGCAACCACACTTCACGTAGAGTCCTTTATCACAAGGAAGGTTATCTAACATAAGCACATAGGGGTAAAAAGAATCACAATTCTTCTCTTTACTTTGTTTCCACATGGATGGATCATTTGGCATTTAAAATTTTGAGTTGAAGTTATTTCTTTTTCAAACACAATCAACTAATTTGGTACTAGAAATCAATTTTAACCCTCAAGTATGCTCTTCCCCTGCACCCTAGTGTGATCTTGGGAATCAGAAAAGGTGGTTGAAAGGAAGTTTCATCTCCCTTAAAAGATCATTAGGAGAGAACAAATCCCACCTAGGGTACCTCTTAGTTTTGGAAATCATCTTAAAGCTTTGTAAGGGCCCATACATGCCCACATGTTTGCAATCTTAGGATAGTTTCTAAAAAAATTCTTAGTTTAGACAACACTCTAGAAAAGTTTAAAAGATCAAGTAACGAGCCCATACATGCCCACATGTCTACAATATTAGGATAGTTTCAAAAGATTTTCTAGTTTAGAAAACATTCTAGGGAGTTTAAAGGATTAAGTAAGGACCCATATGTCCACATTGCTAGTTCTTCAAGGATTTAAAAATTATGCAAGGTCGTACAAAAGAAACGTAGTAAGCTAGGTAAGAAGATTTATAAGGACCACAAGAAGTCCACATGTTGCAATCTTACACCTAACTTATTAAAAATCTTGTGCACACTTTTCACTTTCTTGCACACAAAGCCACGAATCACACACATAATTTCTATTAGAATAGTGGAGGTCGAAGTAAGGTTTCTTTTTAAGTACTTCAAAGGAATCTTGAAAGATCCGACTACTTCTTTGGAAATTATCCATGCCAATTTAATTCAAACAAGGTTGGTCCATGACCCAAATCTCCCAGTCGAGTTCATTTAAACTTTTTCTAAAACCTCACTAAATTTTCCTCCACAGGAGGTGCCAAAATAATTTTTTAGTCTAGGTATGATATCGAGGATAGGCATCCAAAAAACCCCCCGTTATTAGGTTCTCACATTTTGAAACAATAGAAGTTAAGAATAAGGATCTTTCAAATCCTCCAAAGTCAAGTGTTCCTATACCATAAGGCAGGGAGATACCCGTGAAGGGTCGAAGGCTGCGGTGCGATTGTTCTGTGCATCCCTCCTTGAGTCACCCAACTCTTGTGAGGATATCGAGCCCGTGACCCATTTCTTAGGCCAAAAATATAAATGTTGCACTTTGACCAAGGTACTTAGTGGCCAAACATAGGATATCTACCCAGGTGGCGGTTGTGGGCTGCAATCACACCTTGATTATATTTTGTGTGGCTATTGGGAAATATCGCTAGCTCTTTCGAGATATGCACCCTCTACCCCTCATTATAATTGATTACTTCAACCTTAACTAGTTCCTCTTCCAGTGGCTTTAGACCCCAATGTCAAGTGCTATTGGAAGGCCCAGTGCTAAATTGAGGGGAAGGACAATAGGTCTTTTAGGACACGAGAATTTGTTTTTGTTTTCCCCCCATGGGGTCAAAATCCACCTATCCACATGCTTGTTTATTTTACAGTTGATTTATGTATGATGTTCATTTCATTACATGCAATTGTGAGTTATACTATCTTGTGAAGTTCAAAAATATAAAACTCTCTTGTTCATTTATATCACTCTTGTCACCATTTGCACACATCCACTTTTCTAGTCGGAACCATAGGGGAACCACAGAATCCCCTTCGTTCTAGATGCTTGCAGAATCTCCCTCCTATTCTAGGAGGAGTCCCTAGTCTCGCCAACTCACTGGATCAACCATCTCACACTCCAATGAGTGCTATTGTTCTAGGATCATCTCTACTTGGTTCCACTTTGCTTGGGTCAAATACCCAAGGCAATCCTTCTATTGGTTCTCCTTCACAAGGATGCAGGAGTCAAACTTCCTCTCAAGGGAGAATTACAAAGCCACCAAATCCCTCTCAAGGGACAGGTCCATTACCTATGCACACAATGTCTAAAACTAATCCTCCACTAGCTCCCCATATGCCATACTTGGCATCACTCAACATTCTCGATTTAACCAAATTCATGAATGATCCCATTTTGCATGATGCCACTTTCCCCAATATGCCTACCAAATTGCCTTCAGATATTTCTAAGTTTGAAGGAAAACCAGGGGAAGATCCCACCAACCATTGTATGACCTTCCACTTATGGTGCTCTTCAAAAAGTATCATGGATGATTCCATCTTCTTAAGGTTATTTCAAAGAACTCTCATGGGTTCATCAGCCAAATGGTATGTGGATGAAAAATGAGGGTCCCATGTGACCTTTGAATCATTGGCCAAGGAATTTTTGTCCTTTTTTCAATTACCAGTTCGTCATGACACTGGTCTAGAAATTATCTTTGAGTTCAAACAAACCACTTCTATCCATATCGTCGACCACATCCATGAATGGTGATGACGACATAGTTTGTGTAAATAAGAAACCACCAAAGAACAACATCTCAATTGGTTTCTCAAATCACTCATCCATGTGATTGCCAAAGATGTAGAATCCATTTTTCCTCAATCAGAAGAGGAATCCATCAACAAGACCCAACAATTTGACCTCATATTTTCCCAATCGGGTTACTTGTACACAATATTTCTTGATGCACCTAGACCCCTACCATTTGGCTAGGACAAACCTGGGGTTTCTCACGCTGTGGATGGGTTGATTGGTTCTATGACACATCTCAACCCTTACGGCCACCCATCACCTACTTATGGTGAAAATCAATATTCACAACCATATGGAGAGACATATTATTACTCTCCTCCCACTCACCAACAGTCATATCATGTGGCTCCCACTCCACCGTTGGGATGACCCCCACTAGTACCCATGATGCATCCAGTTTCTCAACCAAGTACAATTTCACCCCCGACCCTCACATATAACCCAAATAGTGGTGGAAGTACTTCCACTTCCTACACACCATATGGATCATCTCCACAAAACAATCCATATTTTCCATTTCCTGGTCCTCCCCAGCAAGTTTCTCCTGCACCAGGACAACCACATGTCGGTGTTAATTTTATTCAACCCTCTTCCATTCAATGGGTTCATGCTTTTGAACAGTTGAATATGGCATATCCATCCCATCAGTCGAATAATTCCAAGAAGAAAGGGAAAAACCGAAACAATAACAACCCAGGACCAAGAGGAAATAACCCCCAACAAAATCACCCCCCTGGGGGAAACCAGAATCAAGGAAACCAAAACCCCTAAGGGGGCACCAATAACAATCAACCACAACAAGGAAAGAACAATAACCTCATAACTAACTTCCCTTGCGCTGTATGTGGTGAGTATGGACATTATACTCACTACTACCCCCAAATTGTTGATTATAAATGAATGAAAGAATCCATGAACACTCAATGCCCCACGACACCACCTTCCCCTCAGCAGGCTCTACAACATTATTTGCAACCACCACCTATGACCATTTTGAAAAACCTTATTCCACACCAGGGTGTGATGAATACCCAATAAGATATAACCTCAGCCCCACCACAAATGGGGAAATATCACAACTCAATTCCCAATCAACCCGGAAATTTGGTCGATCGCAATATCCTCCATACCAGTGAGGAATAAATTCTTCTGCAAACATGCAACCATCCATAGATCATAAGAATATACCCCAACTATATCATAAGAATCTCTCGCTACAGATGGACAACCATTGATGATTCCACGCCCTAACACTGAACCAAATCCTCACATACCCTGTGTACCTCTATGATAGAATGTACATAACCCTCAAGCTAGGGAAACACATAACTACAGTTTAGTCTATGACTTAGCACAATCACCTGCAACCATGTCTATGTTGGAGGTCCTCCAAACCTGTCCATCAAAGTGCAAATCCTTTCTTTCCACCTTGGGGGTAGTCGACCCAGCTAATACTTGACTCATCACTTTTGATTTGGATAACAGAGAACCACGCCTCCCCGCTCTAGTAGATTTTCAGATACCAATTAAGATTCGGAACATCACAGTTTATCGGTGCATTATCGATGAAGGTCCATCCACATGCATCATGTCCAAAGTCATTTGGAAGAAACTCTGCTCACCTGAGCTAGTACCATCTTCCATCACCCTGAGAGATTATGACGATCGACCATCATCCCCTGAAGGGCTCTTCCAAAATGTCCCTGTAGAACTTGGGGGAAAAACCATCATGATTGACATTGAATTTATTGACGCCCCACTCTATTACAATATCTTGTTTGGACGTAGCTACATGTATGCTATGAAGGTAGTAGCCTCTTCTATGTTTCATACAATGATGTTCCCCCATAACGGTAAAATCGTCACCATCGACCAACTTACACATTATGAGCCTAATCATTCCACCAACATTGATAACATCCTCCCCCTTGTCTGCACTACCTCAGATGATTTTTCAGTCATTGACATTGGTCATGGGACATTCAAGGACTCATCCTTGTCAAGGACTTATCATGGAGCACCACCTCTCCTAAACCCTTATATTTCAGCACAAGTATGCGTAGTTTCCTCTAACGAAATAGATATAAGAGACCATACTCCTCTCAGTGAGGCTGCTCCCCACATCAAAGTTCCATCAGTTGGAGAACTACTACCTCAGGAATTCCCTGAAAACACCACCAAACCACTTGACCTGGATTTTCCCCCCATTGAAGGGCAAATCCTGGTTTGGGAAATAGTCCCCCAAGCCATTACCCAAATCCCCTTTTTCTACCCCACACCTGGAGTCCAAGCATTCCAGGTAGCTACTACTCTCACCCTTCCCAACATGGTGCTCGACATCCCTGTATGGTATCTCCATCCACCCTATATGGTTCCTACACCATCTCTCCCTCCTCATACATAGCGATTACCGATGCAGATCCCAGTACAGGCTCTTTCCACACCACCCTCACCCCCAACCGGAGGCAACACCACTACCATTGGGGGGGAAAAAAGGAAGAACGAACCCATAGCCCCACTCCCCCCCCGCGCTCAACCTCCTTGCGCACTATGTGAAAGAGAAGGATACCCCACTAATATATGTCCTACTCTTCCCAAGTTACGCAATCTTATCCCCATTGCTTACCACTCCACCAAGTACCTATGTTGCTACTACGAAGTCATCAACCACACGAAATAAAGGGTTATGAACCAATTTCACTTGTTCCATATTCTCATGATACAACCATTACACTCATCATTTCCAAGCTCTACCTCAATTCCTCCAAACATTAGTCGCGGTATGCCACACATCCCCACTTGAGCCCCCTCAGGCCCTCCCTACTACTACTCACATTACTAACATTCATTATATTTCTTCGTCAATCTCTGTGTGAATGAGATACCATCCACAATATCGTGACATTTGGTTTATGTCCAGCGGGCCATCACACCCTGTACATGATATCCCGTCTACATCCTCACCCCTGGAGGACAATAACACTTACCCAGTGATAGTTCCCCCTGTAACCTCCCAGGATCCTATATTCTCTCATTTTTCACTGCGAAGAAGATATCCTGGAGGAATTGACTACCCTTGATTTCCCTTGGAATGTGCTCCATCCTCGAGCACTTTTCCTCTCACACGAAGTATTTCACCCTCCTACCCAAGCCTCCCTGTCTGCCATCAAAACCAAGGATTTTATTCCTCCAGGGCATGTTGACTAGTTCAAAAACCCTATTCCTTCCCTTGATGCTTTTGAAGAAGGAAACAGGAAACATGGCCAACAACTCCCCCACAGTCAAAATTGACATTTCCATTAAACCAAGGATCATAGAAGAGATCACCATTGGCGCCGCATGCTCCCCTGAAGAACTCATTACTTACAAAGATATCTTGCAGGAATAATGGGATATTTTTGCTTGGTCATACACGAAGATGTTTGGCCTTGATCCTTCTATAATCGAACATCGAATCGACACATGGTCGGATATCGCCCCTGTTCGTCAAAAGAAACACCCCCTTCACCCATCCAAAGTTGCGGCTATCAATGCTGAAATTGACAAATTATGCATTGTCGGGTTCATTTACCCCATTCCGTACACTTCTTGGGTCTCCAACCCCATACCTGTTAACAAAAAATAGGGAACTATTCGCGTCTGCACTGACTTTCGCAACCTCAACCACGCTTGTCCCAAAGACAACTTCCCAACCCCTTTCATCGACTAAATAATTGATGATTGTGCCGACCACGAGGAACTATCCTTTATGGATGGTTTTTCCAGATACAATCAAATTCAGAGCCACCCAGCAAATCAGTACAAAACTCCTTTTACAACACCTTGGGGTACCTTTTCTTATCGCGTCATGCCCTTTGGACTAAAAAATGCAAGTGTTACTTTCCAATGAGCCATGACCTACATTTTTCACGATCTTGCTCACATCATCCTTGCTTATTTGGACAACCTCACTACTTGATCCAAAAAGTGAACCCATCATTTAGATGACTTACGCATCATTTTCCAATGATGTCACCAATATAATATTCGTTTGAACCCCCTCAAGTGTGTCTTTTGCATCATTGTCGGGCGCCTCCTTGAGTTCATTGTCTCCCAACATGACATCATTGTAGACCCCCTCAAGGTCCAAGATATCACAAAATCCCACCACCTAGGACTTTACGCCAACTACAGATCTTGCAAGGCAAAGCCAAATTTTTACGTTGCTTTGTCCTAGACTACGCCACTCGTGCACATGGTTTTGTCTTCTTACTATGTCATGATATCCCATTTCAATGGGATGAACATGCTCAAACAACATTTGATAATTTAAAATCCGATATATCCAATGCCCCTTTGATCAATCCCCCTGACTATGATCACGATTACATCCTCTACTTATCAACCTCTATTGTTTCAGTCATAGGAGTCCTCGTCCAATTAGGGGATGACGGGCATGAACATGTGATTTACTACATTAGTTAAAACCTTTCAGGACCAGCCTTAAAATATAATAATGGTGAAAAAATCATGTTAGTAGGTGTCCTCGCAGTCCAGAAACTATGGCATTATATTCTACTTCGAACTACCAAGATCGTAGCAGATTCCAACCCCATGCAGTACTTGCTTAGTCGACGATAGATCCACGACAAATTTTCCTAATGGATCGTTATTCTCCAGGAATAAGATCTAGATTTCTCCACTCCCAAAAGCAAGAAATATCTATTCATAGCCGAACTCATTACGTATTTTCCCCTAGATGCCAAATCTTCCTCCATCAACGAGGATTTCCCCGACGAACACCTATTCTTCATTCCCTCCGACGACCCCTGGTATGACGACCTCCTCATCTACCTTCGTACACAAAATTTTGGATCTCACCTCTCTCGGGATGATCGTCGATGCATTCGCCATCAGGCTCCCTGATACCTCCTCATCGGGGACATTCTTTATCAACGAGGGGTCGATACCATCCTTCGGTGATGTCTTACCATCGACGAAGCCGACAGAGGCTTGAAAGATTTCCACAGTGGTGCTTGCGGTGGTCACCTCTCGGGTACGTCCACCGCCCAAAAAACCATTCGAGCAGGCTACTTCTATCCCACTTTGTTTCATGACTGCATCCACATTGTCAAGCGATGCGATAAATCCCAGTTTTATGCAAACAAAGCATGACCTCCACCCACTCTTCTACACCCAGTTATCACAGCTAGCCCATTCTGTAAATGGGGCATAAACTTCATGACTTTCCATGCTCTATCCACTAATGGAAACAAGTACATTGTCGTGGAACTCGATTATTTTACCAAATGGGCCGAAGCCATGCCCACATTTAACAACACTGCTAACACATCAACGCATTTTTTCTTCAACCATGTCATTACCCAGTTCGGAGTCCCGCAACATTTAGTTTTTGATGATGGTAAACATTTTGAGAATGAGATCTTTGTCGAAGTCTCCTCAAAATTAGGCTTCACCCATGAGTTTTCCTCCCCATACTACCCTTAGTCCAATGGACAGGTTGATGCTGTCAATAAATTCCTCAAAACCATGGTCCAAAGCACCATCAACAAACATAATACCAACTAGCATCATATGTTGTTTTTTGTTTTATGGTCCTATCGCATGGCAATCAAAATTGCCACCAGTTTTACACCGTTCCACCTCGTCCATGGGATTGAATTCACCCTCCCTATCGAGTGCAAAATCCCCACATTACGCACTTCCATAGAGCTCTTACCTAACACTGATCCAATAGAGAAGTGCCTGCTGACCTTAGAGTCACTTGATGAAGACCTTCGATCCTCATTTCAACACAATGAAGAAGCTGAAAAATGGTCCAAATCCATCTTCAACTGCCATGTCAACCTTCACTCATTCAATGAAGGTAATCTCCTATTAGCCTATGATATCACCCACGACACTCTTGGCCATGGGAAATTCGAGTCATTATGGCACAACCCCTTCATCATCCAACATTTCCTCAATAAAGGCACCTACATTTTGGCCTCTCCAAAAGGCTTCCCTCTCAAGGAACCCGTCAACGGGTTATACTTGAAGAAATTTTATGCCTAAGCGTAGCCCCCTACCCTAGGTTTCTCTTTGAAAAAAATTATAGAGTTGTTAGTCTTCTTTACTGCCACCACTCCTCATGTCTGATCTATCACTCGTGTTATTGAAATATGCATCATCCATCAACCTACCACATTGGTTACGCTGACGGTGCCAGCCGCTGGAACCAGAATCTCACTTCGGTTGCTTGGGCCCTCTATACCCCCTCACATATACTACTCCATTCCAGTGGAATATTCTTAGGCCTAGCCACCAACAACCAAGCTGAATATGACGCCTTCATTGGTCTCCTCGTCGAGGCTAGTCACTGACACATTCTTCACCTTAGCATTTGATTGGATTCCCAGCTTGTCGTCCTGCAGCTCAACAACATGTATCATGTTCATGATCCTTGCCTCTTTCGCAAATAGATGCAAGTTATACTCCTATCTCGTAACTTTGATTCCATCACATGTACACATATTCCAAGAAACCTCAATTAAGTAGTAGATCACATGGCTAACCTAGTATTAGATTGGAATTTATCACATTGAAAAACACTGTATACACAACATCATACATTTGTCAACAGATAGCAATAGACATCATACATCATAAAAACAAAACACAAATACACAAATGATCAATGTATCCATCATATATATCATCAAGGTCATAAATGTTTTACAAAAAATATATATACAATTGCCCGTAGGATCATGAGCCCCATCATCACTATGAGTACAAAAATGGGTATCAACTACACTCTACAAAATCGGGCTCCCAAACCCATACATACAAAAATCGGCACTAAAGGTGCCCCTAAATCCCCCC
>ML794629.1:307710-332285 GCA_009831015.1 Picea engelmannii
GAGAGAGAGAGAATTGATTTGTGTTAACATGAACACGTTCTTATTCCTAATAATGTGAGTGTGTGTTATTTGAATTTCAAACTTTTTTAGGTAGGAGTGACAACTCTAGGTTACATTTTTGTTGAGTTGGTTGCCTCGGATTTAGGTTCGGGATGACAAACCTAATGGTTTGATCTGCAAATACATAAAAACCTCATTTTTTATAAATTCCTCTCCATATCTCTATTTTTGAAGTTATTGTTCAGTTATTGACGAAACTACATACACAGATAAAGTTGGTTGTGTAGATTTCAAATATGTATTTTTTTTTTAAATTAATATTGTTTACTATTTTTAATCTATTTTTATCTTGTCATATATCAAAATCCTAGAATATATACCTCTCTTATTTATGATATAATTTTTTGTCAGCTTAACTATTTCTCAAATAATTTATATGCGGTTCTCAAATAATTTATACGCGGTACTAGAGGAGACATATATCTACCATCTAAAAAAGTTAAAATTGTTTTGATCATGTTAAGACCCTCTTAGCAAGAACAAACGTTGTAATTTGAGGAATATGTTAACTTTGATAATTTAAAAAATATATAAAATTAATATCATAAATTTCCAAAAAATATGCCTCACAAGAAAAATAGGTTCTCTATAAGTATACAAGTTTTTGGAAAGAAATTTCATTGTTAAGGTTCAACACCAAAAACATATACCTTATATTTTGTTGGAAAAATAAGATACCATTGTTAGAAAAAATCAAATTTGACATAGTTATTCAGAATTTCTATGAATAAAAGTTGTATATTGGGAAAGTTAATTCAATTTCTCATGTTTCATCTTCTTACGCCATATTAAAATTCATTGTAAAAGTACCTTGAATAATCCCTCCAAGTTAACATATTGTTGTTTTTCCAAGTTTTTATTGCCACTAACCCGTCATGAGAAACCATCATTAGCTTGCAATCATATTAAATGTACTTAAATATGATTGATCTAACTAAAGTATATATATATATATATATATATATATATATATAATGTTGTTTAAATTGCATTTTTGAATGTATTAATAGATTCAACACCTTAAAAAAACTCCAAAGTACTCAATCACTCAAATATGGAGTTCCAATAAATTTTTACTACTAAAAATTGATTGGAAAATATGCTTGTAAAAACTCCAAAAATATTAACATTTAAACTAGACCTTACACTGAGTTACATATCACCTCTCCACAATTTAATAGAGATATTTCTTTCATAAAAATTATTAATATAATTTACACACTCTACCTTTAAATTAAATTATTATTATTATTATTATTATTATATTATTTAAAACATAATAAATGAAAATCATCCTTATCTTCTCTGACATCTTTATGTGCATGGTTCTTATCGTTTACCGCATGCAAAATATATATTTTTATGACAAGTAGTTGCACGTATATTGGAATCGTCGTACATGAAAATATATATTCTTATGACAACTGGTTGCACGTATATTGAATCGTCGTACATGTTACATGGACCAACGAAGAAAATCTTATCCAAAGCGATAAAATTTTTATTTCCAACCCTAAACAACTCCGAATTCAATGCAAACTTACAAATTAAGAAACCTTATTAAAATGTTACAAACCTACCTCTGGCATAAATTTTTATGATAATAATTTAATTTAATCTTTCATAAATATATGAATTAAAATAAACTAGCAATAACCACTTTATAAAATGGTTATTGCTAATTAACAGACAACATATTTTGAAGATGACCATTAACTTATTAACAAATAATTACAAATATATAACAATAATATATTAATGTAATACATTAATATAGTATATTAATGTATATAAATTAATAGTATATTATATATTAACATAATGTATTACATTAATCTAATATATAATAATATATAAATTAAAGTATTAATCTACATGCAATGCAACATATTACTTGATTGATGCATTAATAATGTAATGTATTAATTAATTAATACATTAATATATTATTAATGTATATATTGCTAAGATATTAATACACTAATAACGTAATATATTACTAAATACATTACTAAAGTATTAATGCACTAATAAAGTAATAATACATTATTATATTGTTGTAATACTGTAATGTATAAATTAAAGTATAATGTAACATATTAAACTATTAATACGTTAATAATGTATTAATACATCAAATTATACACTGATTTATTGGTTAATACATTAGTAATGTAATGTAACATTAATGATATATTAATATATTAATGTAATGTGTCAATTAAAGTATTAATTTACAATAATGTATAAAGTAAAGTATTAATTGATTGATGCATTCCATAATTGTTTGGAAAATCCTTTTAAAGGTTAAGTTGCTTATTTGGCTTACTGACAAAAACAAAATATCCACATGGGACAAACTACTGAAGAAAGGCTAGATCGGCCCAAATATTTTCCAGTTTTTTTTTTAAGAAGCGAAAACGGTGGCACATCTATTCATTCATTGCAAATTCGCCACACAGGTTTGGAATTTAATTGCATAGGTCATACATCTCACCTCTACCTGGAATGGGACATCCATCTCAAATTGTTTTACACACTGGATTTCAAGAGAGCGTTCCTACAAACTTCTGCCCCCATTGGTTATCTAGCACCTTTGGTTGGACAAAAACAACTTGATCTTTAATAATATTACACCTTCTATCCATTCAGTAATCTACAGAGCTCTTGGCCTTCACCAGATTTGGAAAGAAGTATATCCTTACAAAGGGAAAACAAAAATTCTGATAAATCCCTCCATTCCTGAGAATATTACTTTAGGGTGGTTCGATGGTGCTTCCCAACTCAGCGGAGCTATGAGTGGTGCAGGGGGCTTGATTAGACTGACTAAAAACTCATAATACAGGTGGACATTCAGTTGTAGCCCATGCACTAACACAAGGGCAGAACTATTGGGGGCTTGGGCAACACTTCACATGGCCATGCAGCTCAATATTGAACACCTACAGCCGATCGACGACTCCAAAGTTATAATAGATTGGCTCAATCATAGTGGTAAGCTTTAATCGATCACCCTCGTGGCTTGGATGGACAGTATCAACAATCTACTTCGCCACTTCAAGAATCTTATCTTCACACATACTTCTCGTGAGTTCAATAGGGAAGCAGATCTACTATCCAAGACAACTCTACAAAAACAAAAAGGTCTGATCATCTACACACATTGGATGGACGGTCACGAGGGACCCTCTCATTCTATCAAAATATTCTAATGGTCGTCATCACCTGTTTATTTCCTCTGCATACTTGGCACTTTTTTGGCAGAAACATCTCGACATTCTCTTCTTTCTGGATTGATATCTCTCCTTTTTTATTTTCCAGGGTAACATCACTCACCTTCAAATTGGGTTCCCCAATTGAAAGAGATGGAATCCCTACCTGTTGATCCAACTCAGATGATCCGACTTAGATTTCTGAATGTATTCGTTTATGAGAACATATTATATTTTAATATAATTGAGTAATTTTTTCTTCTAGAAAAAAAATTGATTGATACATTAATAATGGGATGCATTAATTAATTTATACATTAATACATTATTAACTAATACATTGCTAATTATCAATACACTAATAAAGTAATACATTAATAATATATCAAATACATCAATATACACATTACTAAAATATTAATACACTAATAAAGTAATACATTAACAATACATTATTACATTAGTGTAATGTATACATTAAATAATCAATACAATTTAATGCATAATATAGCATATTAAAGTATTGATGCATTATTAAGTAATACATTGCTAAAGTATTAATACACTAATAAAGTAATATATTAATAATACATTATTAAAGTATAAATACATTACGAGTAAAATTGTTGGGCGGAGGAGGTCTCATACCCCAATTTGGTTGGCTGTGACCTTAAAAATAGATTATTATTATTATTATTTATTGAACATGACTATGGTTGACCATGACCATGTTTTCTTATGGTAATGACTATGAATGACATTGATACATTAAAATATACTAATATATATTAATTTAATTAATTAATACAATACTACATTTTTAATAAATACATTACTAAAATCTCAATACATTAAGGAATTAATAAAGTATTAATACAAAAATAAAATAATACATTAATAAAGTAGTATGACATTAACAAAGCATTAATACATTATTACATTAATATAATTTATGAATTAAAGTATATGTTAATATTAATGTATAATTTAACTATTAATTAATTGATACATTAATAATGTAATGTATTAATTAATTAATACATTAATGTATAATGTAACATATTAAAGTACTAATACCTTAATAACGTGATTTATTAAATAATTAATACATTAATATATTGTTAAAGTATTAATACACTAATAAAAGTAATGCATAAATATAAAGTATTAAAACATAATTTTAATGAACATGACTACCATAATTTTAATCAACATGACTATGATTGACCATGATCATGGTTTCTTATGGTAACTACTATAAAGAACATTTCAATACATTAAAATACATTAAAATGTATTAATTTAACTAATTAATACATTAATACATTTTTAATAAACACATTACTAAAGTATTAATACATCAAGAAATTAATAAAATATGAATACACAAATAAAATAAAACATTAATAAAATAGTAAGACATTAATAAAACATTATTACATTAATATAAGTATAAATTAATGTATAATGTAACATAAAGTACTAGTAATGTACTTTATTATTTAATTAATATATTACTATATTGTTAAAATATTGATACACTAATAAAGTAATGCATAAATAATACATTATTAAAGAAATAATACATTAGTAAATACTTTATTAATAATGTATTTATTAATATTATTAATACACTAAAACATTGATATTAAGCCATTAATATTGATATTAAAATATCAATATTAAAGAATTAATACGTTAAAACATTACAAAATTATTAATACTTTAATAATACATTATTAAAGTATTAATACCTTAATAAATACATTACCAAAGTAATAATACATTATTAAAGTATTAATACATTAATTTAGTATGACCATGCTTGATTATGGTTGACCATGCCCATGGTTAAACTTTGGTAGAACTTGGTTGACTTTTGGAAGAAAAGGTTCACCATGGTTGACATGGTTAATTGTGGTTGACCTTGGATTACCATGATCATGGTTAAATTCCATAGACCTTCAACATGGTTTACAATGGTTAACCATGTTTACCAATTATTTTCCATAAGTGACCATGGTTGACCATGACCATGGCTAACCTTAACACTACCAGTGGCATTCAAATAGCAACATTTGGAATTGTTTGTCACATTATCACAACGAGATATTTGTGTAACATTGTGACAACAAGGTTGTGTTGATTACATTGTGATGACAAAGATATGTTCGCCATATTGCGACAATATGGTTATTTTTATCACATTGCGACAATATGATTATGTTCGTCACATTGTATGTTCATCGTATAAGGTTATGTTTGCCACATTGCGAAAATATGGTTATGTTCATCACATCGTGAAAATATGGTTATGTTCATCACATCGCGACAATATGGTTATGGCTAGTCATGTTCATCACATTGCAATAATATGGTTATGGCTAGTCATGTTCGTCACACTGCGACAATATGGTTATGTTCATGACATTGCAACAATATGGTTATGACCAACCATGTTTGTCACATTTCGACAATATGGTTATGGCCAGTGATGGTCATGTATGGACAACAACTTTCAAACATGGTTAACCATTGTCAACCATGGTCAACCATATTTATGTTTGTCACATTGCGACAATATGGTTATGGCTAGTGATCGTCATGTATGGACAACAACTTTCAAACATGGTTAACCATTGTCAACCATGGTCAACCACATTCAACCATGGTCAACCATAGTTATGTTTGTCACATTGCGACAATATGGTTATGTTCGTCAAATTGTATAGTCATTGTATAAGGCTATCTTTGTCACAATGTGACAATATGGTTATGTTTGTCACATTATGATGATAGGGCTATGTTTGTCAGATTGCAAGGACATGATATTTGCATCACATTATGATGACTAGTTATTTGTGTCACATTGCGACGACAAGGATTTGTTCATAACATTGTGACAATAGGATATTGTTTGTCACATATTAATGATGACTAGGATAGTTCGACGATGGTGCTTTGTTCATCACATTGTGATGACATGACATTTAAGTAAAATTGATTATGTGATGAACATAAATGTCGTATGTTCATCATATTTCATATGGCTATGTGATGAACATAAATGTCCTATGTTCATCATATTGCGACAACAATACATTTATTGCGATGGTGAGGCTATGTTCATAACATTATGATGATAGGACATTGTTTGTGACCTTATGATGATATGATATTTGCATAGCATTGTGATGAGGAGGTTATGTTCAACACATTGTGACGACGAGATTATGTTCATCACATTGATAACAAATCATCTTGAACTTTGTAGATGATGAATAGTACATGTTCTAAGGAAATTGATAGCAAATCTACTTGATTTATAATTGTATTAATTAATTTATACATAAATATATTATTAATTAACACATTGCTAAAGTATAAATACACTCATAAAGTAATACATTAACAATATATTAAATGTACATCAATAATACATTAATAAATACATCACTAAAGTATTAATACACTAATAAAGTAATACATTAATAATACATTAATCAAGTAGTAATACATTGAATTTAATGTATTCATTAAAACATTATTAAAGTATTAATACATTAGCAATACATTATTACATAATTATATTATTGTAATGTATAAATTAACACATTAATGCACAAATGCATAATGTAATATATTAAAGTATTAATATATTAATGCATTAATATATTAATGCATTATTAAGTAATACATTTTTAAAGTATTAATACATATGTATTAATTAATTAAAACATTAATGCATAATGTAAAATAGTAAAGTACTAATACATTAATAATGTAATTTACTAATTAATTAACTAATTTACTAATTAGTTAATTGTGGTTGACCTTGGTTACCATGATCATGGTTAAGTTTCGTACACCTTTAGCATGGTTAACAATGGTTAACCATGTTTGACAGTTGTTTCCCATAGGTGACCATAGCTATCCATGACTATGGATGACCAAGACTATGGGTGACATTCAAATAATGACATTTGGAATTGTGTGTCATATTATGATGAGGGGATATTTGTGTAACATTGCAATGACGAGGCTATGTTGATGAGATTGTGATGACGAGGCTATGTTCACCATATTGTGACATTATGGTTATTTTTGTCACATTGTAAGGGAGGGGCAAAGTTCATCAGATTGCGACGACATGATATTTGTGTCACACTATGATGACAAGATATTTGCATCACATCGTGACTATAGAAATGTTTTCATCACATTGCAACAATAGTATATTGTTTGTCACATATTGATGATGACAGGGATATTGTGATGATGGGCCTATGTTCACCGCATTGTGATGACAAGACATTTAAGTAAAAGGTGGCTATGTGATGAACATAAATGGTGTATGTTCATTGTATGACATAGGTATATGTGATGAAAATGCATGTCGTGTCTTCATCACATTGCAAGGATATGACATTTATTTCGACAACAGGGCTATGTTCATCACATTGTGACGATAGGAAATTGTTTGTCACATTATCACGACAGGGTATTTGTATGACATTGTGATGATGAGAATATGTTCATCAAATGAGGACGACGAGGTTATGTTTGTCACATTGAAACAATATAATTATGTTCATCACGTTCTCCTAACGAGGCTATGATGGCCACATTGTGACAATATGGTTATGTTTGTCACATTGTGACAATATGGTTATGGCCAATCATGTTCATCACATTGAAACAATATGGTTATCGCTAGTCATGGTCGTCACATTCCGACAATATAGTTATGTTCATCACAATGCGACAATATGGTTATGGCCAGTCATGTTCGTCACATTGTAACAATATGGTTATGTTCGTCACATTGCAACAATATGGTTATGGCCAGTCATGTTCATCACATTATGAAAATATGGTTATGTTCATCACATTGTGATAATATGGTTATGGCCAACCATGTTTGTCACATTTCGTTAATATGGTTATGGTCAATGATGGTCATGTATGGACAAAAAATGTCAAACATGGTTAACCACAATCAACCATGGTCATGGTCAACCAAGGTCGACCATAGTTATGTTTGTCATGTTGTGAAAATATGGTTATGTTCGTCACATTGTATGTTCATTGTATAAGGCTATATTTGTCACATTGCGACAATATGGTTATGTTCATCACATTGTGACGACGGGGCTATGTTCATCAGATTGCAAGGACATGGTATTTGCATCACATTATCACGATTGGATATTTTCTTCACATTGTGATGATGGGTCTATGTTCATAACATTGTGAAGATAGGATATTGTTTGTCACATATTGACAATGACTACGATAGTGCGACGATGACACTATGTTCATCACATTTCCATGACAAGACATTTAAGTAAAAGGGGCTATGTGATGAACATAAATAATGTATGTTCATTGTATGTTCATGGTATGTCATATGGCTATGGGATGAGCATAAATGTCGTATGTTCATCATATTGCGATGACGGGGGTATTTTCATAACATTACGACGACAGGACATTGTTTGTCACCTTATAATGACAAGATATTTTTATAACATTGCGATGATGAGGTTATGTCCATCACATTGTGACGATGAGGTTATGTTCATCACATTGATAAAAAAATCATCTTGAACTTTGTAGATGACAAATTATACTTATTATAAGGAAATTGATAGTAAATCTACTTTATTTATAATTGTTCTAAGGACATTGATAGCAAATCATTTAATAATTTATACTTTTTATTGATTGTAACATCCTGCTCCTACGAGCACATGTTATCGACTTATTCTTTGAAGACATTTGCGTGCAAGTGATCCGGTTATAGTACATTGTTATTTGTTTCGATTATATGGATTTCATATGATGATATTGATGGGTTGTGATTTAATGTTATTTGATATATATGTATTGACATATGCTATTGACGAGATTTCCCTAAGTGTGCAGGACACTTGACAGATTGTGGATGTCGATAGAATCAATGGACCTCCTTGGACTTCGGATTGAATCAGGGAGTGGATTGTATTGGTTTGAGTATTTCATTTATGCATATGTGACATATGATTGATTATAGTATGATTTTGTATATGGATCATTGACAATGTTTCGTCGATGGATGCAGGCTGATGAATGCTTGCTAATCTGAATCACATAAGGAGTAAAGGGGCCATGCACATAAACCAGATATTGAGGGAGAGGTGTGGCAACATCCCTACCACAACCTACTCCCATTCGTGATTCGAATTGTAGGTTAATGATTACCCAGTTCGATAGGTCCACGATGTTGTGAGGGAAGATTGAGATAGTCGCTCACGAAGATTCTAAGGGGTGCTCAATAATGCAGATTATTTATTCCTTAGAAGCCCTTAGTTTCTCACAAGGTCGCCTGAATGGAGTGTTGACTCCAAGAGTTGGACAACTACCAAAACCAGTCAAAGGCGAGTGGCACCCTTGGAGCAAGGAATGCAGATTGAAGGGGATGTCGTGTAAATAAACTTAAGTCAATGAATCTAGGTGGCCTAGAAAACCTTGAGAGAACAATTAAACCTTGAAAAAATATTTATGCCTTGCCGGATTTAATTAATTAATTAAAGAATGAATTTATTAATTGTAAATCCCAAATGAAAGTCTAAGCCTATTAAAAAAAAATGAAGTCTAAGTCTAAGTTCTTGTAAGGAGACTAAACTAAATTAAAAATGAATAAGATAAATCAATTTAATAATTAAGTAAAATAAAATAAACCCAAATATTTTATTCAATACACATGTGTGCAAGAAAATACCAAATTGGAATTTAAGATAAGAAATAAATAAAGTTGAGAGAATATTTGTATACATAGAAGGGTATTTAGAGTCTAGCTACCACTAGTTTAACTAGAAGAAGACTCCTATTTTAACTCAACTCATATTAGTAAGGTGTCAATCATTAATTGGGAATATGGGGAATAAAAAGACAACTAGGAGGGATTTAAGGGGCACATTTTGGAAATGTGAGCAAAATTGACTTTTAATTAAAATAAAATATGGAATTATTTGTGCAAGTGGGGATGGGTCAGTGAGAGAATTCCTATAAAGAAAATGGTCAAGATGGGAAATGGATCACACTGGTTATTGGTAAAGTTATGCTCACAAATTATTTTTGACTGGTTTTACTTGTGAGAGTTGGGATACCCAGCGTGAGAGAGAGCGATGGCTCTACCGAGACAAGCTTGGAACTAGAGGATTTTTGTTTTTTGTGTGTGGCCCCTTTGCGGATCGGGGGCTAAGAGGGAAGAAGAGTACCCGTAGCGTTGGCTGGGAGGTACCGGTGAAGTCTCTACGGTTAGCAAGAGAGAGGGCAGAGGAAGTGCCATCACAGAAAAACAACTTTGGATTCTCCGTCGTCGATTACATTATTTTATCGAATTTGTAATTGCATTAGATTTAAATGTGTATAGCTGAGTTTTGTATATTTGCGTAAACTGTGTGAAATGGAAGATCAACAATGACCACCATCTCGTTGGTTACGGTATTTTATAGTTAGTTATTCCATTCTTGTATTAAAATAATTAAGTATCATAGCAGTCCCAATTATTGTAAGGGATAGACTCGAATTGAATTTCCTTTAGATATCGAATTTATCTTGCAGTGGTGATTGTTGATTACACCATGTACCTCTCTACTAAAAGTGCTTTACGAACTTATTCATATACATAATGTCTACTATATCATTGTTGTAATTGGTTTATGGAACGGACAAAACTTTAATTTGAAATATTGAACAATTAGAATTTGTACGAATATTATTGATATCTGTGTGAAATTCGCCACATGATTTATGGAACGCATTCTCAAATTGGTTATAGGAATTAAAGCATAATTAGAGTGAATCCGATCGTTAATCCAGAATTTCCTTTGGCATGTATTTTTCACGGTGATATTTTTTAAGTTGTGAATTGGGTTGGGATTATGTTGTTGATAAGGGCGGATCAATGTTGACCAATAGCCTTAACGACATTTTTCGTTTATGCAGAAGGAGATTAGGATTCGAAATCTTCAAGTGATGAGTGGTGTGCCCTTATCTAATTTAAATTTGAACTGGTAATTTAATATTGTTGAATGTCTGTAATCTGATCTTGAACAATCCCTTGCAAAGGATATTGCGATTATGTAGGATATTGTAATTTTATGAGCAAATTATTATAGGGTTAGAGGGACAAGTAGGGTGGATTTATCTTGAAATACTTCTTAATGAATCACTGTAATCCTTTCTACCATATCGTTGATTAAGTATTGATTCCCCTTTATCCTTACATGGGCGTTGACTTAATATCTGATTTTACTCTTTGTTAAATAAACCTTGGTCCTCTTAAGTAAAGTCGCTTGGATATCTCTTCTTATTATTGTTATGAAGTGTTATACTTGTGGTTGTAAATATATGGATATGAAGGTGGATGCCAATCCTTATAATGTTAAAACATTGTTGACCTTCATAGAAGTTTTAGTAGAAGTGTAATGTAAGGTAACACTGAATTGGTATAGGTATGACTTAAAGAAGAATTGAGGTTCTTATGATTTCCTAAAATTTATAACTTAATAGGAAGGTAACACTGATTTTTAATATATATTGTTAATATGGTTGGGTCTTCTCATGGTCCATTAAATCTGTGCATACAACTTGAAGGCTTGAATTAATTGCTATTATGATTGATTTTTATTAGATTTATAAATTGGAAACATAATGTAAAGTAGCATCTAACTTTAGTGTATTGCTTAAGAAGATTAATCTTTTGTGGTTTCTTGCAAATGAATATATAATTTTAGCCTTTAAATTCTGATTTATATTCTTAGATGATACTCCTTAATATGAAGATGCAAAGTTGAGCTACATCATACTAAGATGTTACTTGTGCTCGTTGGGTTATTATTCTTTTTGTAAAAGCCTCTTACTCATTTACACTCATATGTTGTTGAAGGTTGATTAAGTAAGGTAGATTGTTCTTTGCACATCCTTAATTTAAATGATAGATGCTTATGATACTTGTTTATTGTGTTGCACTACTAGTTAAAGGTCATAAAATAACATAGAAATGATGCATTTATTAACCTATTGTCCATGTTATTCCTTCCATAGATGCAATGTTATTGTGTACATGTTATGTATTGACAATATTAATGATGTGTGATTCCATGCCTTACTATTAGAATCTAGTCATGATGTTTATGATAGAAGTTGGTTATGGGATTAGATATCTCCGTGTTCCTCAGAATAGTCGCCAGTCCTTAGACCTTAAATGGTCAAAATCGATTGAATGAATCATGGACTTGAGCATTGCTTATGTGTCTTGGAGGTCCTAACCATGCAGGGTAGGTTGGGCATGTAGTTTTCTTATGCTATCATCTTGAGATATGGTTTATTGAATATTAAGTGATGTTGCATCAGTTGATTATGATTAAACTGATTGAGTAGTTATTAATTTACGTCGTGACGCATGACACTGGTCAAATGTTTGTTTTATGGTATAAAAAAAATGCTTACCTAGTTGAACTTACTTATTGTCGTAACGGAGGGGATGTTACATTGATAGAAAATCATCTGAAACTTTGGAGATGATAACTTATGTTATTCTAAGGACGTTGATAAAAAATATACTTAGTCTATAAGTTACACATGATGATTTATATTTTCTCTAAGAATATTTAAAAGAAATCAATTTGTTTTATTCTTTGCAGATGACGATTTGTACTCATTCTAAGGACATTGATAGAAAATCAACTTGAAATTTGATGATGGTTTATTAATGTTATAAGGACATTTAAGTACAACACACATGGATTATATAATGTATACATTGCATCATGATACAAACTATGACCATTATACATGCATATATACTTTTTATATATTTTTCATTGATTTTGTTTGTCATGGGTGGGATAATTAACAAATCAAGTCTCTCACCAATATAAAACTTTTATTAAAATCCATATAAAATACATACATACACACACAAATTTCAATAAAAGAATAAATTTGACACAAACATTAAACCATATTCTCAAACCATTATAATAACAAAAAAATCTTATGGTCATTTATAACCATACCAACTATATTTTTAATTATAAAATATACGTTTACAAAATATATTGTATATAAATATTAAATATATTGTATATAATATTTTTAAACAATATAGATACACAATGAAGAGATATACATATTCTTAAAATTTATCTTTTCCTAAGTATCCTAAGAAGGTGGTGTTATTGATCTAGGTGGATATCAGTGGCCACCCACCTTTTCCAGCTGGCTCAAAATAGTTTTCTGGCAATTTTGGTAATTTACTATTTTTTGCAATTTTTCGAGTCCTGAACTTTCGGATCTGTTTTGAGGCCCTAAACAATGTTTTTTTGGGTATCCACCTATTGAACACTTCTGTCAACAATAGTAGTCCTTGGATAGATCTTTCCAACGGGCTATCGTACGCCTAAAACAGACATCATATGAAAAAGTCACGACTCGGGAAGTTGATGCACCAACTTACCCAAACAGGTCCCACATGACTTTTGGCGCTTCATCTCCCAGGGTTAGGTTTTTGGATGTCTAGGGTTTTTGACATTCTTTTTTATTGTAAAAAAGGCCTTCAGAGCCTTATTGTAACCATCTTCTTGTGAATGCGAGTAGCCGTCACATTTCTTCTCAGAGATAAGCTGCCACCATTCTAGCGAGTGTTTCACTCTATATTTTTATAGTCTTTGTACATTTCTTTCATTAATAGAAATCATGTATTGTTGTATCTCTGTTTTTATGGTTGCATATCTGATACATTTATGTTATAGGGTTGGATATCCAAGATATATATGTATATTTCTTTATTATATCTCTACTCTCATTTCGTGCCGAAAATAATTTGGATCAGTGGTATCAGAGTAGGTTGTTCTTGATTGTTTTTTCAGTGCATGCCCCCAATGAGGTCCAAGTATAGCAAGTTGGGTCTCGATCTTGTCTCTCTTGAATAAAATTACTCTCGCACGCCCAAGAAACCCTCCATGGCGAAAGAAAAAAAAAATTACGGAGCAAACGATCCTATCAATCTGTTGCTTGAGCAAGCTCTCATGCGATAAAGGGACGAAATGATGGAGAATTATTCTCACATCCTTAAACGCATGTCGATAGCAACATGTGCATATTCATCAAACAACCACTTTGGAAGCACCTCTCCTTTCAAGGTACAGGTTAATTTTGATATTCTTGTATTTGAAGGTCAGATAGATACGGATGCCCTAGACAAATGGTTAAATCTGTTAGAAAGTTATTTCTCTGTTCATAATTTTTCTGACAGGGAAAAGATCACCTTCGCACTCCTTAAAACTCTCCCCCATGTCAAACATTGGTGGGAAACTTACTAGGAGAAAACTTCCACAGAGGAGTCTTGAATATATGGGGCTGAGCCCACTTGGGATTTTTTTGTGGATGCGGTAAAGGAACAATATTACCTTATTGGCAACTATGAGGACCAATACATGATATGGATCACACTGCGGAAAGAGAAGGGCCAAGCAGTTCCAGAATTCACCAATACCTTCCATACCTTGCACACCAAGCTAGGTATCAAAGACTCTGGACGACATTTGGTTCTGAAATATTGTGGGGGCTCTACACAGATGCATCCAAACTGAAATGGATTTTCTAAACATCTCATCACTCGATGATGCTTATCGATATGTTGTTAAAATCGAGCAGAAATTTAAGCACCAGAACAAACAGGAGTTCGGGTTTGCAAATCCGCAACAACCAAAGTATGACAAAGAATTCCCTAACAAACAATCTTCTGAAAACCAGTCCAAGCCACAGGAAAATAAGGGTCACAGGAAGACAAATAAGGACACCGGAAAATGGTGCGATTTCAACAAAATCCCCTGGCACAACACTAAGGAATGTCACTCAAGACAATCATTGGTGGCCAAGATCAAAGACAAGGAGCCGAACCCTGATTCAGAATCTAATTCTGAAAATACTGGTAAAAGACAGATCATCAATGCAGACCCCATTGTTATTGTCGCGACCGCAACAATTCAACCAGAAGAACCAACAGATCCTGAAGAGGGGGAGCGCCTTTTTCATTCACAGATGTGGGTGGAGGGAACCCCACTGTATTTTATTGTTGATAGTGGAAGCCAGAAGAAACTCATCTCAACAGAGGTCGTCAAATAGTTGGGATTGTCGACAACACCACACCCACAACCATACAACATAGGGTGGCTTCACCAAGGACGAGATCTTCATATCAGCTAGCAATGTCAATTGTCATACGACATCCAACCCTTAAAGAATGAGGTATTATGTGATGTTTCCCCATTGGATGTCTTTGATGTTCTCTTGGGCCAACCATGTATGTGGAAGCGCCATGATGTTTATGAGTCTCGACCCCGTAGTGTCATTGTTACTTTAGGGGGTCATCTCTACAAAATACCAGAGGTAGTTCTGACTACTGTTCCACCTAAACAATTCCTCAAGGTAGTATCTCATACTACAAAATTCAACTTCTTCACAATCTGTTCAAAGGGTGAACATAAGGATACTGCAACCACTACAGCCTCGGTCCAAGCACCTTCTATCCAACAGAAGCAAGTCGACAAGATTGCAACAAAGTGTAAAGATTCCTTCTGCACACAGGCACCTCATATAGCCAGACTGGTTAAAAAGGTCCAACCCTTCCAACCACATGTTTTTGACAACCTTCAACAAGCTAAGCAACGCAACTTCCCCAACAAGGAAAGCAGTTCATCAAGATGTAGATTCAACAAACGCTTTTTCCTCTCCCCTAGGCACTCAACGCAATGGAGACCATTGCTTCCTAAGGAGGGAGGATTGATCCAGGTGGATATCAGTGGCCACCCACCTTTTCCAACTGGCTCAAAACAACTTTCTTACAATTTTGGTAATTTACTATTTTTAACAGTTTTTCGGGTCCTGAACTTCCGGAGTCGTTTTGAGTCCCTAAATGACATTTTTTTTGGTATCCACCGATCGAAAAAATTCATCATGAAAATTTCATCAAAAGTTGTAGTCCTCGAATAGATCTTTCCAACGGGCTATCGTGCGCCTAAAACGGAGATCGTATGCAAAAGTTACGACCCCGGGAAGTTGATGTACCAACTTACCCAAACGTGGCCCACACGACTTTTGACGCTTCATCTCCTAGTGTTAGATTTTTGGATGTCTAGGGATTTTTACATTCCCGTTGATTGTAAAAAAGGCCTTCAGAGCCTCATTGTAACCATCTTCTTGCAAATGCGAGTAGCCATCACATCTCCACTCAGAGATAAGCTGCCACCATTCTAGCGAGTCTTTCACTCTGTATTTTTACAGTCTTTGTACATTTCTTTCATTAATAGAAATCGTGTATTACTGTAGCTCTGTGTTTATGGTTGCATCTCTGATACATTTCTGTTATAGTGTTGGATATCCGAGATATATCTGTATATTTCTTTATTATATCTCCGCTCTCATTTCGTGCCGAAAATAATCTGAATCAATTATCATTATTATTATGATTATTTTTCATTAACATTAAACAAATTTAAGAAAAACATATTTCAAACAATTAATAAAGTATTGATATTATTGGTTTGATATTATTTTTTATTCTAGAATAATTAGCTATTTTATAACCCAAATATTTAAATATTTTATAGTTGAGTTACATAACCATTTTTAAAAACAAATTAAACTAACTTAAAATCATCTCAAATTTATTTATTTATTGAAATAATATATATATAAATAAATTTCATCACTTTGAATACTTAAAAATAATTTGAAACCATAATTTTATAAATATATATAAAACATTTTTTAAAAATATACATTAGTTCAAAATGAATTAATGTTGTAATAACTCTTATTTCTTTCTCTTTTAAATTTTTTTCATTTTACAAAATACACTCAAATATCTCAAAATATATTTTATTTAAAACATGATTCGTTCAAGCTAACTCTAATTTTATAAATATAGTAGTCCCCGAGGTGTAGGATAGTCGGTGACAAAGTGTGTGGTTAAAACACTCTGTGATGTTAAGTCCCCTGTTCCAAACATGCGGGGACAAAAAATCCAGTCATGTTAAGGGTTAGTGTGGCTTAGGTAGCCCTAACCCTAATCTTACCCTATAACCCTAACCTTAACTTTATAAAAACAGCCCTAACCAAAATCTTACTCTAATGATCACATAAACATTTAAATGGTTATTTTAATTATTTTTTATTTATTTTTTGAAAAAATTAGTTATCTTAAATGAATATTCAGTGTATTCTTTTTAATAAAATAAAATGATTATAACGCATATGATCATATTCATTATCTTATAAAAAATAAGATAAAACTGTAAGTTACAACATATTCCTATCATGACTAATAAAAGTTTAAAAACAATAAAAAGAAAAACTCTTTATCCTTTGTTCCTCTCCCATTATTCCATTTTCACAGAAATGGGCTTTAATTTATTGAACATTTCCACTAAAATGATAATATTTCCACCAATCCTTTGGATTTAATCATCATAAATATGTTTCCAATGCTCCTTTTTAAAGGCCGATGACACACATTGCGCCTTACTTTCTCGAAAATTTCAAGCTGGTATTCATTACTACAAAGTGCAATAATTTGCACAGGAATACAGCAGGGGCGTTGAATCACATGGAAGAAGTGAGTTAATGTTGAAGAATATAATCTTAGCAATATTCAAATGCACATTCATTCTTATTTGTTTAATACCTGGAAGTTTCAAGAGTTTTTTTCAAGAGTTTTTTTATAGACTCACAAGTTCTATGGTACATTGCTTCCCTTCAGAAAATTTTGTCTTTGCAATGGTTGTATAAAACAATTTATTTAAAACCAAGATCGTTTGTTTTTAAGTTAAACATTATATAATTAATTAACTAAAACCAAGACTCACTCCAATCCTTCTCATCTCCGTTAAATGATCCAATAAATCCTCTTAATTTCCATCTAGCCTTTGGAGCGAACTCTTATTTCTCCTTGAAAGAAGGATATTATAGGGTGTGGATTTATGATAAAACAAAAGTTAGAATGACAATCAATTTAGAAGATAAATTTTCATATTAATTATCCACAAAAGTTACATGCAAGATAGTGTACTGGTATTGGATTGTGTGAACTTATAAATCGTGGTCAATGACTATGTGTGATTAAAAGACCATTAATTCTAGCAATTTCTAATAGGTGTCTGTAATAAATAAAGAAAAAAATAAAAATAAAAACAAAACTAATCAACACTCCACATTTTGTGGATGGTAATTACTGGCCTAACCCGGTGGGGACATCAAGTGAGGTCCTAAACAAGGTCTTTCTAGGGATTCAATCTCAAAATCTCATCCAAGCAAACAACACACTCATCCACTTGATCTAACCCACTGGGCTAAAAAAATGTGATTTTATATATGAAGGATTTGTCTATTATGTTTTGAGTTGTTAAAATTTACTAAAATATAATACAACATTTTGAAAGATGAAGTGTAATTCTTTTAAAATTTAATTTAAATTTATAAAATCATTTTCAATTTTTACATTATTTATTTTTAATTCAAAATATAAATACATAAATATAATCACTTAAATATTTAATTAAAAATACAAACACTTATCTTCAAAACTATTTTAAAAAATCTTAAATGAAACCAAACATACAATCTTGAACTAAAATCTCTTAAAAGAAAATAATTTAATATTTATAATTTTCATTTTCTCCTTAAAACTGATGGTTTCCAAAGAAAGTTATATTCAAGCAAGAGGATTTTCAAGGTATTGTTTTAATTTTTGTTCTATTAACTTGAAAAATAGATTTAGGGGTGGCAGGTGTGGGAGGGAGTCTTCATGATCGAGGGGGAAACAAATTAAATAATATGCATGGGCACTAGGAGAACTATTGAACAATCTAGCTAAAGCTTATTCACTATGGTGTGGACTCACCATAGTTAGAGTGCAATGAATAAGGGATTTAATGGTTTTCATGGACACTATGATCATTATTTGAGTAGCTATGAATTTTTCAACTCCGAGAGGAAACAAACTTTATGGTCATGTTTTGGTTGGGGGTCGACACTCACACTGGCTCCGAAGAACAACTTCCACGTAATTTTAAAGGGTTTATGTATTTTGGTAAAGATCTAGGATTCCACATAGCAGTCATGATAGTCCTACTTTCTCGAATCAAAGGGAAGAAGGTCAACCACCCTGGGCATCACTAAGGATTTTGGGGGTCAAGTTTTCATTGTAAAAAAGGTGCAGTTATCCTAGGTATAGGTTCTCGGTTTGCAATGGCAAGTGATGACTTATGAGAGCACAAGAAGGATCTAAACCATCATGAGGAATTGATTCAATTCAATAATAGTGTCATCCTCGCTCTTTCCACCAAACTAGCATAAATGGTTGATGTATACTTTGCCCAAAATGTCAACCAAATGAGTCTAATTCTCATCCATAAGTGCAGAATTGATCTTTTAGGGGCAGAGTGTGGAAGGATCAAGGATATCACTACATCTTAGCATTTGGAGAATCTTTCTCTTGCTTCAAATAATCTAGGTACAAAGATTTTTGTGCAGGGAGAGGAAAATGAAGTAGAAACAACATTGCAAATTCACGTCCCAGTGAAAATTGAAGGCATTGGTATGCAACAGGATGGCGAGGAGCAGAAGGATCAAGGAAGTGAGCAAGTTTAACGTCTAAATATTTTTTAGAATTAGATGTTTTATGGGTCAGTTTAATAGGAAAGAAACATGTAAGATAACTTGAAACTTTTGTATGGTTCATCTCTTTTTGTCCATAGATTCAATCACTGAAATATGCTATGATTTGAAAAGCTTAAAAAAAAACTATGTAATGGTTATTCGCTTCGGCACACCACTACTTTTTAAAAATTACTACAATTTCAATTTCGATTAAATACAAACTTCAAAAATAGACTCTAAAGTCCTCTAATTACACTTATTAGTCCCTTCCATAGGCGTAGAGGGACTATAGCAATCGATAAATCGTTGACTGCATATTACTTTGTCCTTTGACCCGAAATATTTGCACAATACCTATTGTTGGAGCTATGGAAATAGAAGCATATATTTTTATATAATAAAAAGTAACATATATGTATTGATCTGATTGGATAAGAGATTGGAGGTCTTATTGTCAGCTTCGTTATTCCCAATGTACTATATGGCAACATATCCAAAGTTTTTCTCATAGTCAGTATGTTTTAATCATATATTTTTTCTGTATCTTGCTTCAAGGTTGATTAATGCTAGCATTAGTTCGAATGTTTGTATTAGCATTTTCTGCTACCCGAATATATCCACAAGTTTTGATATGTAATAAGCATATTGAAAAGTTTTGATATCCAAGCTTTGTAGTGATTGAGAATTCCAAAGTTTATAGCATCTTTGGTGGATGTACATTTCTTGAAATGTATTGACACTTATTCTGAGATGCGTCAATAGGACTGACTGCGTAAATTTTCACATGATGCGACGTTCTGCAACACCCTTGACAGCTTAAATGTTTGCATTCTACGAGGTTCTTAGACAGCCTGAGAGTCTTAAATGTTTATGTAAATACGGTTCTCGGAGTACATTTTTCCTCGAAATTTTCTATATAGTTACAGTGAATTTGCATTTGATTGTCTACCGCTAGTTCAATAGCCATTGTATGTTTCATCCTTGTTCTGCCATTGAAGCTACATACATTGTTTACTGGTTCAGTGATTGCTTCTTCTTCACTGGTTTGTCGGTTGCTGGCATTGTATGCTTCATCCTCGTAATCGTTGAGGCTACATACATTGTTTACTGGTTCAGTGAGTGGTTCTTCTTCGTTGGTTTCTCGGTTGCTGCTTGTTGTTGTTTTGTTGGTGATTCGAGTTGTGCTTCTGCATTTCATCGTTTCAGAGTAAGTTTCGATGTCGTGGTTTCATTTTTTATTCCTTGTTTGTTGTTTAGTTTTCAGTTTGCAAGTAAGAATGTTTGCTTATTTGTAGTCGCATGTTCCTTGTGTGTTTTCGGTTCCTTTTCTGTTTGGGTTGTAGTTTCGTAATCGTTGGAGATACACATATGTTGTTCAGTGGCTCGGTGGTTATTGTTGGTTTGTTGGTTCCCGGATTGTTGGTTCTGTTTGTTTGGTTGGGGTTTGCGCTTTGGGGCATTGGGGGTGCAGTTCGGCCTCTTCATGATTTCTCATTGGTTTGGTCCTTGCTGGTTTCTTTTCTTTGATTCAGCCTTGCAGGGTTGGGGTGCAGCGGCGGTGGTTGGAGCTTTTCTTTTTTCTTTTTCTTTTTGGATTGTTATTTTTTTGTTTGGGGGGCTTTACGGTGTTCAGCCCCTGCACCCACCAGTGGATATGTAGTTGTTTTATTTTCCATGTCTGCCGGAGTTGAGATCTGTTATTTTGTGAGATTTTCTTGGTGCTGCAGTCCTGCCATGAAAGAAAATAGTTGCATGAAAAATTGTTCGAGGATTACATGTGAAGTTACAACACCTGTTGTTTTTTTGTTGGAATAAAGCATATGTATGCAGGGTACATTTATAAACCATGTATGGTCAAATGTGTGGATATGACATGACATGTCCTTTCTCCTCTACATAGACTGGTGTGCGCATGATGTAATTTGTGTTGTTCTTGACATTTGATATCTGCAACAAAGATTCTGCAAGATTATATTTTCATGTCTAGAAGCATGTGTGGGTAATTAGCCACGAAAAACTGAGAACTTGTATCGTGTGCACAACAGTCTGTGTAGAGGATAAAGAACATGGCTAGAGGGCATATGTGGATAAATTCCCAGGGAAAAGCATAAATCATTTAGTTGTGGCCATGCAGTTGCGTGATATTTTGTTCCTTGTAATATATTTTGGCCAGGGAAAAAAATTGTACACATTTACAACCATGGATAGAGAAGCGCAAAGGTCCATGTTTTTTCCTTTGTAGACTGTTCATTGAGTCAGTTTTTCTCTATGTATATATTTCTTGTTCTCCTCTGAATACCATCTTCCATTGACGTTCATTAAATTTTGTGGGTTCCCAAATTGAAACAAACAGAGTAGCTGGAGAAAAGGAGAGAGACTCGACTGCATCGGCTGAAGAGGATATAGAAAGGTGCATGCTCGTACTGTTGTTTCATATTGCATTGTTTTGTATTTCATTTATGGTCTGGATATGTGTTAAGCTAGTTGTGTTCCTTCCTACATGGTAAGTTTTCTTGGTTGCATACGTTTATTCCTGCATACTAAGCTAGTGCATGTCCATTTTGTTTGCATCGCATTGTTTCATTTAAACAAACAGAATGGTTGGAAAGGACGAAGGACTCTTTGGTGGGTAAATAGACCTGTTTCTTTTTGTTTTACATGTATGTTTTCAAACTAACTTTCCTTCCTATCGATTGCATCTTCCACGTTGTTGCCTTGGAAAAAATAGGTTGCTTGGTCAAGGAGATGAATTCTTCTGTGTAGCAGCAGAGGTTTCTGTGGTACAATCTTCTAAAAGGTATACCAAGTGTGCCGGCAAATTAAAGATACAAACCGGGTGCGGGAATATAATATAGAATGCATATATTTGCTTAGTCCTGATGTCCATTTGCAAATGCTTGCATCAGAAAAATTTGAACTAGTGAGACAACCATGAGCAGTTAGTCATCCCAGACATCGGCGGACCAACAAGGCCAAAGGTAAATATGCATGCGCTCTGCTCTTACTATGTTTACTAGATAAATTTCTCGGGCTATATATTCATCTATGGCATGGAAAATATGTTGATGTCATCTACAGTACATGGTTTGCATATCGCAAGAAGTATCAACAAGTACGAGTGAGACGCCAAACCTGCTGCATGTTTCACAAACTAAGAGGTGTCGTTGAGAACTCTGGCTCCATAGTTCATCAAAAGTATGTGTGTAATTGTAGCACACTACCATTCAATTTAGTTTTCCTATTCAAAAAATGTCTTCAGGTCTAGAGTTATGAAATCCAAAGTAATGTCAATAGAGGCCTTGAACAGCCGCCAAACTGGACAGGTGTTCGTCGGGGACATAATGGTTGTCTATACAACCTACTTGGACAAGGCAAACAAAAGTAGACCCATTATGCGTGATGATATGACATACAAGGACGCCATGATGATAGTCTGATCCAGGTGGATATCAGTGGCCACCCACCTTCTCCAACTGGCCCAAAACATGTTTCTGGCAATTTTTGTAATTTACTATTTTTAGCAGTTTTTAACTTCCGAGGCCATTTTGAGGCCCTAAACAATGGTTTTTGAGAAAATGGGGAGAAAAATGATCGGATCGTTGATCATGTTTCTCACCCAAAAGTTGTAGTTCTCAGATAGATCTTTCCAATGAGCTATTGAGCACCCCAAACGAAGATCGTATGCAAAAGTTACACCCCTGGTAAGTTGACATATCAACTACCCCCATCGAGGCCCACAAACCTTTTGGATTTTCATCTTCCGGGGTTAGGGTTTTGGATTTTACTTATGTTAAAAAGGCCCTTAGAGCCTCATTGTAACAATCATCTTCTTGCGAATGCGAGTAACCGTCACATCTCTTCTCAGAGATAAGCTACCACCATTCTAGCGAGTCTTTCACTCTGTACTTTTACAGTCTCTGTACATTTATTTCATTAATATAAATCGTGTATTACTGTATATCTGTGACTCTTGTTATATTCACGCTATATCTCTGTTATATTGTTGTCTCTCTTGCAATATCTCTGAATATTTCTGTGTTATATCTCCACTCTGATTTCTTGCCGAAAATAATCTGGATCAGTGGTATCAGAGCAGGCTATTCTTGATCATTTTTTTGTTTCCAGTGCATGTCCCCGATGAGGTCCAAGTATAGCAAGTTGGGTCTCGAGCTTGCCTCTCTTGAGGACAATCGCTATCGCACACCCAAGAAACCCTCAATGGTAGAAGAAAAGAAAAATGACGGAACAGACGATCCAATCAGTATGTTGCTTGAGCAAGCTCTCACGCGACAGAGGGACGAAATGATGGAGATTTTTTCCCACATCCTTCAACGCCTGCCGATAGAAACATGCGCATCTTTATCAAGCAGCCACTTTGGAGGCACCTCGCCTTTCAAGGTAGAGGTTAATTTTGATATTCCTGTATTTGAAGGTCAAATAGATGCAGATGCCCTAGATAAATGGTTAAATATGCTAGAAGGTTATTTCTCTGTTCATAATTTTTCCGACAAGCAAAAGATCACCTTCACACTCCTTAAGGATCTCCCCCATGTCAAACATTGGTGGGAAAATTACTGGGAGCAGAGTTCCATA
>ML794629.1:332335-364555 GCA_009831015.1 Picea engelmannii
AGTTCACCAATACCTTCCATACCTTGTGCACCAAGCTGGGTATCAAAGACTCTGAACGACATTTGGTTCTAAAATACCGTGGGGCTCTACACAGATACATCCAAACTGAAATGGATTTTCTGGACATCTCATCACTCGGTGCTACTTATCGATATGATGTTAAAATCGAGCAGAAGTTTAAGCACCAGAACAAATGGGAGTTTGGATCTGTAAATACACAACAACCAAAGTATGACAAAGACAGCCCCAACAAACAGTCTCCCGAAAACCAATCCAAGCCACAGGAAAAGAAGGGTCATGGGAAGACAAAGAAGGACACTGGAAAATGGTGTGATTTCCATAAAATCCCCTGGCACAACACCAATGAATGTCGCTCAAAAAAATCATTGGTGGCTGAGATAAAAGACAAGGAGCTGAACCCTGATTCATAATCTGATTCTGAAAATACTGGTAAAAGACAGATCATCGATGCAGACCACACTGCTGTTGTCGTGACCACAACAATTCAACTAGAAGAACCAACAGATCCAGAAGAGGGCGAGCACCTTTTTCATTCACAGATGTGGGTGAAGGGGACCCCACTGCATTTTATTGTTAATAGCGGAAGCCAAAAGAACCTCATCTTAGCAGAGGTCGTCAAACAGTTGGGATTGTCGACAACACCACACCCGCAACCATACAACATCGAGTGGCTTCACCAAGGATGAGATCTTCGTGTCAGCCAGCAGTGTCGATTGTCATGCGGCATCCAACCCTTCAAGGATGAGGTATTATGTGATGTTTCCCCACTGGATGTCTGTGATGTTCTCTTGGGCCAACCATATATGTGGAAACGCCATGATTTCTATGAGTCTCGACCTCGTAGTGTCATTATTACTCTGGGGGGTCATATCTACAAGATACCAGAGGTAGTTCCAACTACTGCCCCACATAAACAGTGCCACAAGGTAGTATCTCATACTACAAAATCCATCTTCTCCACAATCTGTTCAAAAGGGGAACAAAATGATACTGCAACCACCACAGCTTCGGCCCAAGCACCTTCTATCCAACAGAAGCAGGTCGACAAGGTTGCAACAAAGCACAAATATTTCTTTTGCACACAGTCATCTAAAATATCCAAACTGGTTAAAAAGGTCCAAACCTTCCAGCTAAAGGTTCGTGATAGCCTTCAACAAGCTAAGCAATGCCTCTTCTCCAGCAAGGCAAGCAGATCACCAAGATTCAGATTCAGCAATCGTTTTCCCCTCTCCCCTGGGAACTCAACGCAATGGAGACCATTTCTTCATAAGGAGGGAGGATTGATCCAGGTGGATATCGGTGGCCACCCACCTTCTCCAACTGGCCCAAAACATGTTTCTGGCAATTTTGGTAATTTACTATTTTTAGCAGTTTTTAACTTTCGGAACCATTTTGAGGCCCTAAACAATGTTTTTTGAGAAAACAGGGAGCAACATGGATTGTAAATCATGTTGTTCACCCAAAATTTGTAGTTCTCGGATAGATCTTTCCAACGAGCTATTGAGCGCCCCAAACGGAGATCATATGCAAAAGTTACGCCCCTAGGAAGTTGACATATCAACTACCCCCATTGGGGCCCACAAACCTTTTGGCTTTTCATCTTCCGGGGTTAGGGTTTTGGATTTTACTTATGTTAAAAAGGCCCTTAGAGCCTCATTGTAACAATCATATTCTTGCGAATGTGAGTAGCCGTCACATCTCTTCTCAGAGATAAGCTACCACCATTCTAGCGAGTCTTTCACTCTGTACTTTTACAGTCTCTGTACATTTATTTCATTAATAGAAATCATGCATTACTGTATATCTGTGACTCTTGTTATATTTACGCTATATCTTTGTTATATTGTTGTCTCTCTTGCAATATCTCTGAATATTTTTGTGTTATATCTCCGCTCTCATTTCTTGCCGAAAATAATCTGGATCAGTGGTATCAGAGCAGGTTGTTCTTGATCAAATTTTTTTTCAGTGCATGTCGCCAACGAGGTCCAAGTATAGCAAGTTGGGTCTCGAGATTGCCTCTCTTGAGGACAATCTCTATCGCACACCCAAGAAACCCTCAATGGCAGAAGAAAATAAAAATGACGGAGCAGACGATCCTATCAGTCTGTTTCTTGAGCAAGCTCTCACACGACAGAGGGACGAAATGATGGAGAATTTTTCCCACATCCTTCAACGCCTGTCGATAGCAACATGCGCATCTTCATCAAGAAGCCACTTTGGAGGCACCTCGCCTTTCAAGGTAGAGGTTAATTTTGATATTCTTGTATTTGAAGGTCAAATAGATGCAAATGCCCTAGATAAATGGTTAAATCTGTTAGAAGGTTATTTCTCTGTTCATAATTTTTCCGACAAGGAAAAGATCACCTTCGCACTCCTTAAGGCTCTCCCCCATGTCAAACATTGGTGGGAAAATTATTGGGAGCATAGTTCCACAGAGGAGTCTGGAATATATGGGGCTGAGCCCACTTGGGATTTTTTTGTGGATGCAGTAAAGGAACAGTACTACTCTATTGGCAGCTATGAGGACCAGTACATGAGATGGACCACACTACGGCAAGAGAGGGGCCAAGCAGTTTTGAAGTTCACCAATACCTTCCATACCTTGTGCACCAAGTTGGGTATCAAAGACTCTGAATGACATTTGGTTCTGAAATACCATGGGGTTCTACACAGATACATCCAAACTGAAATGGATTTTCTGGACATCTCATCACTTGGTGTTGCTTATCGATATGTTGTTAAAATCGAGAAGAAGTTTAAGAACCAGAAAAAATGGGAGTTTGGATCTGTAAATCCACAACAACCAAAGTATGACAAAGACAGCCCCAACAAACAGTCTCTCGAAAACCAATCCAAGCCACAGGAAAAGGAGGGTCACGGGAAGACAAAGAAGGACACTGGAAAATAGTGCGATTTCCACAAAAGCCCCTAGCACAACACTGATGAATGTCGCTCAAAAAAATCATTGGTGGCTGAGATCAAAGACAAGGAGCCGAACCCTAATTCAGAATCTGATTCTGAAAATACTGGTAAAAGACAGATCATCGATGCAGACCCCACTGCTATTGTCGCGACCGCAGGAATTCAACTAGAAGAACCAACAGATCCAGAAGAGGGGGAGCTCCTTTTTCATTCACATATGTCGGTGAAGGGGACCCCACTGCATTTTATTGTTGATAGCGGAAGCCAGAAGAACCTCATCTTAGCAGAGGTCGTCAAACAGTTGGGATTGTCAACAACACCACACCCACAACCATACAACATCAGGTGGCTTCGCCAAGGACGAGATCTTCATGTCAGCCAGTAGTGTCGATTGTCCTACGGCATCCAACCCTTCAAGGATGAGGTATTATGTGATGTTTCCCCACTGGATGTCTGTGATGTTCTCTTGGGGAAGCCATATATGTGGAAACGCCATGATGTCTATGAGTCTTGACCTCGTAGTGTCATTATTACTCTGGGGGGTCATCTCTACAGGATACCATAGGTAGTTCCAACTCCTGCCCCACATAAATAGTGCCACAAGGTAGTATCTCATACTACAAAATTCATCTTCTCCACAATCTGTTCAAAAGGGGAACAAAAGGATACTGCAACCACCACAGCTTCGGCCCAAGCACCTTCTATCCAACAGAAGCAGGTCGACAAGGTTGCAACAAAGCACAAATATTTCTTTTGCACACAGTCATCTAAAATAGCCAGACTGGTTAAAAAGGTCCAAACCTTCCAGCTAAAGGTTTGTGATAGCCTTCAACAAGCTAAGCAATGCCACTTCTCCAGCAAGGCAAGCAGATCACCAAGATTCAGATTCAACAATCGCTTTCCCCTCTCCCCTAGGAACTCAATGCAATGGAGACCATTGCTTCCTAAGGAGGGAGGATTGATCCAGGTGGATATCGGTGGCCACCCACCTTCTCCAACTGGCCCAAAACATGTTTCTAGCAATTTTGGTAATTTACTATTTTTAGCAGCTTTTAACTTCCGGAGCCATTTTGAGGCCCTAAACGATGTTTTTTGATAAAACGGGGAGCAACATGGATCGTAGATTGATGTTTCTCACCCAAAAGTTGTAGTTCTCGGATAGATCTTTCCAATGAGCTATTGAGCGCCCCAAACGGAGATCGTATGCAAAAGTTACGCCCCTGGGAAGTTGACATATCAACTACCCCTATCGGGGCCCACAAGCCTTTTGGATTTTCATCTTCCGGGGTTAGGGTTTTGGATTTTACTTATGTTAAAAAGGCCCTTAGAGCCTCATTGTAACAATCATCTTCTTGTGAATGCGAGTAGCCGTCAAATCTCTTCTCAGAGATAAGCTACCACCATTCTAGCGAGTCTTTCACTCTGTACTTTTACAGTCTTTGTATATTTATTTCATTAATAGAAATCGTGTATTACTGTATATATGTGACTCTTGTTATATTTCCGCTATATATCTGTTATATTGTTGTCTCTCTTGCAATATCTCTGAATATTTCTGTGTTATATCTCTGCTCTCATTTCGTGCCGAAAATAATCTCGATCATAGTCACACTGACTGCTCCTCCACAACTTGTCCAGAAACATGCAGAAAAGATATTGCCGCGTAATGGGATATCCATTACAAATTTTAATATATTTTCGAAAACAGTATATGACCGTGGTGATTGGAAAAAATTCCTCCTATTTGTTCAGAATACCGCTTCCTCCTGGACTCGACTATTAAGCAACTTGCACAAAGCACTGATATTTACCCAATGGGAACGATTGGGGCTGTTGTCACACTGTCCAGGAAATTTGGGTCGCAACACATTCTCCATATAAAGGATGGAGAGTCGGACAGTGAGAAGGCAATGGTACCTCTTTTCATATTCAATTTTGTTGTTTATTTTCACTTTTGCATGTATGTCGAATAAGTTACACAAATATTACATTGTTCCATGTTGCAGCTACAATTGTTCGATACGTATTCATATTTGTTTTCGTCAATGGAACAACAATTGCATAGAGGGCAGATTCCACTTATGTTGTTCAAAAATATAAAAAAAAAGAAGGATGCTAGAGAAACGATCTTTCGGACAACCCAGTCAACATTTTTAACAGAGTTGCAAGTAGATACAGTAAAGGATATGGAGAAGCTAGCTAGCTCTACAATTGTTGTGTGTATACATTTATAAAATCATCCTCGCTTTCCTTATAGAAATAGCCTTCAACAAATTTCTGTGGTTGTTAAAAAAAAATTCGTTTTAAAAGGGAGCGTGGGATGCAGTTGTGTATTATATTGTTCAATGTATTAATTCCTTTGCTCGCATTCCTAGGTTGAAGGTATTTTAGTTGCAACCAATGTGTACTCGACCCCCTTTGAGCCTGTTCGTGCAAAATGTCATTCTGATACCTCTGCCTCCGCTTTGATAACTGATGATACGATTGATTGTCTGTGATGCGGTGAAAAATGTCCATATATTTATGGACATTGCCTCAGTGGTGTTATTCAAACCATGGGAAACAAAACCGTGCATTGTACGATCAGGAAGTCACTGTTACAAAATGTGCTTCCTGAGTTGGTAGAGTTGTCGTATGAAACATATCTATAGAAAAAGGCAAGCAGTGTCTACATGTTGCGACAGCTTCGAATACAAAGCAAATTCACCTTAAATGAGGACAATGCAATTTTGCATATCGGCTGAAAAGGGGAAAAAAAAATTATATGAAACTTTGAGAGGAAACGAAAATACCTCTTGTCTCTCTGTAATATTTGTTCAACATCCAAATGAAAGTTTGTTTCAACAGAAAACAAATGTGGCGATGTCTTTTCTTTGTATATCAAATTGTTTGATGCAAAGGTTGATGGGTTTTTCTCTATGGACCCTTCTGGGAACTTGCTTGTGGACTGTTTAAAGTATGGTTGGTTCTTGGTTATCCGTTTTTTCTGTCAATTTTTATACCCTGGAACTCCAGTTATTCTTTGGAGGACACCGAACAATACAATTGTTTTTTTTAGCCAGTTGGGACACAGATCTGCCTAGTAATTTCTATGGCACTGTGACGCAACTGTACTATCACTTGCTTTATCGGATGTCCTTGATCGATGAACTTGGTCAAACTATTGTTCTGAAATAATTTGAAATCAACGAATATATAGTGTCTGAATTGTGACTGTCCTCACATACAAACAAGAGGCTCTTAAAATACAAATTGGTCGTTGTTTTCGCATTTTTTCTTATTCGATGAAGTTAGTCAGATTAATATCCTGGAATAATTTGAAATCAACGAATATTTAGTGTGTGGAATGCAATTGTTCTATCATATGAACAACAGGCCCTTAAAATTCAAATTGGTCCTTGTTATGCTTGCAGTTATAGAATTTAAAAAAAAATATCTTTTCTTTCCTTGATTCTTTTAAGAATAAGTGATTTAACATCCTTTAATAATTTAATGAGCCAACTCTCAAGTCCCTCTGTCAATCTGTATATGGAGGATCTCTGAACTCTATTCGGAGGACAAGGAACAATGATACTACAATGTTTCCCCAGGCAGCCCATAGGTTCCTTTGTCAATTTGTATATCATCGAGTTGTGGGTATCTTTTGTACTGCGTGGAACAATAAAGTCCCAATTTTCAGCCCGCGAGCCCGAACAAAAGAGGACCATTTTTCATCCCGCTAGCCCCACAACCCCTGATAAAAAAAAATCGTTAAATACGAAATACATACAGAATTGTTACGGGACAATAAAAGTGCAATGTATAGCGAACCAGCCCAAGTCCTCTTGTCAATTTGTATATGGAGGAAGTCTGGATGCTATTTCTAGTAGAGGGAACAATGGAGACTCTATTTCTAGCAGAGGGAACAATGGAGACTCTATGGAGACAAGGAACCCGCCATCCAAAAACTACCTAAAAGTGCAATGTTCAGGCAACCAACCCGAGTACTCCTGGCAATTTGTATATCGTAGAAGATTGGGTGGTATATGTAGGAGAGGGAACAATAGAGACTCTATTTTCAACCCGCCAGGCCACCAACCTGCGATCCAAAAATTGCCCAAGTATGGAATGAGGAATCCACATATGTTGTATAAAATCTCATTCCATAGTTAATATAGAGACTATGTCCACAAGTCCGCTTGTCAATTTGTATATCGCGGAAGTGAAGATGTTATTTGTAGAACACAGAACAATAGATACTTAATTTTAAGCCCGCCAGGTCACGAATCCGCGATCCAAAAAGTGCTCATGTATGGAATGAGGGATCCACATATGTTCTAGAACAATGTGTTTGTACAGTGGGGAACAATAGAGGCCCAATTTCCAACCTGCCAACCCCAGAGCCCCCGATAGAAAAAAAAATGATAATTATGAAATTGATACGGAATCCCTACAGGGCAATAAAAGTCCAATGTTCAACGAAGCAACCCAAGTCCACTTGTGAGTATGTAATGAGGGTTCCGCATACTTAATTTTCAGCCCGCCTGGCCACGAACCCGTGATCCAAAAAATGCCCATCTATGGAATGAGGGATCCACATATGTTCTAGAACAATACAAATGCATTGTTCATCCAAGCAACCCGCAACTCCTCCTGTCAATTTGTATGTTGCAGAAATCTGGGTGTTATTTGTAGGAGATGGAACAATAGACACTATTTTCGACCAGCCATGCCACGAACCCACAATCCAAAAACTGCCTAAGTATGGAATGAGGAATCCACATATGTTGTATAAAATCTCATTCCATACTTTATATAAAGGCTATGTCATCAAGCCGGCGTGCAAATTTGTATATCGTGGAAGTGTAGGTGTTATTTCACGGAACAATAGATACTTAATTTTCAGGCCGCCAACCCGCAATCCAAAAAGAGCCCAAGTATGGAATGAGGACTCCGCATATATTCTAGAACAATACAAATGCAATGTTCAACCAAGCAGTCTGTAGTAACTTGTGTCAATTTATATGTCGCGGACAGCTCCAGAGCCCCTGATAAAAAAAAATCGTTAACTATGAAATTGATACGGGATCGCAACGGTACAATAAAAGTCCAATGTTCAGTGAAGCATCCTGAGTCCACCTATCAATTTGTATATCACTAAAGTCTAGATGTTATTTGTAGGCGACGAAACAATAGACTGCTTTCAGTGCGTCAGGACGCCAACGCGTGCTCCAAAAACTACCTAAGTATGCAATTAGTGATCCGCATATGCTGTGAAAAATCTCATTCCATATTTTATATACAGATTATGTCCACAGGTCCGCGTGTCAATTTGTATATCGTGGAAGTGTGGGTGCTATTTGTAGGATACGGAACAATATATACTTAATTTTCAGCCTGCCCGCCCGCGAACCCGTGATCCAAAAAAGTGCCTAAGTATGGAATGAGGGATACACATATGTTCTAGAAAAAAACAAATGCAATGTTCATCTAAGAAGCCTATGGCGACTCGTGTCAATTTTTATGTCACGGAAATGTCAGTGCTATTTGTAGGACAGGGAACAATACAGACTCTTTTTTCGACCCGCCATACTGCAAACCCACGATCAAAAAACTGCCTAAATATGGAAACAGGGATCTGCATATGCTCTATAAAATCTCATGTTGATACTTTACATAGAGACTCATCTCTGCAACTCCCACCGTCAATTTTTATATCGTATAAATCTGGGTGCTATTTGTAGGAGACAGAACAATAGAGACTCTATTTTTGGCCTGCCAGGCCGCGAATCCAGGATCCAAAAACTGCATAAGTATGGAATGAGGAATCTGCATATGCTGTATAAAATCTCATTCCATACTTTATATAGAGACTATGTCCAGAAGCTCGCTTGTAAATTTTTATATCACGGAAGTGTAGGTGCTATTTGTAGGACACGGAACAATAGATACTTAATTTTCAGCCGACAAAGCCGCGAACCCGCGATCCAAAAAGTGCCCAAGTATGGAATGAGGAATCCGCATATGTTCTAGAACAATACAAATACAATGTTCAGCCAAGCAACCCGTAGGTCCTCCTGTCAATTTGTATATCGCGAAAATGTGGTTGCTATTTGTAGTACAGGGAATGAAGAATCCACATATGTTCTAGAACAGTACAAATGCAATGTTCAGCCAAGCAACCCGTAGGTCATGCTGTCAATTTTTATATCACGGAAATCTACGTGCTATTTGTAGGACACGAAACAATATTCAGTATTTTTTCAGCCCGCCAGGCCGGGAACCTGCGATAAAAAAAGTGCCTAAGTATGGAATAAGCGATTTGCATATGTTGTATAAAATCTCATGTCTATACTTTATATAGAAACTCATCTCCACAACTCCCGCTGTCAATTTGTATATCACGGAACTGTGGGTGCTATTTGTAGGGCACAGAACAATAGATACTCAATTTTCAGCCCGCCAGGCCGTGAACACACGAAACAAAAAGTGCCCAAGTATGGAATCACGGATTCAGATATGTTCTATACAATCTGATGTCCATACTTTATAAAATTACATGATTAACCAACCAACCCGCAACTCTGCCTATCATTTTGTATCTCGTGGAAGTGTAGGTGTTATTTGTAGGACACAGAACAATAAAGGCTCAATTTTCATCCCGCCAGGCCGAGAAACCGTCCACCATGCAAAGAACCATCGGGCCTTCACGTCTCTTGGGTATATCTTCTTCTGTTTTTCTTTTGTAACCCGCCTGGCCACTTTCCATATGCAATAATTAAGCTTTAATGCTAGTAGCCATCCTGCAGCAATCGTTACAGTTGTCATTAATGTTCGAAATTTCGGAGAAGATTTGTCATTAGTACGAATTAAACTAAGATTTGCACACAAGCATGTTATCCTTTCCAAGTATTCATTTCAAAGGTGACACAATCTTCTTTTTTTTTGTCTGCCAACGGGTTGGTGCTTTTAAGAAATTTTTGATTCTTAATGTCTTTTCGCCGTCACCGCCACCTTCGCACTTTTTTGTAATTGTGCAATTAGTCAGTTGTGATGGTCACAACTCATTCCGCACGAACCCTGGAAATTGTCATTGATCAGCGAAAGGATCGAGGAGATATTCCATTGATACGCATTAAACCAGACTTTGCGAAGGCTTATATTATCCCTCCCTGATTTTCATTTGAAACATCGTCTCGAGCAAACGGAAATTCTTAATAACTTGTGGCGGTAGCTCTCTCCACACGCAGTCAACACATTGGGGCATAATGGCCACAGGTTCCATTATTCCAGGGCATATTCTTACTATTCATCTCTCTCCGGCCACGAGAAAAAAACGAGATGGTCCCTTGGTACACTGAGAGATATATTTCAAGCCAAAAAATTCGATGCCAACCTTGGCTGCTCAGAGAACCTGCCCACTTGCAGTCATGCCTATCGCAGAACTTTATGCCATGAATTCCAAGACAAAAGAAGATGATTTGATGGATGATGATACGATAATGGATGGTGGCAATGCAAAAAATATTCCCACTCCTGGGCCCAAATTGAAATGAACCATAATGAACGGACCTTCCTGGCTCGGTGATCACATTCATGACAACACCAAAAGGAGTTTCAGAAAAGAAAAAAAAATGGACAGTGAACACAACAACCACTTTGCACCGCCAAAGTAGGAATTCCAGAGTTCTAAATTAGTCTGTTCTGGGCGGAAGAGTTTGACTATAAAGCAATCATATGTTGATGCTTCCAAAGATATATTTCAAGACAAAAAAATATTGTTTAACATTTCCGGGTATCAGGTGCAAAACTTTTGCTACTGCAAAGCATTTTCCTACTAGTCATCTCCTTTTGCCCAGAATGGACTAATTTGGGCCTCTGTAATTGCACGTGCAAGTTGTACTACTGAATTTTTTTCGACTATGAAGAGTCAGTTTCAACTAAGGGCTATTCCACTTGCTCTACAACCATTTTTGTCTTCTTCCTCGGGAAAAGCTTCTGAAAAATATCAATTTCAGCAGAGGATGATTAATCGAGGAGAAAACTCCAAGGATCTTGCATACTGCAGAACCCATGCCTGTGTTTTTCGCAGATACCTTCAATGTTTTCAACCGAAGAACTGGATCCAATTTCTAAGCATAGATGTACAGTACTCAGTACTTTTCTTATTTTTTTAAATGGATTTGCTATTACGAAATTTTGGCCTTGGACTCTTCATCTCTACCACGTTTTTGGGTTTCACTCATGTTCTAATTGGCATACTTCAGTGCTCTCGTACTTCTTTGATCTTTTGTTTACTAATACCAATGTAAAATGTTCCAGCAAAATCGTTCTTCTTGTTTCTAGAGATGCAATTATTAAGTTTTAATGCTTCCCCTTTCTTTAAATTCACCCTCTATTGTTCCCTGTCCCACAACTGCCACCCAGAGTTACGCCATATAGAAATTGACAGGAGGACCTTGCTAGCTGCATCAACATTGCACCTCTACTTTTCCAGGACCTCCAAACAGCATTCGTAGCTTTGCTATATACAAATTGACAGATATACAAATTTGCAACCGTTCTTAGATCATGCCCTTTTGCGTATTACGGTCGACCTATCATGCCCTTTTCATGATCTCTTCCATTTTACACATTTTGCATTCAAAAATTCCGAAACATGAAATTTTACCCTTTCCATATTACGGTCCACCTATCATGCCCTTTTCCGTGATGCACATCGTTTGCACTGAAAACTTTCGAGAAATACAATTTAACCACCGCTTCCTCACGTATTTACTGGAACTATTGTCAACCTGTTTTGAAGCCCATCTATCTGCTTTCCATACTTCGCCATTTGTTCAACTTTCTTTAGGGAATCGTCCCTTTTTTGAGTTGAAGAAATATTCAGTTTGTAGTCGTTGTTTCCTGTGTTGGCGTCCTTTTGTAATTAGTAGTTGGCAATTATACATAATATATTCTTTTTTTTTTGTAAGTTAGTTGTATTATATATAAAGGGCCTTCCTAGACCAAAAGGAGATACAGAGTACAAATAATATTCGTGTTGTAGTTACTGGACTGCCCCGACAGAGGGGAAACCAGTCCAGCCAGCATATAAGTCAAACATAAGTGATATAATAGTCTAAATGTACTGTTGAGATCATTGGATAGCAACAAAAAAGTAGAAAGACTAGAGAAACTAGAAGTGCACTCATGACCTCATACACTTGGCAGATGAACTGGCCAGGTGACGTGGACTGACTCGGACCACGGCTCCTCCTCAAAATATGTCACTCCATCGTCCCACTGCTTCCCCTCGTCCACGCTTCCTTCAGTCATGTCGACAGCTGGGGCAGTATCCTGCAACGCGCAACATGTTGTGACCATCTCCTTTTCCATATCCTCGTGCATGACTTGGTTCTGCCCATTCCCATCCGAACGCTGCGCCTGGGCGTTACCCTCGTTGGTTACATCATCGAGTCCCTCCGCCGAAGCCTCACCTGCGAGGTCTGTGGGGAGAGCCTCTTGAAGAGAGGTAAGGAGATGGAGAAGGACAACTACCTTCTCGTCCACGGCCAACAGACGGAATTGAAGATCCTCTACCCCCTGGAGGAGTTCAAAGACCAGGCTGAAAAGGATTGCCAAGTTGTCTCGTATCTGAGTTTCAAGGAAAGGGTTCGGTGGCTGATTCTCGCACGGAGGAGGTTCTTCCACAGTTTTCCCAGCAGAGTTCGGATGTGGTGGAGGAGGAGGCCCGAACACTAGAGAATTAGGAGGAAGGTGAGAGGAAGAAGATGGCATCTTAGGGACGATGGCGAGTCTATCAAAATCCGAGACAGCGATAGCGGGTGGAAAAGAAGGATTTGGCTCGGGGTGAGTAGAAGGCAATGTAGGGGGTGAAACCGAGGGGCGGCGAGGTTTCCAAGGGGAGCCTCTGCGCAGGCGTCCTCGAGGGTGCGTCATAATTCTCGTCGAGTGGCTGGAGAAAGGTGCTAGGTGCACCAGGGAAAGGACGGCGGTCTGAAGTCGAACCAGAGCGGTGGTGTGCATTCCAATCCCAGTGAGCTTCGACAAAGGCTGCAGAGGGGAGAGCCAAATGAAACCTACGCAGAGACAGACGACGAACATGAAGATCACGGCCATGATATGAAGCTTGAGAGGAGGAATGAGCCGATTAAATGTCGCCTGCGCCATGGTAATGGCCTTTTAATGTTGATTTGGGGTGGCGGGCGATGGCACGAGCCCGTCACATGGCTTTGTGCCTCGCTGGTTGTGCCTTACCTCCATGTCGCGCCAAGTGTACCGCAATAGCACCCCATCCGGGGGTGTGTCCACTGTTCCAACTTTGCGCATGCATTGCTGGAGAATGGGGTGATTAGGATCCAAAGTCGAAATGAAAAGAAGTTCTGGACCAATCCAAGTAGTTCCCAAATTTGCTAGCTCGTCTGCAACTTGATTCGCCTTCCTCCTGACATGAGCAGGTACGACTGCCTGATTTGATTTTAATAGATCCGTGACCACCTGCAACCCATGTGAGATTCTCCAGCTAGGCAACATTCTGTCCAGGTTTGCTCCATTTAGAATTCTGCGGAGCAAGTTGATGACAATCTGAGAGTCCCCCTCAACTATTAACTTGGTGAAATTGTGGTCGATGGCTAATTGCAATCCTCGGATGAGCCCCTAGAGTTCCGCCGCATTGTTCGTGGAATGGCCAAGGTTGCCTGCGTTTATGAGAATGATGTGCCCTTGATGGTTGTGAAAGACTACTCCATATCCTGCTACGCCCAGATTTCCTTTAGAGGCACCGTCTATACATAATATCTTATTGATACGCATGCAATTATCAATTTCCCTATTCCATACTTAGCCATTTTTCTGAAATTTCAAAAATACACAAACCGGTCGCTAAACTCCCCCTTCATGATCTCTTCCTGACTATCCTCGTGACCCTTTTTTGAATCACATCCAACCACTTTTCAGAACTTGCCATTCTTTCCTTGCTCTTCGTCATCTCCATCACCTTCGCACTTCTCTACAATAAAAGAAAATATAAAAAAAAAATTATATATAGACATATCTTGTTTCTAAATATGGAATTACTGGCATTTAATTCTAACAGGCCATCATGCAGAAACCGTATATATTGTCATTGATGGGAGAAAGGGCCGAGGAAATCTCATATTCATGCACATTAAACCAAAATTTGCGGGGAGATTATATTGTCCCTTCCGAGTGTTCATTTCAAAATCATGAAATCCCTTTCACACCATGTGGCCTTTGCACATCAAGAAACCTCCATTCCTTAATTTATCTTTGTCGTACCCGCCACCTTCGCATTTCTAAATATGCAATAAATAAACTTTACTCCTAACAGTTCATCATGCACCACCAATACCGATTGTCATTAATCAGCAAAAGGCTTGAGGAGCTTTCCCATTCATAAGCATTTAACCAAGATTTAGCAAAAAGTTACATTATTCATTGTGACTATTCATTTAAACCATCATCTGCAGCAAAGAAACCTTCTCATAAACCTATCATATCAGTTCCGTACCAGTTCTGTGGAGATGCAGTGAACATCTTTGGTCGTCATGACCATAACTTCCACTGGTCCATGGCATTTTCTTATTACTCAACCTCTATCGCGGAGAACCAAGTAATTTGGACCTCCGGGATTGCTCATGCAAGTTGTGTCCCTAAGGTTTTTGACTATAAGGACTTGGTCTCTTGGTGCACCGATAAATTTATTGCAGAGAAAAGAATTATTCCAATGCACGACCGCTCTTTTTTTTCTTTATCAGCTCAGCTCCTCCGGCAGATGCTAAAATTGCCCGAGCCAATATTGACGTTCAAAGGAGAAGATTGCAAATAGTTCCTAGCAAAGCATAATAACAGATTGGACCTCTTGACCCTTTTTTTGGAAAACCCAGATCTAGTTCCTGAAGATATTACAAGCATGCAGGTTAGTTCATTTAAAAATCCTTTTCGCGAAATTGCCTGGTTGTTTAAAAGAATAACGGGATAGGAATCCACAGCTACTGTTTCCCGCATGGCTCTTTACATTTTGTATTTCACAGTCGACGAACAAGCCATTTTTGATTGGGGAAGGATAATTTCTTATGAAATCTCTTCCCAATTGTCAAGCTACAAAAGGGGAAAGAAATTTTATATGTCATCCTATTTAGTTTTTGCAATAGTACATTCCTGTCGATTTCCGGAACTGTCTCTGTACTCCAAGAATGTCAACTGCGATTTCCACCCAGTAACATTCTGGTACCAGGCCTTGTGGAAGCACAAGGCTTCCCATTGTTTTTATGAGGTTTTTAATGGCTTCCTGTCTGTTTTCAAACTTTTCTTTTTAGGAGAAAATGCTCCCCGCTTATCTAAATAGGCAACTAATTTTTTGGACAAAAAGGGAACAGCCCAACATTTGGATAATTACACTGTCATAATAATTTTTGGCTCCACGGAACAACCTTCTCTCCTTCCATGTCACATTACGGACATAATTTTTATTGCTGAAGTAACACGTCAATACATCTACTGGTTCCATCTGTTCCAAAGGAAGAAAAAAAAAACAGTTCATTCCTATGCCTTCGAAAATAGGGGAGTTCGTGTTGAAAAACGTCAACAAATTTGACGATTTCACAGCACATTTTAGTATCTCCAACCTCAGATATGATGAACACATAAAAGGATTCAACCCCTGTGATATTTTTAGACAACATTTACATTCACTTGGCCTCGGCGATTGTTTTGTAAATAAACACCTACCCAAAAACAAAGACAGACACGGGCCTGCCTCTGATGTCGGCAACGTAGAGACAGTGAAAAGTTGCACCAAATTGTACACGCAGCAGGGGAAAGACCTCAGTGACAAGAGTGTTCAATCCACAAATACCACTCCAAAAAGTACGACATCCCAGATCATCACTCGAACGACCCATCAAAGCAACAAAGAAACCCAGAATTATTCAAACGGAGGAGGAGATAACGACCCTCCTCACTCTAAAATTGATATTTCTCACAAGCTTCCAGTGGAGAAGAAAAGAAAAAAAAATGTGGGGCAGGTAGAAGACCCGGAAATTCAGAGTGAGAACATGGAAATTGACACTGATCTAGATGCCATGTTCCCCTTCTTTGATCAGCCTGAGGACGCCATCCACCATAGCCATCCAATGGACATATCCGTTGCCCAAAATTTTGACGAAGATGAATCCTTTGTGTTCCAGAGCGTTGTTTTTGATAGCCGGAACAAAAAATTGATATTTCAGAAAAAAAAATGTTAAAAATATCAAAGGCAAATCTTGTTTAGAGGTTGACGTTGCCAACATGTGGTCGTCCCAAATCTGTCAAATTCACACCGCGGCCGGAGAAGCACTTCATGACTCCATTTAACGCATGGAGACCCACAATGCCAGACTGAAGGACCAAGTCAAGGAATTGGAAGACACTTTCTTTCCTATGCCATTGCTTATCGATCATTTGGCAATAGCCATGCCTAGCACCCCTGCACCCAATGTAAAAGCACCCTCCACCCTGCTTGCATCATGTAAAGGATATGTGGAAAACAACACCACAAAAAGAATGGAATTGGTTACTGATGCCTAGAAAAGATCACAAACCATCGCTTCCCTTGGAACCAGGGCACATAGCTTGCTCGAGATTTTGCAAGCCGAATTAAAAGATGAAGAAAATTTCTTCTTAATAACGGTCATCCCTTTTGGAAAGATTGTCAACAATATGACAGAAACAAAAAGAAGAGAAGAAGATCTCCCATCCAAAAACTGAATCGGCTAATTGAATGCATGTTGGAAAGAAAAAGTAAACAACCTGCATCTCATTGTTCAGTCATGTGAACAAGTCATATTGAAGAAAGATAAATTATTCACAAAGCTGCCAAATATAGACTTAGCTGGGAAAACAAACGACTTCCAAGACCCCCTCTTAATCGCAAACTCCTTGTCCTTAACCAAAGAAGAGTTTGATAAATAGGTTGTTATGTTGAAGACCTTCTCTCTGGAAAAGTTTTACAGCGTCCTTCAATTTGATCAATCTCGCGTCCATTACTGGCTAGTCAAATATGCAATACAGAATGAGGAAATTCATCAGGCTCTCTCTAATCTTTCTATCGACTTCCAGGAATTAGAAAACGATCTTTTCAACATCAAGATCTGGAATGAGATCAGTGTCGCCCCAATGAGAGCGTACATTGAAGAATGGGTCGAAAGGCAATTGAAACAGGTCGCCAACGAAAGACAACAGGGAGTTGCCAACATTCCAGCAGCCGTGGAGAACATCCTTGAAACCGCAGTCATCGCCGACATCAATGAAAGGGCAGCCGCAAGCAAATAGCCAAAGTGCTCATATGTACCCTCACTGTAAGTTTACTCATCCCATCTTTCTTTGTTTATCAACCCAATTATTCCGCTTTCTTAAATAAACATGTATAGGCAAACACTTATACCTTTCCATTTATTTTCTTTTGCAGTTGTTGCACTCTATATTCTTTCCACAACCATGTTTCTTGTAAATATTTCTCTAATGGTTCGTGGGAGCCCCAATCCCAGTCTACATGACAAACGCATTGAAATTCCGGTTTATATGTAACACACTTTGTTTTTTTTGTATATTTTAAAATTTGCAGTGGTATGTAACAAACTTCTATTTTCTAACAGACTTCAAATAAAAATGCATCTAAATTTTTATATCCTAAAGACTCTACTCTTATCTTTCAGCACTCTGTATAACAAATGCATTTATTTTTTAATATGTTAGACTTTTATTCTTATCCTTTAGCAGTCCGTATGGCAAATGTTCGCAAATACATTAAAATTTTTATATTTCTTATCTCCTATTAATTTTATGTCATCATATATTTTTATCTTTCACCAGTCCACATTGAAAATGCATTTAAATTTCCAAATTTAATCTTGCACTGTCAACAAATTTTTTACTTCCTTATATACTTTCAAAAAAAAAATGTTTGTTATATACTTTCCAAAATTAGATGGTGCTCCGCGTACCAACCGTCATTTACTTTTGCCCCATCTTCCAAAATATGCACCTTGCACACAACATTTCTCTCATATACATTTTGCACCAAACACTTCGTTTCATTTACACTTCGACCCCATTTTTCAAAATTTGCTTTCTAACCTCCTTGGCAGGGACTCAGCTGCCACGCAGCCTTGTTTTCTCATATGCTCCCTTTTTCCAATCAAATAATTAATCTTCCATGTTTAGTTTAAAAACATTTGAATTTGTTTTGGAAATATACCTATATTGTGTATATACCATCATATTATTAAACAAGTAAGATGGATAACAAAGTTGTGTAAAATCTATTTAAAAAAAAAAAAATGATAAAAAAAAAATCTAGCTAATAGATAAAAAAATGTCATTATGTATACACTATACACTATTAACTAGAAAGTGCATTTAGCTAGCAATCACCCAATCTTAATAATATTGAAAAAAAAAAATTTGTCAAAACTTTACTAATCCTTGTAAAAGGCAACAAATAAATTACACACATACGAATCAATTTCTGGGCATTTAATGAACTTGGGATTTTATTTATATATATACATATATATTATATGTATATATATAAATAAAATCCCAATTATGTATACACTCTACACTATTAACTAGAAAGTGCATTTAGCTAGCAATCACCCAATCTGAATAATATTGAACAAAAAAATATTTGTCAAAACTTTACTAATCCTTGTAAAAGGCAACAAATAAATTACACACATACGAATCAATTTCTGGGTATTTAATGAACTTGGGATTTTATTTATATATATATACATATATATTATATGTATATATATAAATAAAATCCCAAGTTCATTAAATGCCCAGAAATTGATTCGTATGTGTGTAATTTATTTGTCGCCTTGTATATATATATAAGAAAAAAGCCCAAGTTCATTAATTGCCTAGAAATTGATTCGTATGTGTGTAATTCATTTGTTTCCTTTTGCCAGGATTAGTAAAGTTCATGGGCGGCTGAGTGGACTTGTTTTACTGCTGCTATCAGAGGTGTTGGCATTTCTCTTTCGACTGAGCCAGACACGTTGATACGGGCTGGGGGGATGCCTCGGGCACTCTCACGGTCAAAAACTTGTATGCAGCCATTCAAACACAGAGCGTACATAGTTTTGATACCTCCTAGTTCTCCCAGCGCTGGAAATGGACCATTCCACTTAAAATCAAGCTCTTTCTCTGGCTCGCGGGAAAAGCTAAGATTCTAACTTGGGATGGGCTGCGCCGACGTGGATGGGAGGGGCCCAGCATCTGCTTGTTGTGCCACTGCACAGGAGAAGATGTCCAGCATCTTCTAATTCATTGTGCTTTTGCGAGGGGGGTCTGGTCGCGACTCCTATTGAAACTTGCCCTTCCTCACACTTGGAGCAGGGATACGATTTCTGATTTTTTTTCAGCTGTGGGTCAACCAAAAATCTCCTCCTGTCAGCCTGGCCGCACATGTTTGTTGGCAACTCTGGTTAGAGAGGAACAGGGTGACATTTGAGGACCGACAGCCAAACTTACTAACCGTTGTCCACAAAGTTCTGCACTCATTTCACTGGAATCAAGCACCGGATGTTTCCCATATCCACAAAGCCGTCAATATCAATCTGCCTGAGGGATATATGTTGGATTGCTTCGATGGTGCTGAGCAACTTGGATGCTGTGGAGCTGGAGGATTCTTCAAATCCAACCACTCAAGGATCACAAAATGGTTTTTCAGTTGTGGTGGGGGCACAAACACAAAAGCGGAACTCTTGGGGCTTTGGACCACCCTCTTTTTAGCTACTTCGTGGTTTGTAAAACACTTACTTGTTTTGGGAGACTCGAGTGTTGTCATCAATTGGATCAATCATAAATCCAAGCTCCGCTCTGTACACATAGAATGCTGGAAACAAAAAACTCTGATGTTGTCCAAGCTCTTTGCTGACATCAAATTTCAACACATTCCGAGAGCTCACAATGGCGAAGCGGACGCACTCTCCAAGAGAGCACTCAAGGAGGAGGTTGGGAGACTCTCCATTTTCCATAGTGACGTTGGTGTGGACAGTCCCATGACCCTTCTAAACATTTTTTGATAGTGGTAGGCAACATTCCTGGTTTTGGAATGTTCGTTGCTCTCAATATACTTATTGTGAAAATGGTATGAATTTATTTCAACCTGTGGAGCCGATTACTTGCTACTGTGATGGCAGTGTAATGGAATTGATCCCCTGTCCGGAGATACTGTAAATGCATTCTCTGCTGTGTGAAAGCGGTGTGATTTTGATTTAAACTGTGGAGCGGCTGTGGGAAAGCGGTGTGATTTTGTTTTAAACTGTGGAGCCGATCACTTGCTACTGTGATGGTTGTGTTTAGGAATTGATTCACTGACCGGAGATACTGTATTTGCAATCTCTGCTGGTGCGCCATTGTAAATGAGTTTATACAATTTATAAATTCGAGAAAAAAATTTCCTGGAAAAAAAGTAAAGTTTGTAATAAATGTGTGTAATGCCAAGTTTAATAAATGTCTAGCAATTTGATTCATATCTAACCAATGTTGATAAAGATATAATTGTTGCAAATTGCAAATTCCAGAAAAGTAGTTATGTTTCTTCAAAATTATGTATTAGTTTAATATATACAACTCAAATGATTTTCCAATAGTCCATAAGTGTCTTAGCTCCAAGTGCTATCCATTACACATGGTTATGTTGATTTCATTAAGGATTAAATAATGTTCCTCTGTTTAAATTATGTTGATTCATTAAGGATTAAATAATGTTTCTCTGTTTAAATTATGTTGATTCATTAAGGATTAAATAATTTTCTTCTATTTAAATTAGATTAACCATATATTTATAGAGTAAAAATTGAATGAAGTTGCAAATTGCAATTTTCAGAAAAATAATTATGTTTCTTCAAAATTATGTATTAGTTTAATATATATAACTCAAATGATTATTCAATAGTCCATAAGTGTCTTAACTCCAGTGCTATCCATTACACATGGTTATGTTGATTTCATTAAGGATTAAATAATGTCTTTCTATTTAAATTATGTTCATTTCATTAAGGATTAAATAATATTCTTCTATTTAAATTAGATTAACCACATATTTATAGAGTAAAAAATGAATGAAAACGAAGTTGACATGTTGTAAACAAGATTGATTTAATTACATAAGAAATCCTCTTAATCAAAATTTAAAGTCAAATATATCCCAAGTATAAATCTAGGCTAACATGCAAAAACAATAGTTATTGTTTTCATTATTATTTTATATTTCATAGAATCTTATAATTTTATGGGGTGCATTATTTCCTACATGGAAGTAACTAGTCACATTGATTTTTTAGGTGAGATTCATTGTTTTTTAGGTGAGATTCATCATTTTTTTAGATAGGATAGCTAAACAACACCCTATTTAATATGGGGTTTAAACTAGAATGGATTCATGGTAAGTTTGGAATTTCCACAACTTCAAAACCTATTTAATATGGGGTTTAAACTAGAATGGATCCATGGTAAGTTTGGAATTTCCACAGCTTCAAATGATGCATTTAAGCTAGATCTCTAATTCGATATTAAAATCATGCTCTGCATGTATAAGACGAATAAGCTTATGTCAAAGTTGATGCATGTGTGGTTGAAACATACGTAGATATCATTCAAATGACTCCTTAGATGCAAACATTTGTGTACTATTATATAAAAAGGATATACAATACTTAACATTTGTAAATACTTAACATTTGTAAACATTATTGTATTAGCCTCTGTATGTTTTATATTTCTCAGCTCATTTAGATGCAAATATTATTAATATTATATTTTAAAAAAATTGCAATAATTGACATTTGTAAACATTAGTCTTCTGCATGTTTTGCATTTATAATCTCGTTTAGAAGCACATGTGATTGGTTGACAGGAAATTGTTTTGCATTTGTAAGCTCATAGGGAAGGTAGTTTGTTTAGTGGACAAGAGATTGCCTATAAATTTCACCCCATTCAACTTTGATTCTTGATAGGCTTTGAGTTTGGAGATCAAGGCTTCTTAGCTCTACTCACCCATATATTTCCATAGTGTGAAGAAGACCATGTCACTTGCATGCTGAGAATGGAAATGGGGTGGAGGCTATTGTTAATGTCAGGGAGACTTAATGATAGCAAGACTTGGGTGGAGGCTACTTTGAATGTCAATGAAATACAGGTGGAGTTTTTTTTAGCCAATAGACTTAAATGACATTAAGAAAGTGAAGCCAAGTACCCCATGCCTAAAATACTATCTATATTACTATATTCATTCTCCTTTATTTGACCTTCTACATTCATAGTCGTGTTCATTGTCCAACTAGTTAGTATGAAGGAATTGCAAAGGATACATATACTTAGAGTAAAGTATGCAATTGATACCTACAACTAAGATTCTTGAGTTATTTTTTATATTTTAAATATGTGAGACTGTGAGTATCAGAGGGCAGTAACTTTCTAACAAACAAATGAACCTAGGATTTATAGTGAAAGTCCATTTGATTTTGTTGGTGGAAGTCCATGTGATCCCCTTATCCTAAATGGAAAGACTTTTACTCTTGTCTTGGACCTAATATGAAAAATTTGATCCCCTTATCCTAAATGGAAAGACTTTTACTCTTGTCTTGGACCTAATATGAAAATGGACAAAACTTATCCTAGCCAAGTTAAATTAAATCCTTTGCTTGAAAGAGTTTTTATCTTTAGGTAGTACCCTTTGCATAAAGTGTGTTAGTCTTTAAAAACTACGTGCCTAGTTTTTATAAGAGTGGATATCCATTTACTGGATTACTCGACAACTCAACAAAGAGTATATTCCATTGTTGATTCATTGTTGTAGTTGCTTGACTTGGGTAGGGTCTCTTGGAACATTGGACCATGTAACTAAGATACCAATCCCACAAGTTTTAAAGTTCATCCAAGAGCGAAGCATGTTGAATATTTATTCCACTAATTCTATGGCACTTGGATATGAATATTATATGGTAATGGGGTTAGTATCTTAAAACCTCAAGTTACAACATTCAAATTAGATACAAATTCAATAGATTATCCAAACAAATATCCACGCATATCAATACACATCATTGAAATTATATGGCAATGGGGTTAGTATCCTAAAACCTCAAGCTACGACATTCAAATTAAAAACTCATATATAAATCTAAGAGATTATCCAAACAATTATTCACAGATATCAATACATATCATCGAAATTATGCAAACAATTATCCACACTAATTAATACACATCAATTATTTAATTGTGAGTGAACACTTTGATGTGTATTAAGGGTTGGTGCAAGCTAATGCTTCTCTTTAGTGACACAATAATTGTAATTAAAAAATGGAAAAATAGAAATATGTTGACTAGGAGGAATTATTAGAGATACATGCATAACTTATTAGACTATTGTGTAAAAATATGAAATGTAAGATCCAAATAGGCTTTTGGAATATACAACTTTTATTTATGAAAAATTTGTATAACTCAGAAAAAATTGTTTTCTTCTAAAATTGGTATGTTAATTTCCTCTAAAATGTAATGCATATGTCAACGTTAAGATGTTGATGTAGTATCAAAATGATAGAATTTCTTGAAACAAATTTGTACATATGGAGATAATAGTTAGTTCTTATGTGCGACTATTTTTCCATGTTTTGTTGTTGTTGTTGTTGTTGTTGTTGTTGTTGTTGTTGTTGTGTGTGTGTGTGTGTGTTCAATGAAGCCCTTAAATAAATAGGCCTACTATTAATATCGTGTTTGAGGGTATTAACATAATCAATTAATTTTTAAAAAAACATTTAGTGTGTTACTCTCTGTCTGTACTTGTGCACTGTTACAACGCAAGTTCTAGGTTGGGAAAAGCCCGACCCAACCACGGAACAAGTTCTACAACTTGGGAATCCTATACTCAATGTCAAATCGACGTAGGTCCCACACTTCAAGGGTGACTAGGTCACTCTAGAGAGGCGATCCTGGTGACCATAGGTGGATTGAGATGGAGATGGAGATGGATGGAAATGAATCCCCTATAGGTCAAGTCTAAGTGGAGTGAAAGGTGGAAAGATATGCCTTGCAATTCAAGTAATTTTTTCCCCACAGGTATAACACTTCTCCAGATGATTGTACCTTCCCGAGACACAAGAAAAGACACTTTTCAATAGTATATGTTAACTTTGGATCAACAAGTTAATCTTGATGTCCATAATTTGCAGAAATATATATCAGTGTATATCAGCAATAAAAAGGTACTATAATCTTCTCAATAAATGCTAAAGATCGAGTAGAAAATGCAAGAGAAAGACTAGTAAATGACTAGCTAAACTCAAGATGCAAAACCAATACTCTTAGCATAAAATATAAGGTTGGTGTAAACACTTGTCTACAGAAAATTATATCAGCCTTATGGATGTAACATTCAATTTATTAAAGAAAGAAAACCATCCACTGAAATCTCCTCAAACTTTGCCAAAAAGTGCGGTAGGACAAGGAGAGTAAGTGTGCAAACTTTGAGCAAAAACCAATGGTTGATAAGAGAGTTATTAAACCAATTAAGTTAGGGTTTCTGCAGCCCTAATAGTTGAATATGAAATTGTTTAACAACAGAAATAAGTATCCCCTAGATGGGGATTCCCTAGTGGCTATGAGATGCCCAAGGCACAAGGAAAACAATCCAGCTTGCAAGAAGTAAAAATGACTGAAAATCACGTTTCCTAATGCAATATTTTATTTCTCCAATGCAACAAATCAATGACTAGTGCCTTTACTATTAGGTTAATGGAGTCACAAGGAGCTTAGAGAAGCTACTTCCTTAGGGGTGTAATCCCTTTTACTTCCCAAGGCAAGTTTCTCTAAGATAGGGTTTAAGCTAAGAGGGTGTATGCCCTTATACTTCTCTTAAAAAACCCTTAATCAATAAGATGAAGCAACAAGATGATGAAGGCTATAGTGGGGGTGTATGCCCTTATACTTCCCACCTACCTCCTAACATAACAATACTTGAATTGAATAAAATGATAGCAAGAGAGGAGATTAAACTTGTTATTGTTGTGCATGAACGTGAACAATCCACCTAGCTCCTGAACAATTCAGTTTGCAAGAAGTAAAAATGACCGAAAATCACGTTCATGCTAGAATATGAAACCGAGCTAGAAAATACAAAGAATAATTAGGCTGAGAAAGGAAGATCTCATCAGCCATGTGCCACACCTGAAGACCAGGAAAATAATGCAATAGGACCAAGTTCGTTATCTCAAAGCATTGCTTAAGATCACTCTTCAATTCCTGAATTAAGGAAATTTGGATTCCCATAAGGATTTGTAATGTCCCCCGGCCCAACCGAGGGACATTACGGTGCAGAATACTCATAAAAAAGAAAAATATGCTAACTAAATAAATTCAATTATAGCTAACTAATTTCTCGTATCTTGCAGCCATGAATTACAAAAAAAAAAAACTATTGCTCACTGTCATTACATTGATGCATCTACAAAGTATTAAAATAGACATGAATGTAGCTAATAAACTACATTACAACAACATATAAAGCATTCTCAAATACATAGAGTTCATGCACAACAATAACACATGTAATTAACACAACAACAAGATAAAACACTTATCTTTAAATAAGATTTGTGCAACCAGCTTCTTGGGATGGAAGTTCCATCCAACCATATACTGAATGTTCTAAATATCAACAGTGAGTCACCCCTAAGTTGAGGCTAGTAATCCACAAAAGAGGGTGGTCTCTCACAGTCCACTCACAACTCATAAAAAACAATAACCCATTGATATCTTCCTACAACTATCTTGGTTTTTCCACCAGCTCTCTTCTTCTTGACCTACCCAACCCAAGGAATGTTTCCCTTCACTAATATCAGTCCCTCGGGCATCCAATTCTTTTATCAGGGTCTCTCTAGCATAGGTAACCAGGAATGTCTTAGCTGGGAACTCAATGAATCTTTCTACTAGGAAAAATACCAGCAAAACCAACAACAAATACTTGTTGTTACAGTGCAATTCGCCCAGGAGTTCACTCTTCATGCCTGACAACCTGGCTCTCTAGTTTCCATCTCCAAATACGCTCCATATTTCTCTATAATTCACCCTCGATGGTTGCACCAAAGCCAAGCTCCCTTTTCTTCTCTCTCCTTGCTCCTCATGCACAAAACTTAACTAATTAAACCTATTGTCCCAACCCATATGAATTTCTCTCCTTTGGATTGCTTGCTTGACTCACACACTTCCCCAAGCTGATTATACTCAACCCCCATGTGCCCAATAACTTTTGGATGTGACTACTCACACCCACCCACCCTCTTACATGTATTCAATGATTGACTTTGGAAAAACTCAATTAGAAATTATAAGGTTCATATACAAATAACAAATTTAGAAAAATGGGTTGAATTTTTTGGATTACTAAGAGGGGGGATGAATCAGTAATAGAGCAATTTAATCATTTTTAACCATATAATGCAAGTGTTATATTAGTGTAGCATTATCATCCAATAATTGCAGAGTAAATAAACAATGAACAAATGAGCAATCATACACATACATAGTACACCAATGTTTTTACGTGGAAACCCAAAGTGGGAGAAAACCACAGAATGTTTTTTCTTATATGTCTTGAAGAATTACATTTATTGGAAGCACCAACTTCCTTTGTTTTCCAACTGCAACTGGAAGGAGGCTCCAACCCCCTAGTTTCTCAGGCTACAACCTGAGGGAAGCTCCAACTCCTCAATTCTCTGGCTACAACCAAAAGGAGGCTACAACCCCCTTAGTTCTCCGGTTACAACTGAAAGGTGGCTACAACCACCTAACCTTGCCCCGTCCAACTGCCCTGACGTAGAAGTAGAATGATGGAACCACTATCACACTATCACTGTGAGATATATTGTTGTAAATTTGTACCAATCAACCTGCACCAAAAAACTTGTACCAATAACTTGAACCATGCATCAACCAGTACCTCAACCTGTAATCAATCTATACCATAAACAAGTGCATCAACCATGCACCAACCTGTAATCAACCTGTACCATAAACAAGTGCATCATTCATGCACCAACCTATACCAAACAATCTGTAATCAACCTATACCATAAACAAGTGCATCCAACCATGTACCAAGTATGTACCAATCATGTATCAACTACTCATCAACTATGACTCATCAATATGTACCAACATCATCAACTATACACCTCATGTATATGCCAACTCATCAACTACTTTTCTCAACCATGTACTCAACATGTACCTCAACCAAAAGCCCTCATCAACTTCATCATCCAAATCTAATTTGTAACTATGTAATAGACCTGGTGTATAAGATCACATACCTACAAACCTTCCTTAACTTTAACAACAAGAGACTAGCATTTTCATCAAACTTTACTTTAGTCTCACATGACTAATTTTGTATTAGTCAAAAACCCTAACTTGCAATAATCATAACTATGTACCTGTATTGAATAAAGATCTGAAAATGGTACACAATGTTCTTCAGTGTCTTTTATGCAATTCCTTCAGACTTCAATACTTGGAACCTCTCAGAAAAGGAGTTATAGAAAAAATGGCATACCTTGTTGAATTCTGGCTTATTCTAGAGAGAGAACTTGTAGAGCATGCCCCACATAGAATATTTGTTGTATGGATCTGAAAATGGTACACAAAATACTACAATCTGTACTGTAACCAATACATTTTGTCTTACTGAATTTGGATCTGTTATGAATAATTTATGACATTTTTACCCAAAACACATGTTTTAGACTAGTTTCAAGACTAGCCTCAAACCCTATTTTCCACATCGTGTAACTCCAAAAATACAACGACCCACAAACTAAAATTTCTATCATATATACTTGGATACGTTTCCTCAATGGCCTCTCAATTTCACGATCTGAATCATTCTAGCAAACAATTATTGCGAAAATGGTGAGATGACCTATAAATAACATACCTTAGAAAGCATCATCAAAAGAATTTATCCTCCCTTGAATTTTAGCCTTCTTTACTTCACCTTCCCTCTAAAATCCGTCTTAGATATCCTTTGGTTACCTCAGTCACTTGTATATATACAATATTCTCAAGTGTTACTAAAATGAGAGAGAATTGTCTCTTATTTATACTTTCATGTAGCTTCCTCAAGGGGTTACATTTCACCATCTTAACCCACTTTCTTTATTTTAGGGTTAACCCACTTCTAACGACTTGTCAACTTAGTAATTTATCCATTAACTTTATTATTTAAATAATTTATTTTGTATTTACTTTGAATTATAGTACACTCATCACTTCACTTTATTATTTATCTTCTAAAATCTCTTAAACCACTTTGACTACTTTGACCTTTTGGGGCTTCTAGATGACTCATGAGGGTTCTCCAACTTCACATGGCCATAACTCTCTAACCATGAGGAGTTATGTGATGTTTCACATACCAATGAAAATGGCATGAAATGTACTATCCATATAGAATATTCTTACCTGCAAATATATCAAAACTCATACCAATATCCATCAAACAAACTTGTGTCCATTACCCAAACCTTTCTCCAACTTCACATGGTCATAACTCTCTAACCATGAGGATTTATGTGGCGTTTCACATACCAACGGAAATGGCATGACATGTACTATCAATCTGGAATAGTCTTACCTGCATATATATCAAAACTCATACCATTATCCATCAAACAAACTTGAGTCCATTACCCAAACCATTGTGCTACCGAAATTTGTTACCAAACTTTCTTCAAGGTTTGACATCAATGACAACCAACCCAATTAATCAACAATCTCCTCCTTTGGCATTGATGGAAACACTCTGATGCAATATTGAAGTCATTTCACTCATGCTCCCCCTTTACCTTTACCTTTTCATTTACCTTTGCATCTGATAAATCTCTCCCCCTTTGTCATCAATGGCAAAGGTATCTTTCCATCTGGGGTTTCTCCCCCTAACTAACCTGTCCTTGGGGATACTCCCCCTGACTGAACTCTTCCTGAAACTGATCTTCCAACCTGAATTGTCCTCTTTATGGTGCTTCCTTGTGTAGATCTAAGACATATAAGATAATCGTTCAAAAGAATTAATTTTGGAGTAGAAATTACTTCGAGTCTCTGACGAAGATACTCAAAGGCTTCTCTTGGAAGCGGTTTTGTAAACATGTTTGCCACTTATTCTTTTGTGCCCACATATTCAAATCTGATGTTCTTCTCTTCAACATGTTCCCATAGAAAGTGATACTTTATTGGAATGTGCTTCGTCTTGGAGTGTATCACCGGGTTCTTTGAGATATTGATGACACTTATATTATCACAATAGATTGGAATGGGCTCATCATACTCAACCTGTATATCTGTCAAAGTTTGTTTCATCCATAGAACCTGTGTACAACATTTTGTTGCTACAATATACTCTGCCTCGGTTGTAGATAAGGATATTGATGATTATTTCTTGCTTAACCATGATACTAATCACTCACCCAAGTAGAACATTGCTCCACTGGTGCTTCGTCGGTCATCAATGCAACCTTCCCAATCTGCATCTATGTAGGCAATAAGTGATAGATCATTTATTTTTGGACACCATAATCCAAATTCTTATGTTCCTTTGAGATATCTGAAAATCTTCTTCATTGTTAATACATGTGATTCCTTTGGTGCTTCTTGAAATCGTGCCACATGTCCACCTGCCTTCATTACATCTGGTCTGGATGTTGTCACATATAGTAAGCTACCAATAATTGATATGTATTTCCTCTGGTCTTTAGACTTTGAATCATCATCTTTGTTCATCATCATCATCAAGTGGTAACTGATTTGCAATCTTCCATTCCGAACCTCTTTAGCATTTCTCTGATATACTTAGTTTCAGAAATAAAAATTTCTTGGTTACTTTGACGTATCTAAAGACCCAGAAAGAAGGATAGTTCTCCAAGTAATGACATTTCAAATTCATTCTGCATATCCTTTGCAAATTTCTGGCTTAACCTGTCATCAGTACTTCCAAAAATAATATCATCAACATAAACTTCAATTAATAAAATACTATATTGAATTACCTTGATGTAGAGGTTGTTGCCTGCACTTCCTTTTCTGAACCCTGCCTGTTGTAAATATTTATCCAGTCTAGAGTACCATGCTCTAGGAGCCTGTTTTAGACCATAAAAGGCCTTCTTCAATTTACACACATAATTTGCGTTCTCTGACCACTGAAATCCTTCTAGTTGTTCAATGTAGACTTCTTCTTCAAGTTCCCCGTTCAGAAAAGATGATTTCATGTCCATCTGATACACTTTAATATTCTTGGAGCATGCATAAGCTAGGAGCAATCGGATTGCTTCCATTCTGGAAACTGGAGCAAATGTCTCTTCAAATTCGATTCATTCAACCTGTGTGTATCCTTTACATACCAATATAGCTTTGTTCCTTGTAACCTGTCCATATTCATTCAATTTATTTATGAATACCCACTTTGTGCCAATCACACTCTTATTCTTTGGTCTTGGAACCAATTCCCAAGTGTCATTCTTATTTATTTGATCCAATTCTTCATCCATGGCCTTATTCCAAAATTTATCCTTACTAGCCTCTTTAAAATTGTTTGGTTCAATCGTAGATGAGAGTGTTAGGTGTGTTTGTTCTGGTGAACAGATTCTTCTTCTAGTCTCAACTCTTGCTTCTTTGTTTCTGATAATCTGATATGAATGATGATTCTTCTGTACTCATTTGCTAGGTGTCTTTGGAGACACTTGTTGAACTTTCTCTTCTAATTCTGTCTGATCCTATTCATCTTCCCCTTCTACTTCTTCTTCATCTTCTGCTTCTTCTTCGTAAAGTTGTTCCATTGATTCATTTTCTTCTTCCTTTAATTCTTGTCCACCTGTTTCATCAATTGTTACATTGATGTTTTCCACAACTTTTTTCAACCTCAAATTGTAACATTTGTATTCTTTCCTTGTACTTGAGTAACCAAAAAGTACTCATTTGTCCACACAAGAGTCAAACTTTCTCATTCTGCCATCTTCTCTATTGATGTAGCATTTTCTTCCAAATACTCTGAAGTGTTTCACATTTGTTGGTCTTCCTTTCCATAGCTCGTAGGGAGTTTTGTCAGTGTTGTTTCTGAGAATTTGTTATGAACATAAAATATACATAAATAGATATTCATAACATAATAATAGTTAATAAATAATAATTATTAATAATGAAAGGTCATGTCTCAAAGGACATGACTATTGGTAAAGGGCACCCCTGCGTGGGTATATAAGCAGGACCTCATTCTCAATTGTAATCATCTCATTATATCTATATCTTATTATTCATTTATTGTTTACAGTCCTATATGGATTACTTTGTTATATTCCAAGTATTTTGGATAATTCTTGTGTGAGCGAACTTTGTTCGTCTCATTTGGTATCAGAGCTGTGTTTTTCTAATCCTGGCCTTTGGCCACCCTCTTTATCAGATCTTGTCTGATTCGGATTTTAGCCAAACCCATCATTTCAGAGTTTCTCTGAGAAATTTGGTCTTTGACCACCAACCCAGCCTTTGGCCATTTAAAAGCTCAAAAATTCGTTGAAGAAGAAAGATAATTCTACTGAAAATTGAAGTCTGCAAAAGATCAAACAACTTTAAATTAAAGTTTGACAGCCAATTGATGAAATCCGTACCACTCAGAATTAATTATAGAGCTATCGACCTTCATTCCATACAACAACTATTTAAGAGTTACAAATCGTACAAATTATTAACAAAATTGCCTTCTGTACAACCAACCAGATTTTAAATTTCAGATCTGTACTTACCGTCATCAATTTTAAATTTCAGATCTGTACTTACCGTACTTTCACTTGCTGTAACAGCCAGTCATACAACATCCATACCAACACACCATAACCTCATACAAATGCAATTAATTCCATATAATAGTTCCGTCCAACCTCCATTAATATCGTACAACCGTTGTAACAATTATTGTACCACAACCGTACTGCTGAAATTGTTGTCATCTGTAGAATTTAATTTTGATTAGTAGTCTGTACGGTTAAAAATCAAATCAAATCTGAACAGTTCCATCAGTACAAATATCAATTAAAAATTGGGTGTGTATCGTCCGTACGGCCGTGTCTGTACAACAAACGTGACCATTGGTTAATTAAATATTAATCCTTAACTTAAATAATAATAAAAAGATACAAGAAAAAGTTAGGTAAATATATATATATATATATATATATA
>ML794629.1:376691-392330 GCA_009831015.1 Picea engelmannii
TTGATCCAACGGTTCAGATCCCATCGGGATTTCACTCATCGCGAATTCGGCATCCTCATTGTCGATGTGCACATGTACTCGGAACCCCCGATTCTCTGATTCCCGATATGCTCCTTTCCCGAGCTTTAGCCCCTTCCAGCTACACAATGGTCCATGTGACCGTCTATCATGTGACTGTCACTATACCTCTCGTCGAGGTTTCGGGGTTTCGCACTTCCTGATGTCGAGAGTTTCTCACCTCTCCAATCCCCGATTACTGATGCGCCCCTTTCCACGCGCTAGCCCTGCTGGCTATAGGCCTTGGCCCCATAAGACCATCAACACATGACCTCGGTCAAACCTCTTATCGGGGTTTCGGCGTTTTCGATGTCACTATGCACATGCCTCCGGGATTCCCGATCCCCGATTTCCCGATGACGGAGATCAACGGTCCAGATCTCATTCTTAATCCAACGGCTGTGATTACATCACAAAATCGCATATCGCGATTTCGGAGTTTCCGTTGTAGTGTGTTCTTGACATATCAAAGTCCCGATTGTCGATGCCTTTGCTGACGTCACACGTGATTTGGCACGTGTTAGATCCTGCCACGTGTCACTCTGATTCATGAATTGTATGTGCCTGAAGTGTTAGATCTGCCTGACACCTGTCATTATCTGGTTGTGCCACATGTCCCTAGCTAACGTGGACTGTTGTCGTGAATTAGATCGACGGTCTAGATCACATGTTGATCTGATGGTTCAGATTCAGTCGGGATTTCGCATATCGCGAAATCGGGGTTTTCGTTGTCATGTGAACTTTGCATATTGAAACCCTGATCCCCGAATCTCCGATGGCTTATCTCCCTCGCAACTTCTGCAGATCTGACGATTGTCGGCCTTTCGGGAAATTTGGATGGGATCCAACGGTCACTGGATCTCTGTCTTCCTTCTTCTTTGTAAACTCTTGTTGTGCACATTTTCTTCAATGTTTTTCCTCTTGAGCTTTTACGTCCGAATCCCCAAGGGGTTTTATCCTTCTTATCCTACCATCTCCGTTGTTGCCATTAATGACAACAACCATCAACACGCATTCATTGCTTGTTCAATATTTGCCAACAATTTGTTCTAGTTCTTGAGTGTCTTCTTTCTTGTCTAGTTCCACTTGTAGCTTCTTGTTTTTATTCTTTTCTCTTCTTATAACTTCTATGGCACACAACAATTCTTCTTGGTAGTCAAATTTTGCCTCTTCATATTCTTCTTCAGTGTCTTCTTTGTCAGAGTCTTATATTGCCATGAATATAAATCTTTATGTCTCATTGTCACTGACTTCATATTCATCTGATGATGAGATGTATTCTTTGGTGCATAATATTTTCTTGAAAACTTTATTTGTGGTTATTTTTCCTTTATATGTTTGTTTTCTATTTGAGTAATCTTCATCATTCCTCTTATTTTTCTTATGAGGAGATTTGTTAGCAAAATGACCAATATAATTAAAATTAAAACAAATCAAAGGAAACTTACCTTTATATCTGTTGTTGTTTCCCTTGTTCAATCTTCTGACAAAGTTGTCCATTTCTTCATCATCTTCCGAGATGTCACTACTGTTGCTATGTTCTTTTTTCTTTTTCTTTTTCTTTTTCTTTTTCTTTCCCTTTTTCTTTGACATTTTGGATGCTTTGAAAGTTGTTTCTTTTATATCTGGATTTTCCTATTCATTTCTCATTTCATATGCTGTGAAGATTTCATGTAGTTCATCCATTCTTATTGAGTCTAGATCCGCTCTTTTTTCTAGTGTTGATATCTTAGGATCAAATCTCATAGGGAGAGATCTTAGTACCTTTTGAACAATTACAGATTCTTTAATTTCTTCTTTCAATCCTATGATTTCATTTACTGTTTCATTGACTCGTAAGAATTAAGATGCAACATTCTCATCTTCCTTCATCTTTAGTTGTTCGAAATAACCTCTGTAAGTTTGAAGATTTGTTGCTTTGACTTTTGAATCTCCTTCATAAATATTTTGAAGCTTGTCCCAAATCTCTTTAGCAGATTTACAATGTATAACTTTGGTGTAAACTGATTCACAAAGACCATCCAGAAGTGCATTTGTTGCTTTGGAATTATTTTTCCTGAGTTTTATTGCTCTTTCATTTATCGGTGAAACTGTTGGTTCTTTGTATCCATCTACAATTTATTGCCAAATTTCAAATCCTTGTTCCTGTATATGTGTTTTCATCCTTCTGCTCCAAAATGCATACTTTTGTCCATCAAACTGTGGTATTCCATTTTTATACATGGTATTTCTCTCCGTGATCTACCTTTCAGTGGTTAAACTGATTTCTGAAAGAACCTGATCTGATACCAATTGTTGGATTACTGAGAGGGGGGGCGAATCAGTAATAGAGAAATTTAATCATTTTTAACCATATAATGTAAGTGTTATATCAGTGTATCATTATCATACAATAATTACAAAGTAAATAAACAATGAACAAATGAGCAATCATACACATACACATTACACTATTGTTTTTATGTGGAAACTCAAAGCGGGATAAAACCATGGAATGATTTTCTTATATGTCTTGAAGAATTACATTCATTGGAAGCACTAACTTCCTTTGTTTTCCAGCTGCAACTGGAAGGAGGCTCCAACCCCCTATTTTCTTAGGCTACAACCTGAGGGAAGCTCCAGCTCCCCAATTCTCTGGCTACAACCAAAAGGAAGCTACAACCCCGTAAGTTCTCTGGCTACAACCGAAAGGTGGCTACAACCACCTATCATTGCCCCGTCCAACCGCCCTGACGTAGAAGTAGAATGATGGAACCACTGTCACACTATCACTGTGAGATATATTGTTGTAAACATGTACCAGTCAACCTACACCAAACAACATGTACCAATAACTTAAACCATGCATCAACCTGTACCTAAACCTGTAATCAACCTGTACCATAAACAAGTGCATCAACCATGCATCAACCTATAACAAACAACATGTAATCAACATGTACCATAAACAAGTGCATCAACCATGCACCAACCTGTACCAAACAATATGTAATCAACTTGTACAATAAACAAGTGCATCCAACCATATACCAAGTATGTATCAATCATGTATCAACTACTCATCAACTATGACTCATCAATATGTACCAACATCATGAACTATACACCTCATGTATGTGCCAACTCATCAACTACTTGTCTCAACCATGTACCCAACATGTACCTCAACCAAAATCCCTAATCAATTTCATCATCCAAATCTAATTTGTAACTCTGTAATAAACCTGGTGTATAAAATCGCATACCTACAAACCTTCCTTAAATTTAACAACACGAGACTAAAATTTTCATCAAACTTTACTTTAGTCTCACATGACTAATTTTGGAATAGTCAAAAACCCTAACTTGCAATAATCATAACTATGTATCTATAATGAATAAAGATATGAAAATGGTACACAATGTTCTTCAGTGTCTTTTATGCAATTCTTCCATACTTCACTACTTGGAACCTCTCAGAAAAGAAGTTATAGAAAAAATGGCATACATTGTTGAATTATGGCTTATTCTATAGAGCGAACTTGTAGAGCATGCCTGCCATGGAATATTTGTTGTATGGATCTGAAAATGGTACACATAATACTACATACTGTACTCTAACCAATACATTTTTTCTCACTGAATTTGGATCTTTTATGAATAATTTATGAGGTTTTTACCCGAAACATTTGTTTTAGACTAGTTTCAGGACTAGCCACAAACCCTATTTTCCACGGTGTGTAAATCCAAAAATACAATGACCCACAACATGAAATTTGTATCACAACTACTTGGATATGTTTCCTCAATGGCCTCCCAATTTCACAGTTTGAATCATTCTAGAAAAAACTTTATTACAAAAATGGTGAGATGACCTGTAAATAACATACCTTAGAAAGCATCATCAAAAGAATTTATCCTCCCTTGAATTTCGACCTTCTTTACTTCACCTTCCCTCTGAAAGTCGGCTTATATATCCTTTGGTTACCTCATTCACTTGTAGATATTCAATATTCTCAAGTGTGATTAAAATGAGAGAGTCTTGCTTCTTATTTATACTTTCATGTTGCTTCCTCAAAGGGTTACCTTTTAACCATCTTAACCCACTTTCTTTATTTTAGGGTTAACCCACTTCTAACCACTTGTCAACTTAGTAATTTCTCCATTAACTTTATTATTTAAATAATTTGTTTTGTATTCAATTTGACTTATAGTACACTCATCACTTCACTTTATTATTTACCTTCTAAAATCTCTTAAACCACTTTGATTACTTTGACCTTTTGGGGCTTCTAGATGACTCATGAGGGTTCTCCAACTTCACATGGACATAACTCTCTAACCGTGAGGAGTTATGTGACGTTCCACATACCAATGGAAATGGAATGACATGTACTATCCATATAGAATATTATTACCTTCAAATATATCAAAACACATACCATTATTCATCAAAAAAACTTGGGTCCATTACCTAAACCTTTCTCCAACTTCACATGGCCATAACTATCTAACCGTGAGGAGTTATGTGACGTTCCACATACCACCGGAAATGGAATGACATGTACTATCCATATGGAATAGTATTACCTACAAATATATCAACTCAGACCATTATCGATCAAACAAACTTGGGTCCATTACCCAAACCATTGTTGATCCGGATTATTTTTGGCACGAAATGAGATCGAAGATATAATAAAGAAATGCACAGATATTCACTAATATAACAAAAATATATCAGAGATGCAACCATAAACACAGATATACAGTAATACATGATTTCTATTAATGAAATAAATGTACAGAGACTGTAAAATATAGAGTGAAAGGCTCGATAGAATGGTGGCATCTTATCTCTGAGAAGATATGTGACGGCTACTCGCATTCGCAAGAAGATGATTACAATGAGGCTCTGAAGGCCTTTTTACAATAAACATGAATGCCAAAAGTCCTAGACATCCAAAAACCTAACCCTAGGAGATGAAGCGCCAAAATTCATGTGGGCCCCGTTTGGGTAAGTTAGTACATCAACTTCCCGGGGTCGTAACTTTTGCATACGATCTATGTTTTAGGTGTATGATAGCTCATTGGAAAGGTATCGTTGATGAGATTCATTTTGGGGGCTCAATCATGCCTTTGGCTAGATCATTGAGAACCTCGATCTTGAAAAACCTTCATTTGGGCCCTCAAAATGGCCCTGGAAGTTAAAAACTGCTAAAAATAGTAAATTATCAAATTTGCCAGAAAACTGTTTTGAGCCAGTCGAAAAAGGTGGGTGGCCATCGATATCCACCTGGATCAATTTTTCTACCAGAATTTCTTCAACGTTTGATATCAATGACAACCAACCTAATTAATCAACATAATTAATATGCATGGATAATTTCACCTTGAATCCCTCTTGGCCATTATCCTATACACTCCCCCCTATTGTGTATTAATTCAGACCCCATCTCTTGTCCATGTCCCCTTAGCAGCTGGCATCACATTTTATTAATAAAATAAGGAAATACAATTTGCATATTACATCCCTTGGTCATAGCCACATATTATATATACATAAGAATTAACTAAAATGGGGATTATAGTGGGGATGTTAGATTCCCCCTCTCCTACAATTGTGCACCATCCTCGATGCACTCTATGTCTATATACATATTTGAAAATTTACATCACAATACTTTAGAAATAAAAATTATGCAATTTAACAACTCCAACAACAACTCCAACCATAATCTCATGTTCCTCTCAACTCGTCGACCCAAGGAATGCACCATTAATTTATCAAGGTTAACCCAAAGGATGTACCATCCATTTATCAAGGCTAACCCAAGGGATGTACCATTTTTTTATCAAGGTCCCCAACGTAGTTGGTTAGGGATCTGAGATGTGGTTCCATAACTCTAGTTACTCAAAATGGAGTATTGCATTCCATTTTCTTCAAAATTGTCAAAAATCTGTGGGTATTATGCCCTCATATTTTCTTCATGCTCCCATGTAGCATCTACAGGACCGTAACATGTCCATTGAACTTTACTAGCCTTATGGATTTGTTCATGAGCACTTTGGATTTCCGATCCAGGATGTGTATTGGTTCCTGTAACATCCAGTTCTACTAATTACATTTCATACATTGACTTATTCTTTGAGGACACTTGCAAGAAAGTGATCCGGTTTAAAACATGGTACATTATGATTATCAGTTTGGTTTATATGTTTATGTTATGATTTAGAATTGAAATTGATATGTTATTTATATAATGTATAGCATTGACAAGTATTATGATGAGGTTTTATGAGTGTGTAGGAAACATGATATGGTGATGATGCAGATGGCATCGATTGACTTCCTTGGACTCTGGATTGAGTCAGGGAGTGGACTATTGATTTTTATTACATGAGTACTTGATTTATTACGCATGTGTTATATGTTGATTTCAGTTATGGATTTTATGTATATGAGTTACCAATGTTTTCTTTGTCAGTGGATGTAGGCATGTTGATGCTTGTTAATTCGACTCACATATGGAGTAAAGGGGTCATACATAGATATCAGATGGATGAGGAAGAGGTGTGGCATCATCCTTGTCCCAGCCTATTAACACTCCCTCTGTGACCTGAACTGAAGGTTAACGACTACCTTGTTCCTGAGAGGTTCATGATACCATGAGGGCATACTAAGACAATAGCTCACGAAGATTTCTAAGGGGCACACAATAAGGAGGATTCATTATTCCTCAGTAATCCTTTAGTCTCACACAAGGTCGACAAGTGGAGTATTAACTCCAAGCGTCAGACAACTTCTAAACTAAGTCAATGGCGAGTGGCACCCTTGAAGCACGTCAGTGCGTCTTGAAGGGAACGTCACATCAATACATGTGAGTCAATAAAAATCTAGAAGACCCTAGAAAATAAATTTAATACTTAGACCTTGTAGAAAAGAGAGTACAAATTATTATTTAGTTATAAACTAAATAACATAATAAAAAGTTTAAGCCTAGATGTTTTGACTAAATAAAATTGTAAAATGGATTAAAGGATTTTAGACTAAATAAACTCTAGTGAAGGGAGAATGAGAAGAAAATTTAGGCATGTTCACAATGTGTGTATGAAATTAATAAAAAAGAAATTTTAAATTAAAAGAAAATCATTTCATGAGAGAATGTGTATTCAACATGGAGTTAGAATACTACGTCAATCTAGACTCTAATCTTATCTAGAAGTAGAGTCCTAATCAAAATCCAACTGTAAATGAGTTAGGGGACATAATAAAAGAGAATTTGAGGAACTAAGGGACAACGAGGAGGAAATCTAGGAATTAATTGTGGGTGTGAGGGAAAATTCTTAATTATTTAAATTAAAAAGGGATTAAATATGTGAAACTTTGGGAAAGTATCACATGTGTTGGGGGTGAATAATCTCTAATTAAATTATTAAAAATTAGTTAATTGTGCATGAGATGACAAGTGTCAAGGTGAAATTTCTTATAGAAATAATGGTGAGGAAGAGGGAAATTACCCTATGGTTGGATGAATGGAATGTTGTTGAAATTTGTGTTGACTAAGTTTACTTGTGTGAGTTGGGATGAAAACTTGTACAAGAGGTGGAAGTCTCTCCTTGCAAGGAAAATCTTGTGCTAGTTGAGATCTGCATTTATGTGTGTGACCCCTGGGGCTAAGGGGGAAGAAGAGTATCCCTAGCATTGGTTGGGAGGTACCGGTTATGTATTGGGATTGGCAGGCAAAAGAAAGATGTAGCGCAAGTCTCCTGGTTGAGGATCATCCTCAATATTCACAATTCTTGGTTAAGGTATTTATTGATTGATATGCATTGCTTAATTGAATATTGTATTTGTATATCGACTAAGTAAGGAGGATTGTTCTTATAATGACGAAGTACAAAAAAATATTTATATAATTTATAGAAATCATGTATAATTTGATTACTTTACTGATATTGTATCTCTTGTTCTTCGGAAAATCCTTGCCATTGTTTATTTCGAAGGATCTGTTACAAAACCGTTATTTTTATATGTGCATTCTTTGGTTTCTATGTCATTAAGCCTAGCCATTAGCTGAGATTTTCATATACAATAATATCGTTTTGTTTTAAACATATCCAAATTCGTATAACCAATTGTATGGAAAAATGTTATGGATTATTGAACCAAAAAAAAAATATTCTGAGATTCTGTGTATTTTCTCTCTGAAGATGGAATGGTATAGCACCCACAAGTTGCAAGGAATACAATAAAAGTTTGTAAATATTACCAAAAGGTAAATTGTCAAGTGTGTGCGCGATATTTAGTTTATTTTTAGTCAAAGAAAACAATTGTCAAGTGTGTGCGCGATATTTAGTTTACTTTTAGTCAAAGAAAACACAAATTTTGTGGCAAAATCCTTTCCATTAACCCAGAAAACAAGATTCTATTTGGTAAAATCTACGTAAGAAAATACTTATTATCGTTGTCTGGAAGTTGTCGCGATAGATGTTTTGTATTTATTTTTAAAAGTAATTATAAGCTACAAATGGAGAGTGAAGTAATACTTTAAACTTCATTATGCTATGAGTAAAACCACCGCGAGACCATGATTAGAGTGAATAGCAACGTAAGAAAATTAGAGTGATCTATGAGATCACTTAATTACATCTCTAGTTCGGAAGAAAACTTAAAACGCCTGAGGGATTAATTTTGATCAACCTTTGAGTCACCTTGAATGAGTTATAATTTGAGAAGTCTAGATATCCATGCTTAGGAGTGGTGATGTGGCTATGGTTTTTGTAGTGAATTTTTTTTTAGCTTTAGAATGATTAAATATTTAACGATGCTTTATTCATTGCACGAATTTGTTTTTTATCCCTAACAATAGTTATCCCTATCCTTGATTTTATTAATAGCTGGTGAGCATCTATAATGATTGTACGCTAATAGTATAATAATATTAATAGCTTATCTATAGCCAATATAAAAAAAATATAAAAATGGAACATTAATTGTTTGTCATTATTCAAGGTTTTCAATATTGATGGATTGATTTAAGAATTATTTTTATATTAATATTTTAATTACTAGTAGTATATTATTAGTATTTAGACTATTAATAGTTGATTGCATTCATTAGCTATAATATTATTAGTTTATTTAATTTTAATGATCTTATTAATGTTTTTTTTTAATCTAATGAATGTATATTAATAGTTAATAATGCTTTTGTCTTATGAATTTATTCATTAATCGAAGGATTATAAATTTACAACTTTAGTTTTCTACATAATAAGATGTGCAAGTTCTGCAACCTCAATAGGATAGATAAGAGGATTTTTATACACCTTGCTTCACTAAAAATAATCTCTAAGTCAGTGTCAAACCTCTAAATAAATCTTGATGCAATACATTGAAAATTGTGTAGGAATTGTACTCATGGGATTAGATGTTAACAATCGAGAAGGTAGTGTATGTATGTTACTTCATGACTATCATAAATTCTCCTTTTGTTCTTAACAAAAAAAAAATGACGTGTAGTTTTGGGATGTTACAGTTCCACCCGAAAATCCTCTTAGTGCTCCACCTGGATCACATTCCAATCAATTATGTGGTTAGGGTTAGGAACATATTTCTTTAATAATGACACATGAAATACATTATGCACTCTCATGGATGTAGTCAATGCTAGCATGTATGCAACTAGCCCTATCTTTTCTAATATTTCAAAAGGTCCATAATATCTCACTGCCAACTTTGGGAAACTTCCTAATCTTAATGAACTTCTATTTGTCTTTAATTTTAAGAAAACATGTTCTCCCACTTTAAAATCTTTAAACACTCTATTCTTATATTCATAAATTTTATGCCTATCCTGGGCAACCTTTAAATTATGCTTTATCTTTTCCATTTGCTCTTCCATTTCTTTTAACAATTATGGCCCAAAAATTGCTCTGTCTATTGGATTATCCCAAGTCACGTGTGTGTTACATTTTCTACCATACAATGCTTCAAACAAACTCATTTTCAATGAGGCCTGATACCCATTGTTGTAGGAAAATTCAACTAAATGAATATATTCTTCCCACTTTGTTGGTCGATCCATCACATACATTCTAAGCATGTCCTCAATTATCATTTTTGTCCTCTATGTTTTCCCATCTAAATCTGGATGATACGTTGTATTGATATTTAGATTTGTTCCAAAGCCTTTCAACAAACTTTAACAAAAACTGGATGTGAACTTTGGATCCCTATCTGAAACTGTTTCCTTAGGAACTCCATGTAGCCTAGAAACTTGTTTCATATATATTTATGCAATATTTTTTTCCTTGTGTGTACCCTTTACTGAAATAAAATGTGTTTCCTCAGTCAATTTATCCTCCACCACCATGATGGAATCATGTTGCTTTATTATTCTGGGAAGCTTAGTAATAAAATCAACTCTGACAACTTCCCACTTCCATTCTGAATGGGAAATGGTTGTAGAAAACATGTTGGATGTCTATGCTCTGTCTTCACTTTTTGGCATTCTAAACATCCAGCTATGTAATTAGTTGCTTCATTTTTCATTCCCAGCCAAAAGTATTGGATTCTTACAACTGCAATTATTTTTTGATATCCTGGGTGTCCGACATATGGAACATTATGCATTTCCTCTAGCACTACATTTTTCAACTCACTGGAATTTGGAACATATACCTTTCCTTTGTGCATGAGAAATACATCTTCTTTCAACTCATAAGAATTAAATTTATGCTGAAAAATTACCTTGTTGTAATGTCTCCTTTATTTTTAAATAATGTTGATATGAATTTGTTGTCACAATAATTTGATCTTTTACCTCTTTCTTGTACATGTTGATGGTTTCAATATGCACTTCATGATCTCTCCTACTGAGTGCATCATCCACTTGATTTTTCTTGTCTTTTATATGCTTAATTTCAAAGTCATATTCGCTCAGAAATTCAAGCCATCTAGTTTGTCTGACATTTAGTGTTGGTTGTCCAAATAAATGTTTTAAACCCTAGTGGTTTGTCTTTAGCTTGAATTTCTTCCCCATGAGGTAATGCATCCACATTTTTAATGCATGTACAATTGTTGCTAACTCTAGATCATGGATAGCATAATTTATGTTATTCTATTTTAGTTTTCGAGACTCATAGCATACCACATGATCCTTTTGATTGAGAAATTCATCAATCCCTTCCTTGCATGCATCAGTGCACACAAAAAATCTTCATTTCAATCTGCAATCCTCAATATTGGTGCACTTGTCAATATTTTCTTCAACTACTGAAAACTCTCTTCACACTTGGAAGTTCATTTAAACGTTAGTCCCTTCTTTTGCAAAGGCGTGAATGGACTTGCAATCTTTGAAAATCCTTTTATGAATCTTCGGTAATAACCAAAAAGACTCATGAATGAACTAACCTCTATTACATTATTTGGAGTTGTCCATCCTCTAATGGCCTCTATTTTCTTAGGATCAACTTTTTTCCCTGCTACTGAAATTATATGCCCCATGTAGTATCTTATTTTGGTAAAATATGCACTTACTTAGCTTATCATACAATTTATGCTCTCTTAAAACATGCAACACTATTCTTAAATGTTTCTCATGTTCCTCTTCTAACTTAGAGTAGATGAGCATATCATCTAGGAACACAATTACAAATTTGTCCAGGTACTCCCTGAACACTCCATTTATCAAACACATAAAGTTGTTGAGGAATTTGATAGCCCAAATGGCACTACCGTGGATTCATAATGCCCATATATTTTCCTGAATGTTGTCTTGTTGATGTCTTCTTCTTTTATCCTTACTTAATGGTAACCTGATCTCAAGTCAATCTTCAAAAATATTCTTGCACCTTTTAGTTGATTAAACAAATCATTGATTCTTGGCAGAGGATACTTGTTCGTTATTGTGACCTTATTCAACTATCTGAAATCAATGTACAACCTTAAGGTTCCATCTTTATTCTTCACAAAAATAAATGGGGCTCCCCAAGGTGACACACTTAGGCGTATATACCCCTTCTTTAAAAACTCTTCAAGTTGCATCTACAACTCTTTCAATTCTAGCGTGACCATTCTGTAAGGTGTCTTGGAAATTGGGGAAACTCCTGGAACCAAATAAATAGAGAAATCAATCTCTCTCTTTGGTGGAACTTCTGGAATTTCTTTAAAAACATCTTCAAAATCCTTTAAGATGGGATGGTCTTCAATGCTTGCCACTTTATCTTTGGTTTCCTCTTCCATATGAGCTGCAAAAATATGACATGCCTTTTTGAAACTCTTCTTCAATTGAAGAGCTAAAATATTTGTAATAGCTACAGCTCTTGGAATGCCTTGAATCTTTCTTTGTTTCCATTCTTCATCAAGACATGTGATTGTATTGTTGTAATAGTCTAACACAATATGTTGTTTTTCCAACCAATACATGCCAATTAGACAATCATATGAACCCAATGGTATGATGTTTACATCCACCTTTGTGTTGATTCTATTCATGTCTACTTGACAATATTTAACCATCTCATTGATATTTCTCTTAGCCCCTATGGCTAACTAAACTAACCAAGATTTCTTATGCTTACTTCTTTTCAGTGAAATATTTCAACAATGTTAGCATTTATGTAACTATGGGTAGTTCTAGAATCAATCAAAATTGTTATGGGATGGTTATCAATGTTACCTTCCACTTCAATCATGGGGGATTGATATTCATCTTGGTTGTTGTCCAAGGATGCATAAATCCTTGGCATGCTTCCTCCCATGTCTTCTATTGTTTTAGCCTCTTGAATGTTGTGGACAATCCTCATTCTTTCTCCTTTGTGAGGGGAGTCCCTATATAAGTGATTTCCCTCACATCCCTAACATTGAACAGGCTGTTGCCTTGGCCTTTTTCCAAATGAATCTGCAATCGTGTGCTCATTTTGGGGTGCTTGACCTTGCTGATTTGTTTGGGAATTAGTTTTGAAAAAATTTGGTGTCACACACCCAACCCCCTAAGTATTATTTTTAAAGGGATGAGGTATAAACTTTCCACTTTCCTACAACTCCCTAAATTACTCGAATGAGGACACCATCGCCTTGTGCTCACCAAGAATTTACAACGACTATACCCTTGTCCAAAACTGAGTTCTAGTTTTAAAGTTATGACTTTCTAAAGTTTTGGGGGCATCATTGGCCAATGGCCACCCCCTTCGCCACGTGGCATCACTTATCTCATGTCGTCTATAATTCCACTATCATGACCCATGTTGTCATTCTTTGGCAGTGACGTGGCTGCGGAAGGAGGGTTTACAGGGAATATCACCCCGGGTCTTCACAAATATCGAGCCTTCATCCCTTCACCAAATCTTGTGCAGGTCCAAAAAATTCCCCGAAGATCCGAAGTCCCGAAATCTCTTTCCATTCCAGAATCTATGGTGGAGCTCTATCCACCCTTAGATATGACAGATGATAGTTATTTTCACTTAACACATGGTTTAGAATTGACAAGGGGGGGGTCCCACACTTAATTCTCCCCCAATATCACGATGCCACATGGACCTACCCAAACAAACCACATCACCATGGCATACGCGGGCCTGTCCAATTGGAATTGGACACTACAACAAAATAACTTCGGTACTTCGTAGTTTAACACCCCTCCTATATCCTCGAATCTCCCAGAGTCGCGAAGTTACAAACTCCCGAAGAGGGTCCCACATGCGTACTTACGAAGGTAACTTAAGGGTAATCATGGGATTTCTTAATCTCGATAATTAAGTAATCTACAACCTTTAGGCCATAGCCCAGGTTACACCTTACATCAACTCTCGAAATACCGAAGTCCGAAAGCCCAAAGTTTTGAAGTTCCAAAGTTCTGGAACTCCTTACTAGGTACTCCAGGCTTCGAGTCATAGCCTATTTGTGTTCTACTTCAAGTTCTCAAAATCCTGAAGGTTGAATTCCTGAAGTCACGTGAACTATCAATCTAATATCCTTCAAGATCATTTTTGGTCATTCAATCGGGAACAATTAAAGGATAGAATAAGTAGGAGCATTGACTGGAAGTATCCAGTCTTCACTACTTCATGATCCCCTCAATTGGTAATACTCCAGAGAGGTTGAACGATTCAGGATTATATGAGTCGTGAATTTGCGAAGTAGCGAAATCCCTCCAACCATCCGAGGAGGTATGTGGTTCGAGTATCCTAGTCATCATCGATCCATAAGAGGATGACGAAGAAGATTATATTTTTTATATGTGATCATGATCAACGGTGAAGAGAATACACGTGATCAAATTTGGTAATTGTTTAATGATAAAGTGGATCCCACGATAATGGATAAGAGACCGTCAGTTTCCAGTCAAATCGTCTGATCACCGTGTCGCCAAGGTTCCTTCGACAAGATTGGAGTGTTGTGAATTTCAATCATCCCGAAGCCCCGGACCTTCGAAGTCCCAAAGCCTGGATAGATTAGATCCTTTTGAGCATAGCGAAGGGTTCGAGGACCTTGGTCATATGGGACTTTGACAAGCCCTAGAGGGATACACTCATAAATCTTAACCAAGATTTGGTTAAGTCCGTGGAATCGAGCCTGAGGTCACTTGGAAAAGAAAATAGTTTGAAGGAAGTGCCTTTCGTCTACAGAGCTTGAATTCTATAATAGGAAAAAAGGTAATTTCGAGGGATCGACAGGACTGGAGCAGTCCCGTAGGGTCTGTCCCAACTCTATATTTGCGAAATTGATCCTTGGTAAATCCCTTTGAGAGTTTTCCAACCAGCACGGAGGCCAAATCCTTATGCCCCAAATTCATTTAAAACCCCATTACTAACAGTTCTCCTTTTCTAAACAAAGTTAAGAAGAAAAACATTTACGAAATATGATATTCAATCTTTACTTCAATTTTCCCCAACCGCTAGGCCATCAGAGCCACAAATGCTGCCATTCAAACAAGGTTAAATATTATGCCATCATCTAGCTCAAGAAAAATACATATTTCAACAAAACAGTCAAGACAATATAAAAATCAAAGTCACACTTATCTTAAATTTGAAATTAGTTGGAAACTACTGAAAAGAGTGCTCTTTTCCACCCAACCATAGGCACGGTTGCTCTTGGAGTATTCCTCAACTATCCTCCCCCTAGATAGATCATGATTCCATGAGAAATATTATGTTTTTTCTCAGCAATAGCAAGGGACAAAGGTTCTCTCCTTTTCCCACAGGAACCTGGCAGTCCAATTTTCTATCCACCAAGCAAGGGAGTCTATTGTGATCTCTCACTAAATCACTACAACTATGTTTATCAGCTTGATTAGAAAACATTTCCCAAGTGTTCCTATACCATAACATATTATTTTATTAGTTATCTTCAGAACCAGAGAACCTTGCACACTCTACTTCTTCTCGAATGGTCCTCGGACCCATTCGTGCATCCTCTCTTCTTCTACTTCTTCCCTCTTCCCATGAATTTTCCTTCCTTTTCCTTCCTTCCCCAAAAATATTTTGTGGGTTAGTGTTAAGGTCCTAACCCGCACATAGGTAGATCAATGTATTCGGATGTAATAAAGGTCAATATTAATAAGACCTTTCAATAAAATAGAATAAGGCGGATGT
>ML794629.1:392430-422828 GCA_009831015.1 Picea engelmannii
AGGTGGCTTAAAACCTTTCTTCCTTTGATCATTTTTCCCTTTCATATTTTTATTCCTGGCCTTTTGGAACACTGACCTTCCTTTGCTCTACTCATATAGATGCATTTCTCTCCTTATGGTATTCTCCAAAGTCTTTGGGTTATCATATTAGATCTTGAAACTGAAGAAGGAGGGTAACCCACTTAGAAACATTTGGATTTTGACTTCTCATCCTTGATGAAGTCAACATACTTCAACAATTCAAAAAACCGCTTCTCATATTCCTCCATTATCATGGTTCCCAACTTGAGTTAAAAGAACTCTTTCATCTTTGTTTCATAGTAATGATCAGACAAATATTCCTCTTGGAAATATCCTTTGAACTACCTCCATGAGATCCTCTTCTCATCAAGGTTCTTAGATTTCTTTAGTTGATCCCACCACATGGTTTCCTTTCCTTGCAAATGGTAGGTGGAAATTATAGCTTCTACCTGAGAGGGGTAATCATGCAACTGGAAATATTTCTTCATTTCCAACAGCTAGGCCTCTGCCTCTTCTCCTTTCCTATGCTCACCATTGAATTTTGATGGTTTGATCTTCCTGAGTTCACCTTGCAAGATGTATGCCTCGAGCCTTCTTCTTTACCTATGAATATGAGACACACTTGGGTTTCTCCCTGGCCCTGAACTTTCATGAGTTATTTTTGTGGATTTCTTTGGAGAATGATGGTGCATGCTCATGCTTCTTGAATATCATTTCCATGATAATCCCTTTTTCTATGGGATCTTGATGCTGACACTTGTCTAGCACTAGATGCTTTCTTGGTGCCAGAGTCTGTGTTAACTTTCTTATGCAACATGTTCAAACTTTGAAGTATCTCTTCTTGAGTCTTCATGATTCTTTCATTATCATCCCTATAGATCTGCACTTCCATATGCAGGATTCTCATAGTGACAGGCTGATGCCTATCTCTTATTCCATTTGACTATGTCTCAACATTATCAATGCTAACATGCATACCTATGATTTCTTCCTCGTGGATGTAAAATCCTTGAGCATCTTCCATAACTTTAGTCCTCATATAAGAACCAAAGTTGCTTTCTTGTACCTTTAACTTTGCAAGAAATGTTCATGTAATAATTATTGTTAGAAACATGCATATCATAAAACATTCCATCCATTAGAATACAGGTTATTTATTCATCAATTTATGAAGGAAACAATGCACCAAATTGAAATTTTGATTCCTTAGATGTTTTCCTCTCTTAAAAAAAAATCCAACGGTTGTATCCATGCCTCAATCTGAGTTCTGAGCAAAAATTTACAACAATTACATGTTGCAATTTCCACTCTTTTACTACTATAGAAATCTTCTTTATTAATTTCTAATAAAATGTATTTCCCAATTCAAAATTCTAGGTTGATATATCTCTTCTACTCCTCAATACCTTTCCATCAACTGTTCATTTTCTCAAATCTGAGCTCTGCACTAAAAATTATGGTCTGGAGATGTTTAGGTTGTTTTACCCAATTTACTCATGTATGTTGTAGGTGCCTTATTTCTCTTCCTGCACATTTTTAGGTACCCATAACCAAAATTTGACTCCACCTATGGCTTCTATGGGTCACAATATTTCCTTCGACTACTCCTGTGCCCCAAATGGACTTATGAGCATGGAGTTATGCCCTCTCGAAGTAAATCTGGTGCCAAAATTTTACCCTCATTATTTTGGTTGTAACTTTCTCATACAAGTTATGTTTTGTGAACTATTTAGCTCATCAGATAGCTCTCTCTGAGTAACCTTTTATTTGAACTACAAAGACATTGTGTACCTTGGTACACTCTTTTCTCCTGGGTTTTGAATGGATAAAAACGTCGTTTAGGGCCTCAAAAATGCCCCGCAAGTTAATGACCTTCAAAACCCCAAAATTTTCACATAAAACTGATTGTTTTACTACTGTAACAACCATTTAAATCTTAATTGTTGAGCTCAAATCAAGAGAAACAACTATAGTTTATCTCACTCCATCGGCCATCGACGATCGACACTTTCTTTTGGACGTGTGCGACACTTTTCCCAATCTGTCGATGCGACCATCAACCATCGACCCAACTCCCCAACAATTGATTTGCACTCAATCTCTAAACCATCGGCCATCAGTGACCTTCATTGGCAAATGGAACTCCCCACCAATTTGGGCGATGCCCGACTATTGGCCAATCATCGATCGACGATCCCCGATGACTATCGAATATACTCTCCCAAATCGGTCGACCTGACCATAGACCCATCAACCACTTCTGTTGGTTGACGTGGAAATTTCTAACGTGGCATGACAAGTGGATGCTGACGTGGAATGACATGTCATCCTAAGGTGTCAATTTGGGTGATGTAGCATGACACGTGGATGATGATGTCATCATCCTCTTTCCTTCATCGACCATCGACCGATTCTCTTGGACGACCCGAACACTTTGATGAATTCAATCAATACCCAACCATTGGTGCATCAGTCATCAAAAAATTCTCTTGCATGATTTAAAACACTATGCCGAATCCGTCGACCTTCAACCATCGACCCATCGACCATCAGTGATTTCCATCGGCAACTGATAACACTTCGATGGATTTAACCAACCCCCGACCATCGGCCATCGAAAGTCAGAGATGTCTTATGGCCGACCAAACTCTTTGTCCAACTCTTCGAGTCAACCATCGACCATCGGCAAAATTTGTTGGTGACCTTCATTACTTAGAAAAATTTCGATCAAAACTCCAATTGATCTAGATTGTCGATCTACCACTCGAAAATGAGCGTGGACGTTGATCATATCAACTTTGCTCAACTTTGTCCACACCCATCCATCGACCATTGGCCATCGACGTTTTCTCTTGGAAAATTTCCAACACTTCACCAAACTCACTTATCTAACCATCGATTGTCAGTGGATTATGTTGTAGAACCTCGCACTTAGAAAATTTTGATAAAAACCTAGGTGAATCTGGGTCATTGATCTCACCTGTTTCAAAACCCCCGAAACGAATCATGGTCGTTGATTTAACCAACCTTTCAAATGGATGAAATCTTATGGTTTTTTTAAATTTATCAAGGCAAATATTTGTTAGTGATCTTGAGATCAAATGTGATCTCGGTTGTTGAATCACCAAACTGCCTACAACTCTATAGGTGGCCATTAAAACTCAAATTTCGACCATTCCAGGTCGAATTTCTATCTACAGCTTTACCGCTTGGTACCATGGAACCTCTTAAACATTATGGAGTCATTAAACCTGGATCTCACTCACGAAATTGGCGATTCCTCTATGTTCTTCTCTGTTTTTTTCCCCAACCAGTCACGGACAAAATCTGCAACAATAAATTTCACCAATTCACTCTAGTTCGATCCCATCCAAGCCCAGTGTTTGAACCAGATGCATTGATACCATAATGTAACGTCCCCCGGCCCAACGAAGGGACATTACTATGTGAAATACTCATAAAAATAAAAACTATGCTAACTAATTAAATTCAATTACAGCTAACTGATTTCTTGTAGCTTTGAACCACAAATTACAAACAAAAAATAACTATTTTTCACTGCCATTGCATTGATGCATCTAAAGAATACTAAAATAGACATGAATGAAGCTAATAAACTTCATTACAACAGCATATAAATCATTCTCAAATACACAGAGTTCATGCACAACAATAACACATGTAAATAACACAACAACAAGATAAAACACTTATCTTTAAACAAGAGTTGTGCAACTAGCTACTTGGGATGGACGTTCCACCCAACCATAAATTGATTGTTCCAAATATCAACAGCCAGTCACCCCCAAGTTGAGGCTAGTAATCCACAAAAGAGGGTGGTCTCTCACAGTCCACTGACATCTCATAAAAACTAACAACCCACTAATATCTTTCTACAACTATCCTGATTTTTCCACCGTCTTTCTTCCTCTTGACTTGCCCAACCCAAGGAATGTAACCCTTCACTGATATCAGACCCTCGGGTGTCCCATTCGTTTATCACGGTCTCTCTAGCACAAGTAACCTGAAATCTCTCAGTTGGGAACTCAAGGAATCTTGTTGCTAGGAAAACTGCCAGTAAAACCAATAGAAAACATGTGTTGTTATAGTGCAACTCACCCAAAATTTCACTCTTCACGCCTAACAACCCAAGTCTTCAATTTTCATCTCCAAATACACTCCAAATTTCTCTAGAATTCACCCTCCATGGCTGCACCAACTCCAATCTTGTTGTCATTCTCTCTCATTTCTCCTCATGCACAAAACTTGACTAACTAAATTTGTTGCCCCAACCCATATGAATTTCTCTCCTTTGGATTCCTTGTTTGATTCACACACTTCCCCAATATGATTGTACTCAAGCCCCATGTTCTCAATAACTTTGGGATGTGACTACTCACACCCACCCTCTTACATGTATTCAATGATTGGCTTTGGGAAAACTCAATCATAAATTACAAGGTTCATATACAAATAGCAAATTTAGGAAAATGAGTTGAATTAATATACATGGGTAATTCCCCCTTGAACCCTTCTTGGCCATTATCCTAGACACTCCCCCCTATTTTTTATTAATTCATCCCCCATCTCTTTTCCATGTCCCCTTAGCAGCTGACATCACATTTTATTAATAAAACATGGAAATACAATTCACATATTACATCGCTTAGCCATAGCCACATTATATCTACATGAGCATTAATTAAATGGGGGCTTATAGTGGGGATGTTATGAGATTAGATCATCCACATAAATAAAAACAATGAGCACAACGTCATCAAAGAATTTTACATACATATTTGGATCATATTGACACTGCCTAAAACCACTATGTAAGAAATGAGTATCAATTTTCTCATACCAAGCCATGGGTGCATGTTTAATACCATACAAAGACATGTTCAACTTGCATACCAAACTTGAAGTTTTTGAGGAGATAAAACTAGGTGGTTGCTTCATATAAATTTATTCATGAAGATTACCATTTAAAAATGCACTCTTGACATCTACTTATTGAATTTCCCATTGAAAAGATGCAGCAAGAGAAATTATGGTTCTGATGGTGTTCATTTTGGAAATAGGATAAAATGTCTCAATATAATATATACCTTCTTTTTGATGAAATCCTTTAGAAACCAATTGTTCCTTATGCTTTTTAATATATCCTTCTACAATGAACTTTGTTTGATAAATCCATTTGCAACCAACAAGATTATTACCAACAGGAAGTGGAACAATATTCCAAGTATTACTTTTCATCAAAGAGTCATATTCAACAGCCATTACATTCTCCCATTCTGGTTTTCCTTTAGCTTCTACATAAGTGGGGGCATCATCTATGACTAACACTTTTTCCATCAGAGAAAAATCATATCTAGTCCTTTGAGTGTTGGATGGATCACCAATCTCATAACCTGCATAATCAAGTGTCTTACATGCCCAAACTAGAACAACTTTGGTATCTTTAGAAAATTTAGGTGGATCACTGAAACAAGTAGGTGAATCAGGATCTATACCATGCCCAATACTTGAAGAAGGAGGAATGGACATGGCTTCAACTAAAGATTGAGGCAATTGCAAGGTAACACGAAGTTTGGAAAAATCATGTGGTGGAGATCCTTTATTGAAATGGACATCTCGTTGAATTATAACATCTTATTTGGATGGATCAGACAACCTGTAAGATTTAGAATCCTCACTATAACCAACAAATATGCACTTGTGATATTTGGTCTCAAACCTCTTTAATTTTTCATCTAGGATATGTGCCCAACATTCACTACCAAATATCTTGAAATCGTTAATATTTGGTCACCTTCCAGTCCACTTTTCTTCAAGAGTAAACTACAAAAGTTCCTTAGTAGGAACCCTATTCAAAATATGGTTATCACAACAAACAACTTCATCCCAAAATATTTTTTGTAATCCTTTTGAATAAAGCATACATCTGGCCATTTCAACCAAGGTATGATTTTTCCTTTCGAAAACCCCATTCTTTTGGGGTGTGTAAGGAGATTTCCTTTGATGTTGGATTCCATGCTTCGATAAATATGCTACAAATTCATGCTTAGTGTACTCCCCTGCATTTTCAATTCTAAGAGTCTTGATTCCTTTATCATATTGTTTTTCAACTAGGGCTTTAAATTATTGAAAAACAACATAAGCTTCATTTTTATGTTTCAAGAAATAAACTCACGTCTTCCTATTGTAATCATCAATAAAGGTAATGAAGTAGACATCACCTCATAATGAAGGAGTCTCAAGAGGACCACACTTGTCATTGTGAACTAGCTACATTTTTTCTCCGGCACAGAAAGATTTATCCTTATCACACTTTTCCCTGTGATGTTTACCGAGGACACAACCTTCACAAACACCTTTAGTGGAAGAAACTATAGGTAATCCATGTACCATTTTAGACAAAAGTTTCATTTTACCATAGTTCAAATGACCTAACCTCTCATTCCACAACTTACTTTTTCCATCATCATGTGCAACATAAGAATAGAATGGTTTTATGTTAGGTGAAGTAAAATCAGTGAATTTAAAGAAACTTTGTTCATGATTAACCAGACCAGATGAAACAATTTTGAAATTGTTTTTGATATCTTTCATAACATATCTATCAGGCCATGGTTCAAACTTATAACATTTTTTACAAGCATGGTAAATAGAAAGGAGATTTATGATCATGCCTTCAGCATGAAAAACATCTTCCAATAAACCATTAGGAACTTGAATATTACATGAACCAACTATTGAAAGTGGTTTACCATCGCTTATAGAATGTTTTTTAGTTGTGTGTTTATTGTTTTCATAAGAGGTGAATAATGAAGTAGTACCAGTTATATGATTAGAATCATCTGAATCCATAATCAATTCCGCATAAGAAGAAGAGTTACCTAAGTGAATTTTATAGGCACCGAGAGTACCTATTATTCCTTGGAGGCTTTCCGTTCATTCCGCCTCTTAAACAAATTATTCTCAGCGTGAATGGTTTTTCCACAATGCTCGCAGGGTTTCCATACATTCTTCTTTGAAGCATCTACATGAGCATCATTACAAGTTTGATTGGAAGTACTAGCATCATGAGACTTGGTATTCTTATTAGAACCTTTATATGGATTATTTTTAGTGTGTTCCAAATGGGATTTTTCAGTGACCAATTGTCCTAATGAGATCAACTTATCCTATTCACAAATCAATAATTTGCAAAACTTTTCAAAAGTAGGTTTCACAGTTCCATTAGACATTTCAATGGCCCTATTCCAAGTTTGTATGAACATATCATAAATTGAAGGAAATTTATGTTCTAGAAGAATAATGAGAATTGTATCAGTTTTCTTATATTCCTTACCACAATTGTTAAGCTTCTCATTATAAGTCTTTAACTAGGAAAGAAAGGAATCAATTTTGCCAAATTCTTTCGAATCTATATCATGAATTTTCTTCTCAAGATAATAAGCAGGGACATCATCAGTCTTGTCATACAAAGAAGCTAAAGTTTTCCATACCTTGATAGGGTCACATTCAACTTCGATATGTACATGTAGACTGTCTGAGACAAATCTCCCAATAATACCTCTTTCCTATTCACAGTGATCCTCCCATGAAACTAATTCTTTGGCATCAGTTGGTTTCATGATTGCACCATTGAGTAGGGTAGATATTATTTCCCCTGAGAACGTCAATCATCTTTCTCTTCCAAACAAGATAGTTGGTGCCAACTAAATCTTGAATTGAAGAAACCTATGAAGTCATGATTATCAAATCTGAGAAACAAAAACTAATGCAAGAAAATTAATGCAGACCAGAGCAAAGAAGATGAATATCTTCCTATGTAGTTTTATATCAGAATGGAAAGGTTGTAGATCTATGACAAACCCTTGTTGCCCCTATTGAGAGAAATAACCAACTACAGATCTTGAATATGTAGGATCCAATCTGTGCAATAAGAGTCCCAAAGCATTGTTTTTGTGGCAAAAGAATAGTCTGCAAAATAGATCTAAGATCTTTGAGCACTAGATATGCAATATTACTAACAACTCCATGTGGTTGTGTCAATAGTGCTTGATCTGAAATAAAAGCACTCGGATATGCAACCTGAGGGAATAGCCATATGCACAAGAGGGTAAATCGCAGTTGTACGTAAGTCAAAAGAAAGGATAACCCTCAGATCATGGCACCCAACAAATAAATCACCTTCCCACTAATAAAGTCGACAAAATCAACGATAAAACGTGGTCGTACAGTGGTAAATTGAACCTCTCTGAGGAAGAATTTTCCCTTGGGAGATGGTTAGGTTGACCTAGTGCATCTAGATGATGTTTCTTGAGTCATGGAGATAGAAATTAGTATAAGGGGTATGGTCTGATCCATACCTAATTTTGTGTAAGTGTTCGATCCCTATTTGACCTTTTCACGTCATTAGGTCCCTCATAAATAGGGCCAAAGTGGATGCTCATCGCACCTACGAGCCCTTTGGCAAGAGTGAAAGTCAGATATATTGACTTGTGCCCACCTAATATGACTCTATTGACTTGCTTATGTTGTCCACGCAGTCATACAACAACAAATAAATTTCACATATTTGGATTTGGTGTCCAAGCGGTCGTACGTAGAAAAGAAACCCTCAGATCTACTCCAAGAAACCCTCCAAGAGGTAAATTGGTGGTCCAACAACCATATCCGTCTATTAATCAATGGATCGACCCTCTCGAAATATATATATATATATCCCTTCGTTGAGAAAGAAAACAGTTATACTATTAGGAAATTGGCCCCCCACTAAGAAATATGTTAGAATAAAAGAGATGTGTTTGTTTTTCCATAGACAATATCTTAATATTTTCACCCAACCATAGGCAGGCATCCACCCCCAAGCACCATAACCTTGAAAAATAGAATAATTCTGGAAGCAGTACCAGACCCAACAGATTACCAAGAGATAGCATATTTCTCTTTCTCCAAGAATAACGCACCAAACAGAAAGTCCATAAACCAGAAACCAAGACCAAAATCCCAGTTGCAGTAGCTGCAACTGCATTCCTTCTCCAAATTTGTGCACCACTTGTCTTGTGTGAGTTGTGAGAGTGTGAAAATGACCAAATGAGCTCAAGCGCCCTCTATTTATAGTGTTCTTTGTCTCCTTTCCAGGACGACTTCTTCTTTTAGAGGCCAATACTTAAATATTAATTCTTTTAATGAGCCGACATGTATTCTAGGGTTCTATACATCGTTTTAGGGCTTCTCTAGCTTTCGAAACATTATAATCTGGTCACAGGTTATACATGGAGGTTAATACCTCCTGCAACTACCATAATATCAACACTCCCTCCTAGCTAGGGAGGTATTAAAGGCAATGGTCTTGAGCACAAACAGACCATTCAATCGGTAGCATCATCATAGCCACACAGGTTATCTCATGATCACGTAGATCAACTCACGAGCAACATCACCACTATCAGTATCATCTGATAGCATCAACTGCATCATCTCTCGAAGACATACTCCATCTAAGTAATTGGGAATGATGTTGAATAAGTCATTTACTCAACAGAGTGACACAAGAACCATTCTTCTATTTCGGACATATGTCTTAGAAGAAAGGTTGTCCCAATAGACGTTGAAATCCCCAAAATGGTCTACAAGGATCATTCTTCTAATCAGGACCTACATCCTAGAAAAATTCCAGTCCTCCTAGATTCTAAAAGCCACCCCATGGGATACAAGGACCATTCTTCTAATCCATACATACGTCCTAGAAGAATGATTGTCCTGGACCATTTTCCCTCCGACCACTACTATGAACTCAAGGAAAGTGTTTGGCTTGTACCAATCTCTCCATTCTTGTCACTACTGTGAACTCAGGGAGACAGACCATTCTTATAATCTGGACATACGTCCTAGAAGAAAAATTTTCCACGGTACATCAACAATCTGTCAGCCTAAACCATTCTCCACAGGGACAATGTCTGTCCACCAGACATATTTCAACATGGACCATCCTCCACAGGGAGAATGTTTGTCCACAAACAATCTTTCAACCTAGACCATCCTCCAAAGGGAGGATGTCTGTCCACCAAAAATTTGTCCTTCCTGGACCATTCTCCGCTTGGAGAATGAATTTCCATCAACACACTGACTATCCATCTAGTTGTTGATCATCTCCAACACTAGTGGTCGTCTCTATGGAAATAAGAACAATGTCATTCAATAGAACACAATTGTGTCTATACATAGTATTATACAACTATTATCCAGTGGTACACAACCACTCCTAGTAGCACACTGCTACTAACCAATGACTCACAGTCACTACCAATGGATCACATCCACCATAGTAGCATACAACTACTGTCTAGAGACATACAGTCTCCACAAAAATCATATCATCTGATATCAACTTGCATAACAATATCATGATACAAATTGAGTCATCTGGGCCATTCTTCAACTCACATATGTGAGATCTGGAAGAGTATTTTCCCTCGGAAAGTTAAACATCAACCATGGGTTATCTGGACTATTCTTCTCAAGCATAGAAGAATAATTGTTCCTGATTTCTGAATCTGGACCATTCACCTAACTGGGCCATTCTTCAGACACTAATCATAGTGAAACCTGGAGAGAATGAATCTTCCCTAGGGAATGATTGTCCCTGATTGTTGAACCTGGACCATTCACCTAACTAGGCCATTCTTTCAGCACTAATCACAGTGCAACCTAGAGAGAATGATTATGCCCTAGGGAATGACTGCCCGGACCATTTCCTATGGAAATGATTGTCTTGCACCAACCTCCTATAACAGACCTTTCTTTGAAACTTCTCACAACTGTGAACTTCGAAAGAATGTCTACCCAGAGAGGCAGACCATTCTTCTTGACCACTAATTAGAGTGACTGCCAAGAAGAATGATTTTCCTAGACCATTCCCCCACACCGACCACAAGGGGAATCATTGTCTATGGTACATCAACAATCTATCAGATTGTTTTCATTAACAAAATGATCGTCCGATCTGGACCATTTTCCGAATTGGAAAATGATTTTCCATCATAAATCTTGGGCCACTTTCCGAACTGAAAAGTGACTTCTAATCATGGACCATTTTCCAAACTAGAAAACGACTATCGATCAAGAATATTGGACCACTTTCCGAAATGGAAAGTGACTACCCAACCTAGACCATTTTCCAAACTGGAAAATGAATATCCATGTATCAATAACATATCAATGCTCCCTCCCAACCTGGGGGTAATCACTTCCCTTTCCAATAAGGAAGTCATCTCCACGAGTCCAGCTTGTCCCTTAAGTATGAAAAATTTTCATCTTGAACAAAGGCTTTACCAAAATATATGTTATCTTCTCATCAGTGGAGATATACTAGAGAACCACTTCTCCCCTCTAGACTTTATCATAGAGAAAATACTACTTGATCTCAATGTGCTTCGACCTATCATGGAACACCAGGTTCTCTGAGAACTTCACATAGCTATGGTTATCACAATATATCATGGTCGAATCCTACACCTGATCAAGCAATCCAGAAACCATCTTACAGAGCCACACTTCCTATGTACAAGCATCACAAGCTGCAATATACTATGCTTGTGCAGTGCTGAGTGCAACAAACTTATGTTTCCTATTAGCCCATGATATCGTGGAAAATTTCAAACTAAAACATATCCAAGAAGCACTTATTTTGTCATCTACACTCCCTACCCAATGTGAATCGATAAATCCATGTAGTTGTATATCATAACTCAAATGTCCCACGAAGATATTTCAAGGCATGCTTTGCAGTTATTCAATTTTCATGGCTAAGTTCCACCTGGAACTATTTTCACAACAAAGAAAATATATGGCTGAGTATTCTCCAAATACATTAACGAGCCATTCGATTGTCGATTCAGGGACAGGTCTACTGGATCAGATTCTCTCATCTTCTTTAGATCTGTCATCATGGAATTTTTCCATAGATTTGCAATCCATCATCCTCGACTTCTAAAGAATCATTTCAATACAATTCCTCTGTCATAGGAAGTTTTCACCACACTTCTGCTATACATGAGAGGCTCTACACCAGATTGTTCGAATCCATACAACGTCTTTTTCTAGCTTCATACATGGGTCTCTTTCTGGTATACCTCAAAACCTTGAGGTTGTTCTTATATGCTTCTTCTTCAATTACTTTGTTGAGAAGAACATTCTTTACATCCATGTGATGTAAACTCCAACCTATGGATACTACAAGAGATATAATGGCTCAGGTGGAGGTATACTGGAACAAGTTGTCATCGTAGTCTTCTCCCTCCTTCTGGGAGAACCCTCTAGCCCTAAATCTCACCTTGTATCTATCATTGCTTACATGTATAAGTCTTTTTCACAATTTCTCACATACATTGTTTTTCATCACAACTTCCTTCTTCAATGTTGGAGTCCATGGAATCTTCTATAGATTCCATGCCCTTCCTTCCTGAAGGTTCCAACTTCTTCCTTTCTCCATAGGAACATAAATGTAGATGGACAATCAGGGATATTCAAGGCTTCTATTCGAAGAAGACTTCTTCTAGAGTCAAGTTGAACACGTGTTGCTTATCATGGATGCTACTTCCATTGAAGAACATGGATAGATACTTCATAGTATTCACAGATTCTTCAATGGATCGTATTATTGGGGATTAGCTCCCTCCTAATCTTGGATTCATGCATGAATGATCAATATGCATGCTCTTCTTTTGGAATTATGTAATCGACTCCCTCCATATGAGAGAGTCCATGATTTTGTATGCATCCTTCTTGCTTTCTGCAAAGTGTCACAAGTTTATTCTAGTTTCCTCTTGATTATTGACTTCTTTTTTATTCTTACTCCCTCTAAGTCTCTTCAAGTTTCTTTCTATTTGTTTTGATTGTTTCCCATTTGGTAGTTTTTGCAAGCATTGTGTCATCCTTATAAACTTCTTCTATGACAACTTCCACAAAGATTTCTCATCAAACATATTTCACAAGGGTACCTACCCAGAACAAGAACAACAAGAGAAAAAAAGAAATATATTTCTAGAGGAAATGTTAGTTTATCTTGCAAACAAGTACAATAGGCATCTATATCAATGGTATTCATATGCAGTCAAGTATTCATTACACCTAGCAATAATAGAACCCTTCAAAGATTGTTTTTTTAATGTAGCAACTATCACCCTTGATATATACAAATTTAAATCTTAACAATTTAATCAAAACTAGAACCTGAAGCCTCACTTGCTATGGAGGGTGCGCTTGTTCTTCTTTGAAGTCTTGTAGCATTGTCCATCTTGTCTTCCAATCTGAAACTAGATACCATCTTGACAAGAAGATATTAGAAACTGAATCGGAAGATTAAATGACTAGAACAAGCTACAAACTCTAGAATTTCAACTTTGACCACAAAATCAATTTGACCAGAAGTAAACCTTTGACTTTGACTTTGACCAGTCAAAATTTGACCTTAACTTTGACCAAAAATTCAAACCTGACGTCTTTTCTAGTTGAGGGTACCAAGAGGTGCGCTAGGCTAGGGTGCACTAGGATGTCAAGGAATTAGGTCAAATGTTTCACCAGAAGTGATCGAACACAAGGGTTAGGGTTTGTTGCAGCTGCATAATCAGAAAACTTAGTTGAAGTTGTAATTGGTGCCACAACGAGATTTAATAAATAACTTCCCAATCTGTCTTCTAGTGGTTATACTATTTGAAGATAGTGTGGGCCTATAACCTATCATAATAAAAGAGATGTGCTCATTTTTCCATAGACAATATCTTAATATTGTCACCCAACCATAGGCATGCAGCCACCCCCGAGCACCATAACCTTGACAGATAGAATAATTCCAAAAGCATTACTAGACCCATCAGATAACCAAGAGATAGAATATTTCTCTTTCTCCAAGAATAGCGCACCAAACAAAAATTCCATAAACCATAAACCAAGACCAAAATCTCAGTTGCAGTCGCTGCAACTGGAATCCTTCTCCAAACTTGTGCACCACTTGTCTTGTGTGATCTGTGAGAGTGTGAAAATTACCAAATGAGCTCAAGCATCCTCTATTTATAGTGCTCTTTGTCTCCTGTCCAGGCCAACTTCTTCTTTTAGAGGCCAATACTTAAATATTAATTCTTTTAATGAGTTGACATGTCTTATAGGGTTTCTATACATATGTTTAGGGTTTCTCTAGCTTTCAAAACATTCTAATGTGGTCATAGGTTATACATGGAGGTTAATACCTCCCACAGCTACCATAATATCAACAAAATCAACCCTTTAACAGAAAAAAAACCAACATATATGAAAAGAAAATGTAGCCCTCAACTGAGAAAGTGACCCCATCTGAGCAAAATCTGACTGTGCACCTGCAATCTCATCAAAAAATGTGGTTGTATAGATGAAAAATCAATCCATATGGTCTTTAAAAATTCATGGAGGAGGGGGAGGAGGATGGTTTTGTATATGGTGGAAAAATGAACCCACAGGAAAACATTTCACCCAAAAAAGCCTCTCGAATCAAAAGTTATCAACTTCAGAAGAAATGGCTAGGTTTGGTAAAAACATAGACCTACTAAAAAAATGGGCTTGGTAAACCACCAAACCTAAAAATTTACCCACAAACTTTAGGTTTTAAAAAAAATTAAATGACCTAGGCTAGGCTAGGCAAATTAATTTAAATCTAGACAAACAAAAGTCGATTTTGACGAACCAATAGTTGATCTTGACTGATTCATATATTCCAGAGACAATGGTGACGTTGAATTTGTGGAAAAAGGCTTAGAAACGGAGAGATATGTTTAGATCCAGTGAAAATCGAAGTGGTTGTCCAGATAAAAACAAATCTACAAGATAAGGGGACCCAAACGAACAGATCCACTGAAACCTTATGCGAAAAAATAAAAAAGGAATTTGTGAAAGGAGAAATAGCTCGGTAACCGGCTTTGATACCATATTAGATCCGAGAAATGTGCAATAACATATAATGAAATCCAACCGTTCTAAACTCCTATGCATGCATCAATAAATAGTAAATCAAAGAAAGAAAGAACCAAGAGAGACAAAAGAGAGAGAGACAAGTATTTACATGGTAAAACTCCAATGTGGGGAAACATCCATGGAAGACTTGGTCTTCTATTCCTCAAGAAAACTCCAATATTACAAGATCATCCCTCCACAAGTGCCTTAGAGAACATAAATTCACTACAATATGACCATATGACCCCCTTCACCTCCTTTATGTATGAGAAAGTTAAAGGAAAAACAAATCTCATTATGCATGTGGAATAAACCCTTTTTACAAGATAATAAGTTATTGAAGGATAACTTTAAAAAATACCACTAGGAATTCATTATCACATTCTAACATAAGATAAGACACAAAGAAATATGGTCTCACTATGGAGAAATTAGGCATTTTTTCTTACGATAGGCCACTATAGGGTTCTCTTCTTCATTTTCTTTCATATCTCACTCATTTTTGCACTACTCAATAATGGAATAGAAAACCACTACAATAGGAATTGAACCATTTTATCTCATGGTGACTAAGGTTTTAACACCTACTCATAGTCATGAGGGTTAGGGTTAAGGTTTTGCAAGCCCCAACCCCCAATTAGGGTTAGGTCTTTGGATTGTCTATAATCTTCTTGAAAGTTCACATGTGACTAGATCGACACATGTGCATAATGGGAATTAACGTGGCATCCACTTGGTAATGCAAGGGTCAAGGAATATAGGTCAACTTGTTGTAACCATAACTCTGGATGAACTTTAATTAAGGTGATATTTAGACCATTTGAAATATCTCAATTAGTAGAACAACCATGATGGTATGTGTAATACCCTTGGATTATAATAAATTGAGTAACGAACTAGTGTTGTGATGATGGGTGTTAAGAGATGTGGGTTAAGTTATAATGATCATGTGATGTAAGTATGTAAAAAATCCTTGTAGATATTCCTAGTGTGAAGCCCAAGGAAAAGTCCCAACTAGTGAATAGTTATAAGACCAAGTTGCAGGATTGGTTCAAGGTATTCGTTTTATATCTTCTACTCCCCAAGTGGAAATATTGCTTTGCTCAATTTATGTGAAAGAATGCATAAACGGGAATCATAATAAAATAAAATCCACCAAAAGGTTTTTAAGGAGAAACAAGGGTGTTATGATCCCACAAGGGGTGGGGAGGAGAATAAAATGGGTCCATAGATGCAATATGTTTTGCCATTTGTCCTTTTCAAATTGTCCCACTTTTTCCATGTTTATTGAAAATATTACCCAACCTTCAACTTAAATATGTGAGGTTTTGTTGGGAAGGCATGTATGTGTCATGAAAACCAAAGTATATGATCCATGAGATCTTCTTGGTAAAAAAAAATCCGCTTACAATTCTCCCATTCTATGTGTATCCTCAAAAGAATTGCCATGCATGCCAACAAACTCCACAAGAATCCCATGAACATGAGACCAACAATATCGTATAGTAATCTAGGGGGACTATTGTTATTAGGAGAGGAAATGCATTTTTTCCAAAGGGAAGAACAATGGTTGCAATGTCCAAATAAACTAGAGCAATCTACAAACATACAACCTTGTGCCTATGCCAAGAATTAACCATAATTGAGACAAGGTCTAAGACTCGAGGATACCCTAGAAAGGAGAATCAACAATTTGGATTCTTCTCACTTACACTAGAGCATTGGAGGGAAAGGATTTCCTCGGGGTTTGTTTAGCACAAAAGGGAAATGCCTAACCTTGTGTTGTTTTTCAATGAGGAAGATCATGGTTGATTAAAAGATAATTGAGATTCTTGGAGAACTTTTCTTGAAATATGTTGTGGTAGGTGTTTGGTTCTATCTAAATTCTTAAACATTGTGGGTTGGGTTAAGTATAGAGCCCCATAGGCGCTTCTTTTCCCTGATGGTCTCATAACCCAATTTGTGGGTGGAATTTATTGTTGAATCCTACCAATGGGAGGAGAATCATTCCTTCACAACTATTTTGTGGACAATAATTGAGAAAACATTAATGATTGCTTTGATGCACACCCTTGTATTTATATTTTGCATTTTATTGGTAATAATATGAATGCTCAATTAATTGATTCTATATGTGACATTGTGTGTAATCTTTGTTATAAATGTTGATAGGAGAAAGAATGCAAGCATGTTCTTCATTATACTTAGCATAATGGAATCAAAATATAAGATTCATTCACCCATATGTATTTTGGGTAAAAGTTGGGCATGTGAAAGAATGTATCGATGCATTTACATTTGCAGTTCCATCATTTAATTTCTTGATCTCTATCACTTTTGTAAATTATGTTATGGAATGGGTATATTGAATGGAATCCATGTCAATTATGCACGTGGATTAATTCTTATTAAGGAATTTCATAACATTGTAGTTCATCCATGTTTAATCTCCTCTTAAACTTTTCTTATCGTATGAATTATGCATAAGAAATTGGTTATGGGAAAATTGGTTTAAATATGTGAAGGAATAATATGTGATGAATTTCAGTTCATAAGAAGGCTTATGAATTTAGAAGGGTTTCCCTTCTAATTTTTGTTGTGCAATGTTAATTCCACATGTGTTTTTTCCTATGAAATTAGTTATATGGTTGTTGAAGAGTGAATTGGCTCATATGGGGGGATTTTGATTTGGTAAATGGTAGAATAAATTTACCGAAGTGCCCTAATGGCCTAGGGAGGTGGATCCATGCATCTTGCAGGCTGGGAACTATGTTCACAAAGTTTTTTTGTGGAAACAACCATTTAATGTTCGAAACATGCTCTAAAATTTCTAGGATCCCAAATCACCACATCAAGATTAATCCATAAATTGGTCATGACAAGGGCATAGCTTTAGGTGTTTTCAAGCCAAAATGTACCTAAAATGATAACAAAATATGTAATGATCTATTTCCAATCATCAACGCATTTGATTTGTCTCCAACTTTTCTCTTTTCGCTAATTTTTCTATGTCTCTTTCATTCTCCATTTTTTTTCCTCTTCTTACTCCTTGATATTGATTTTATTTGTTTTGTTTTTTTTATCATCTTCCAAGTTTTTTGGAGTTTATTTATTTTTTAATTGTATTTCATTCCTTTTTTTACTCCTATATTTCTCCATTAAATTTAACATCATATATATATATATATATATATATATATCCAAAAATAGCAAGCTAAATATCATCTCAAATATAATTCTAAATCATTAAATATTAAAATTTTAATATTTAATGATTTAGAATTATATTTGAGCTTGTCTATTTTCCTACAATATATATTGGTGCATCATATTGTATTGTTGCGACACTTCATCTATCTTTCTACACTTATATCTTGATTATGGGTGAAGGGTTCAAGGACACATTGAATTAAAAGTTTTATAAACAATAAATCTAAAATCTTGTACATATTGTTTTATATATTTATAATTTAAATAATATAAGGTTTTGAATTTTATTGAAAGATTATTTTAATATTTTATATATTTATAATCTAAAAAATAATAAGCTTTTAAATTTTATTGGAAGATTATTTTAATATTATTAATTTTATATATTTAGTTGTAATATTGGAGAATTATTTTAATACTGTTAATTTTATATATTTAGTTGTAATATTGTTATAACATTATTTTAAACATTATATTTTATTTAAAATAAAAATTCCTTTAGATCCTTTTCAAAGATGTCATTTTTTTTACTTGTTTATATAAATAATAAATAAATTTACTTAACATATTTTATTATTTTTTAAATTTCTTTTTTATTTTGAATGATGAACAAACTAAGCTTATAAAATATAACTTATTTCAATTCTCTTAAATTTTTATATTTCAAAAAATATCATTGATTTTAAGGTTTTGAACATTTCAATTTGTTTTAAGCATTTACAAATATGAAAAATGATGATTTTAATAATAATAATAATAATATTAATAAGAAAAATGTTATTTAGGAATTTAAAAGATATTTTAAGAACAATCATGACCATAAAATTATAGACATTTTTCAATTTTTTTTGAAGAGAATGTGTAGAAAATCTTAAACCTCATTATGAACTTGTCTTCCTCACAATAGTGTTTTTTAGGAACCTAAACCTACATTGTATGTTTCTTCTATTGCTATTGATTCATAGGGACTAGATCATACACCCTTTGTTTCATTTATTATTGAATCACATGAACTAAATCCTACACTTTTTTATTCTACTACCATGGATCAGTGAGTGAGTTCATACTCCATCTATATCTTAGTCATATCAACATCTTAATCATGTAGATAGTAGGTTGTCTCTCCATCCAAGAATAAAGATTCTTATAGTCACACTTTTTGGTGTGATAGCAATGCTTCTTTTATTAAAGGAAGGTCTAGAATGGGCTTCATAAAAAATAAAATAAAAAGTAGTTGTCAAGTAACCAATAGAGTTTCAAAAAAAATTGGGTCAATAATAATCATTGATTGGAGCTATACAAGTCAAGCGTGACTATCTGTCCTAATTTTATTTGACAATAGTTAACCACATATATACCCTCATTGGTTAAGATCTTGGTGAGATCTTCTTAATATATGATAAATATCCTTGAAATACTAAATATGAAATATTTTATATTATAACTATCTCTAAAAAAAACAAATCTCATGTATTTACAATCATAATAAGGTGATAGATAATTTATATTATTAATACATTTAAGAGAAAAAGAAATAATATTTTCAATTATCTTGAATAATTTGGAGGGGGAAATAGAAATATGTTTTTCAATTATTTAGTTTATCTCACTATAGGTTAACCTATAATGAGTACCTATACTTGATATTTTCAGTGATTAGTGAATCCACAGTGAGAAAAATTAAGAATACATGTAATTTGCAAAAAACATATTTATTTGTTTTTACTTTTAAAACATGCTATTTCAGTTTTAGCCAATAAAATGCATCTCCCTTAGATGATTTCTCCCAAAATCCTTCTAAAGCATGTTCAAAATACATTTTTACTATCATAATGATGATATAAAGGAATAATAATAAATTATTTTTAATTATTCATTTATTTTTTCGAAGGTGGCAAAACCTATCATAACTCAATTGTCAATTGGCAATGATGACAACCATCACTTGCTACTATCTGTAAATGTGTGTTGACTCGTAATCGTTATTCAAGAAAAACCATGCCACCTAAAATGGTCCATTGGTGGTTCTTAACGGGGTAGAGTTTCACACATGCCATATGCCTCTAGGTCTTGGGTTATTAACATGTGTCCTTACATCCGAGGAAGACGAGCTCCTAACCAATTAAAAGTAATTTTAGGTCTTACTCTAGGACCAAAACGCGGTTTTAACCAAGATAGTATCCACAAGAAAGTCAATGTCCTTTATGGTCATCGTTAAGGCTACCTACAATGAGGTCATGTTTTTTCTAGTAGCATCTAACCTCAATCCCATGTACATGAGACTAGATACTACCCCCAATTGTAGATGAAATTTTTTATTTATTTTGTAAATTTTAAATTTAATATTAAACATACAAAGTATTAGTTGTAGACGTAATAAATATATTTAATATTAAATAAAATGTTATATAAATTAAAATATTTTAGTGTAGTATCATTTATTATGTGTACACAAGAATCTAAATATTTCATTATTGTTTTTAACTCTCATCTCATAACTTTACATCAACCTATCTTACATGGAAATTGTCATTAATTATAAAATATAGATCTACCTTCACTAGATAACACCTATAATATAGAATGGTGTGGCATGAGCTCTTACTATTTTATATTTTCCTTAGAAGACCCATTTTAGACCTGAATTTTTCTTTGGTGCATATCAATGGTGAAAAGATGTAGAAAACATAATTTTGGATCGGTATGCATTATTAGCACTATGGGGTTAGATGGATGATTTATCATGGAGACATTTGAACTCTTGATTGAGGGTATCCTATCATATACTTTCCTTGATTGTACCATCGTATAAATCTCACTGCATATGATTTCTCTATTGATTAATCTTAGCAACAATCTCTTCTTAGATTGAACAAATTCTTTATTGCTTCTTTGATGCACATGGAAAAATATATTTTTTATGATAAGAAGACCATCTTCAGGGGCATGAGATTTGGAGCATTAGTTGAGCCTTCAACAATCTTGCCTAATTTCATTTAGGCAAGGCTCTTGGCTTACTTACTTGAAATGCTCTTGTTTATCTTTGTAACTTTTATATTAATAATATCTTAATCATATCACTACAAAGTCATATAATCTTGTAGCAAACTTCCATCAAGTTTATAAAATATAACAATGTATAGAAAATTGTAGTTCATATCAACCCAGAACTTTGATTGAATTTTTTATTATCTAGGTCGACTCATAATTCGGAAAATCCCTGAGGGCATTGTTCTACTATACACAACCTTGGTTATGTTGATGTTTGTAGCATCAAACATGTACTTCCACATAGGTATAAATGTATATATGTGTGGAAGTTGTCCAAATCCTTCTACCTTAGTAATTTACTTTGATTAAAGGAATTATCAAAGTAACGTGTTTTTATTAATTAGTTGAGTTTATTTAATGAAATGCTTAGCATTAGTGAAATTAATCTTAGCCGTTGATCTCAAGTGAAGTGAGATTTAATTTTAACCATCAATCACTTTTGAGATTAGGGTTAGGTCATAACTCAAGATTATAAAAGCATGACAAGGGTGAAGGAGACACTTGATACTTTTGGAGAGAAAAGAAGGTGTTTTGCTCAAGTGGTTGGATCACGAAGGACTGTGATTCAAGGAGATATCGGATAGGTGGAGAAAGAATTTCATCTAGAGATCAGTACAGGTCATGAAGAAGAGAGAACAAGGGCAACCAAAAGGAGATCCGACAAATTTCGGAGCCACAACAAAAATACGGAATTGTAAACACTTCATGGTGAGGACATACACGTATGTACATGAGTTGTTGTACAGGAAAGCACGTATGTACGTGGGTGAAAATGAAAATAGGTGCATACAAGTTTTGAAACTTGATTGTACGGAATTGTACAATCAAGGAGGAGTTGCTAAGGTTTGCAGGGGTTATCTATAGTTTTCTATATTTATTTGTGGTTCATTTTCCCAGTAAGGAAGCCCTTGTAAGCTTTGATATTATTCTAATAATAAGTTTATTTGAAGGGAAGAATATATTTGTGTATTATGCATGAGATTTGGTTTCTAGTATTGCTTTTGCTATTTATTTGAGTTGATTATTCCAATTAGTGTATTTTGTTTTGTGTGCTACTAATTTGATTTACAACAAGTAAATCACTAGTAAATAATATATCTAGGTGTCGGGATTAGAAAATCAACATGGTATCAGAGCTCTCACTCTAAGAGGAAGCCAAATTTAAGATCCACGATAGTTAGTAGCAGATCTATTAGATATCCAAGAAGATCCTTGTAGATCTATAAACCAGCTGTCAGAAATCAAAGGATGGATTTTAGGGAAATAGTTGTACTAAAGAAGAACATGATTTTGCAGACGTACAGAGTTGTACACGGGTTGTAGTAGGTCAGGGTGCATACATACACGGGTTGCAAAATTGTAGGGAGCATACATATGCAAGTTGTAGTAGTAACAAGCGTGTCCAGAATCGTTCAAGTCAGTAGAGGGTCAGTTTCAGCAGCAGGTTATTTCCTCATTAGATTATGAGGTCTAAGGGATGGCAACAACAAGTCTGAGAGTTGAAGACAAATTGGATGGAGCATCCAAATTCCTATTTTGAAAGCAAGAGTTTCTTTGGTTTTGAAGGAATGTGATCTTTGGGATATTGTTGACAAATTAGTTCCTCCACCGACAAATCCACTAACTTTGGTAGCTCACAAGAAGAAGCACATCAAAACCTAGTGGGTAATCTAGGATCCAGTCAAGGATCACTTGATTCCTCACTTATCCGATAAGAAGATGGCCAAGGAGATGTTTTATGCCTTAGTAGGTTTATTCCAGAGTGACAACTTGAATAGGAAGATGATCTTAAGAAATAAACTTAGATCAATGCAAATATCTAGATCTGACAATGTTACCAACTACTCCATGAGGATCGCTCAGGTACGTAATCATCTTCTAGCTATTGGGGAGAAAGTGAATGTAGCATTGAATGGTTTCCCAAAGTCTTGGGAACCATTTTTAAAGGGAGTCTGTGCTCGGGAGAAACTTCCACATTAGCAAAGGCTTTGGGATGATTGCATCCAAGAAGAGACTCGGGATGAGTCTAAATCCAGAAAGTAGGGAGATGAAGATGGAGAGGAAAACTTAGCTTTGGTCAGTCGGGCCAAGAAGAGCAAAGGAAAAGGTTCCAAGGGTAAAAGTGAGGGGGAAACCTCACAGCCAAGGAAGAAGGACTTGAGTAAAATCAAGTGCTTCATGTGCCACAAGAATGGGCACTATGCATCACAGTTTTCGGAGAAGAAGAAGGGGCAAGGGAAGACACAGACAATGACTCCAATAGAGATACAACTAGATAAGTTTGTAGCAAACTTTCAGAAGAAATTCTAACTGGTCTCCTTCCTCTCTACTAGCACCAACACAAGGAGTGCTTGGTACTTGGACAATGGTGCATCTCATTGTATGACAAAAGCATGGGAGCTATTAAAAATTTTGACGAAGGACTCAAGGACCCATGTGGAGCTTGGTGACGATGCCAAGTATGTTGTGAAGGGTGAGGGAACTATCTTATTCTATCTTGAGTAGGGTGGTTTGTTTGAGGCTCGGGATGTGATTTATGTACCAAAACGGAAGAATAATTTGCTTTGTCTCAGTTTTGGAGGACAAGGGTTTTGTCGTCATGTTCAAGAAAGGGAAAGTACTCATACGTCCAGACACAATATTCAGCATTGGGGTCAGAGAGGGAAAGTTATACAGGTTGCAAGGAAAGCCTACTCATAGGTCTAAGAGGATCTTGGATGGACCGATGTCAGTGACAGAGGACAAGGAGTAAAAGGCTCCAAAGAGAGAACAGAGTTCAGAGACTTCCAATTCAGGGAGTCAACCTTCAAGTGGGGAGGAGGAGTTAGCCCCTTGCAGTTCTGTCAGAAGCCCCAGTTGGTATGAACTAACATTGAGGGATGCTCAGGAGAAACTTGAGGCTCCTAGAAGCACATTCAAGGAGAGCATGCCTCCAAAGAAGTTTCCAAACTTCGTGTTTTTAATGATTAGCATCATCGATTCCGAGTCTTCCGATGTTCAAGAAGCAATAGACAAGCAATTTTGAAGGGATTCCATGGGGCAGGATGATGTGCAAGATATTGGGCCAGGATCAGAGGGAAAACCAGTTCTAGGTGGCTCTTCGAGAAGTACCTTCCTCACTAAGAGGGAGTGTTGATGTTTGTAGCATCGGACGTGTACTTACACACAGTTCTAAGTGTCTAGACATGTGAAAGTCGTTGAAAGTCTTATACCTTAGTAATTTACTTTAATTAAAGAATTTATTGAAGTAAAGTGATTTTATTAATTAGTTCAATTTATTTAATTAAATGCTTAACATTAGTGAATTAAATCTTAACCATTGATCCCAAGTGAGGTGATATTTAATCTCAATCGTCAATCACTTTGGAGATTAGGGTTGGGTCATAACTCAATATTATAAAAACATGGCGAGGGAGAAGGAGGAGACACTTGATACTTTTGGAGCGCAAAGAAGGACTTTTGCTCGAGTGGTTGGATCATGAAGGACTGTGATTCAAGGAGATCTCAGATAATTGGAGAAAGACTTTCATCTAGAGATCAGTACAAGTCGCAGAGAAGAGAGAATTGGGGCAACTGCAAGGAGATCCAACAAATTTCGGAGCCATAGCAATAGTACGAAATTGTACGCACTTCACATTGAGGAAAGATGCATATGTACGCAGGTTGTTGTACAGGAAAGCACGTATGTATGCAAGTGGCAATGAAGATATGTATGTACAAGTTCTGAGACTTGATTGTACAAGATTGTACAACCAAGGAGGAGTTGTTAGGGTTTGCAGGTGTTGTTTATAGTTTTATGTATTTCTCTGTGGGTCATTTTACTAGTAAGGGAGGCCTTGCAAGCTTTGATATCATTCTAATGATAAGCTTATTTGAAGGGAAGAATATCTTTGTGTATTGTGTATGACATTTGATTTCCAGTATTGCTTTCACTATTTATTTGAGTTGATTATTCCAATCATTGTATTTTTTTTACGTGCTACTAATGTGGTTTACAACAAGTAAATCACTAGTAAACAATATACCTAGGTGTCGGGATTAGAAAATCAACAAGCTCATGGAAAAACTCTACTCCTCCCTAAAATCTTTGTTGGAATCTTATCGAATTTGTGGCCAAAGAGAAGGTCCATTTGCTACAAGATTAGCTTACTCCCATCACTTTCAACTTCAACATGCTCTCCTTTGTCATTATTGTTATATTCTTCAAATTATTCTTTGAAGACATTGTAGGACTAAAAACCACACCTTTGACCGCTCATCCATAAGCTTGTTTATGGAAACCTTTACTTTCTTCATTGATTCCAAAAATATTAATGTGAAGATTATTTATCTTTTTGGAAAAAACTCTGAAGGGCTATGTTTTGAGAGTTTCTTGTACATTGTTATGGTTAGGTTGATGTCCTTGTTGGTATTCATTGTGTTTCATATCCAACTAAACATTAAAGGAGAATTATTGTAATGTTTATTTGAGGTGATATTGTGATGCAATATGTACATTGTCAAATAACATATGGTATCAATGGTTGTCTTATTTTTTTCCACCTTTTCTTATATGTGCCCCAAGTCAATCTTAAAGGGTGATGTTAGTGTCATGGCAACTAATCTTGTCTTTGTGGTGTGACCCTTTGAGGGTGTCCATATTGGTTATGGTTGTAAACTATTAATGGTTAGCCTCTAGTCACATGGTTATTAATTGGGAGGGAGTGTGGGGGCAAAGGCGAGAGCACTCCTAATGGTCCCACATATAGGGTTAAGGGTTACATCTAATTTTCCCACACACACAAACATATATATATATATATATATATATATATATATATAAGGTATCTAAACTTCATTTATAATCATCAAGTCAAAACATTTGATCATTATACAATATATATTGTTATTAATATCTTATCTTAAGGGCATATACTGGTACCAATGCAAACATTGTCTTCTCATGTGATGGTTTTCATCATCATTATTATGTATTGGGTTTTTTCACTAATAATGCTATCGTCATTTGTTTAATAAACAAGAATAAAATAAAGTATTGACTAATCAAAGAAACAATCTCTAGGCTTCCATTAATTCAAATTCTTGCAAACTATCATTGTGGATCTAAAGAAACATCTAACTTTAAAAGCAATAATTCCATGATTGATACTTCTTGCTTGTTTGATCCCAAAGCAAGTGCAGTGTCATCCATGGCATCACAATGCACTCTTCATCTTCCTCTTGTAGTTATTAGCTACAAACTTTCGGCTACACCTCTATGTTACCACTCTTAAGTTGCCTTATGTGTGCCACATATCCCACACCTAACTTAGTAAATGAAAGAGAAATAAACTTCATAACCAAGGTGATCATATATGCATGTTATACATGTTATTCAAAGCAATGAGCCAATTTAAGATGCAAATTATGATTCCCTGCCAATTTCTTAAAATGGTAGTTATGATGGTCTTCAATACTAAAGTATTATCTCAATAATACAAGTGGATATGCACCATCACCCTTGACTAAAAGTCTTCAAGTACTATTTTAATAGAAGATATCCCTATCAAAATAATTTAAACCACTAAAGATCAATGATCAACATCTTTGTTTAAATAGTACGTTTATGTTGGAAAAAAATTCTGGATAAAACTGTGTATGTGGTTTTGAAATATCCCTAAAACTGTGTATATGGTTTGAAACATCAATTAAAACTATGTATGTGGTTTTGAAATATCCATTAAAATTGTGTATGTTGTTTTGAAACGTCATTTAAAACTATGTATGTGGTTTTGAAATGTCCTTAAAACTGTGTATGTGGTTTTGTAACATCTCTTTAAAACTGTGTATGTGGTTTTCAAACGTCCAAAACTATGTATGTGGTTTTCAATCGTCCCAATTTTATCCGGAAAAAATCTCCAACATTATGACTAAATGTAGAAACTTACATTTTGAGGTAGTACATTTATGTCAACTTTATCTAAATAAGGTCTTACAATAAACCAATTGAATATCCCTCTAAACAATAAGTTGTAATAATTGATTGTTAGGGACCTAACCCCTCACGTAGGTAGAATAATATATTTTCATGTAATAAAGGTCAATATTAATAAGGCCTAGCAATAAAGAAAAATAAGTCCAATGTAAGAAGACCTAATAGAAGCTTCTGCTTGTAGAAGGATCTTCCTCTAGATGGTTCTTTTGATAGACATATTTAGTATAAATAGGAGTCGAGGGTATGAGAACTTTTTTCTTGGATATTATTGTAATAGAGCTCTACTCTGCTGGAGGTTGCCCCCTCGAAGAGGCAAGTGAACATTGTTCTCAGTAATCAAAGTGTTCTTTCTGGTGTTATTCTAGTATCATTTTGGTATTATTGTGGTGTTGTTCTGGTTATATTGTTGTTCATCTGTCATTTATAGCTATTTATTTATGTTATGCATACTTTTTTATATCTGGAATATTACAAGTGGTATCAGAGCACCTTCCTCGGTAGAAAATTGTGGGTTAATTATTTTTTCAGAGTAGAGACGTATTCCGACGTCTTTAAGCTACAAAGATCTGTCGTTATGTGCATAAACCCATAGTCAGGGATTCATACACGCAGGAAATACAAGAGGTACTTAAGCACACATCTGTTCGCCATCCTTGTAACCCTTGTTGGTACGCCTTCGAGTGGTAGCGCATCATACAACACATGTATACGGATCAACCTAGATCTCTTGAAACCCTCCATAGATAAATCGATCGGTTGCCTGATTGTTGTACTTCCACCAAGAACAACACTCGGAAAGATACTCTCTAGTACCTGGGTAGTAAGGTAGTACGGCGAAAAGCACGGTCTAGCCTCCTTAGTTGGTTCCCTGAGATATTGGGTCGAGTACTACTATTGGACCTCGCACGTATATCAGAGAGTTATAACACAGGGAAAGTCCTTGTCTGTAGAACCCTTGAATACCTAACCCTTGGGAAGGAAACAAAAACAGAACAGACAAGATCTATTGTTGCGCAATTGTGTCTCCTGCATTCGAGTTGTGAAATTACTACACATTTCTTCCTGCTAAACATTTGGGCATTTCATCACTGCAATATTCTTCAGATAGGAGCATAACTCTGCAAGAGTCTGGATCATGTTGGCACCATTATTTGAGACATATTCCGTTGGATATCTCTCTTCTCCCTTGTCGCATTCATACCTATCATTTTTCAGCAAATTTGTTTTGTGGACCCAACCCCCTTCCAACACCCTTATTTGGGATTTACCCCATTGGATTCAACTCGTCGCCCTAATCATTCACTTTTAGTGTGACCTACGCCTTTCGCATGTGAATGTGACCAAATTTGATGGCTCGGATCCCACTGGTTGGGTAACTCAAATGGAACAATATTTCTCTTTGTATGGCATTACAGATGAGTTGGAAACTCTGGTATGGTGTTCTTCATCTAGATCAAGAACGTTGGCAATGGTGGCAATGGAGAAAAAATGCCCGCCAAGGGTATGTGGTTTGGACACACTTTGTTGTAGAGCTTTATGAACGCTTTGACACTGACACCAACCATTTAGGTTGTTTGACAAAGTTGAAACAATCAGGCACAGTGGAAGACTTCATAGTTGCTTTTGAGCGATTAGCTTTTCGTACAGAGGGCATGTATGATGTTTTTTTTCAAGAATGTTTTATCAGTTGCCTCAAGGATGAGATCTGTGCCCGTGTCCTCATAGCTCGACCTCAGAGTTGGGTGGACTCTACTAAAATAGCTAAGGAAGCACAACAGGTTGTCTCTTCTCAAAACCAAAAACCCTCATTTATTCCTCGCACTAAACCGGTAACTCCCACTCCTTCTACTCCACTAAAGATCCATAAATTGACTAGGGCCGAAATGGTTAAACCCCAACTCAAAGACCTTTGTTATAATTGTGATGACAAATATTTTTTGGGACACAAGTGTAAGGAACAAAAGCTTTTTATGGCCATCTCGGAGGATGTTTCAGAAGAGGATGTTGAGTCTCCCCTTCTGTTCGTGTCCCCTGAACCCACTGACATAACCCCTCCCTCAGACCCTCTCGAAATAGAACCAGTCATTTCCCTAAATGCTCTCACTAGCTTCTCTGCTCCCCAAACCCTCAAGCTAATTGGTTGCATCAATCATAGGAATGTCATCATTCTTGTTGATAGTGGAAGCACACATAATTTTATTCATCGCCGCATTGCCCAAGAAACTAATTTCTATATATGGGCAGTCAATAATTTTCAAACCATGATTATCAATGGCGGGTCCATGCAATGTGGAGGGCGTTGTGAAAATGTGTCTCCAAATTGATGAATACCACCTGAAATATTATATTTTTGCTATCGACATGGGGGGTTGTGACATTGTGTTGGGTGTAGAATGGCTAAGGACTTTGCGTCCCATTCTCATGGATTTTAAGGAATTAACCATGCAATTCGACCAGAAGGGCCAACCATATAAGTTCCAAGGCATCATTGTTGGTTCCCCCGAGATCATTAATTCCCATCGCATGGAAAAGCTGCTCAAAAAAGGTCATTCTGGCATTATTTCCCAACTCCATAACATACAAGCACCTGAGACACCCTCTGTGTCGCGGGACCTTCAATCCATCCTCTCTAAACATCAAGTGATTTTTTCCACTCCCTAGGGACTCCCTCCTTGTCGTGGTGTTCATGATCATTCCATTCCCCTTGTCACATGCAACCTTCCTCCCAATATTCTTCTTTATCGTCACCCATTTTTCCAAAAAAATGAAATTGAGAAAATTGTTCAAGAACTGCTCAATGCAGGTATTATCCGCCCTAGTACGAGCCCCTACTCTTCTCATGTGGTCATGGTCCTTAAGAAAGAAGGTCATTGGTGCATGTGTCCTGACTTTTGCGCCCTCAACAAACTCACCATTAAAAACAAATTTCCCATCCCTGTCATTGATGACCTCTTGGATGAATTGAGTGGCACCCAGTTCTTTACTAAACTTTATCTTCGTTCTGGCTGTTGATTTGTGTACCTTGGGAGGTGTTCCCCATGTGTTATCCCTCCTTAGCACATGTGGGAAAGTCATTTGGCACTTTGTCCTATGTCCTTTATGTCTATTTTGTACTTGACTTTGGTTAAAGTGCAAAATGTCACTT
>ML794629.1:426057-436681 GCA_009831015.1 Picea engelmannii
TACAAGTGGATATGCACCATCACCCTTGACTAAAAGTCTTCAAGTACTATTTTAATAGAAGATATCCCTATCAAAATAATTTAAACCACTAAAGATCAATGATCAACATCTTTGTTTAAATAGTACGTTTATGTTGGAAAAAATTTCTGGATAAAACTGTGTGTGGGGTTTTGAAATATCCCTAAAACTGTGTATATGGTTTGAAACATCGATTAAAACTATGTATGTGGTTTTGAAATATCCATTAAAACTGTGTATGTTGTTTTGAAACGTCATTTAAAACTATGTATGTGGTTTTCAATCGTCCCAGTTTTATGCGGAAAAATTCTCCAACATTATGACTAAATGTAGAAACTTACATTTTGAGGTAGTACATTTATGTCAACTTTATCTAAATAAGGTCTTACAATAAACCAATTGAATATCCCTCTAAACAATAAGTTGTAATAATTGATTGTTAGGGACCTAACCCCTCACGTAGGTAGAATAATATATTTTCATGTAATAAAGGTCAATATTAATAAGGCCTAGCAATAAAGAAAAATAAGTCCAATGTAAGAAGACCTAATATAAGCTTCTGCTTGTAGAAGGATCTTCCTCTAGATGGTTCTTTTGATAGACATATTTAGTATAAATAGGAGTCGAGGGTATGATAACTTTTTTCTTGGATATTGTAATAGAGCTCTACTCTGTTGGAGGTTGCCCCCTCGAAGAGGCAAGTGATCATTGCTCTCAGTAATCAAAGTGTTCTTTCTAGTGTTATTCTAGTATCATTTTGGTATTATTGTGGTGTTGTTATGGTTATATTGTTGTTCATCTGTCATTTATAGCTATTTATTTATGTTCTGCTACTTTTTTATATCTGGAATATTACAAGTGGTATCAGAGCACCTTCCTCGGTAGAAAATTGTGGGTTAATTTTTTTTTTCAGAGTAGAGACGTATTCCGACGTCTTTAAGCTACAGAGATCTGTCGTTATGTGCATAAACCCATAGTCAGAGATTCATACACACAGGAAATACAAGAGGTACTTAAGCACACATCTGTTCGCCACCCTTGTAACCCTTGTTGGTACCCCTTCGAGTGGTAGCGCATCATACAACACCTGTATACGGATCGACCTAGATATCTTGAAACCCTCCATAGATAAATCGATCGGTCGCCTGACTGCTATACTTCCACCAAGAACAACACTCGAAAATATACTCTCTAGTACTTAGGTGGTAAGGTAGTACGACTAAGGGCACGATCTAGCCTCCTTAGTTGGTTCCCTGAGATATTGGGTTGAGTACTACTGTTGGACCTCGCACGTATATCAGAGAGTTATAACACAGGGAAAACCCTTGTCTGTAGAACCCTTGAATACCTAACCCTTGGGAAGGAAACAAAAACAGAACAGACAAGATCTATTGTCGCGCAATTGTGTCTCCTGCATTCGAGTTGCGAAATTACTACACATTTCTTCCTGCTAAACATTTGGGCATTTCATCACTGCAATATTCTTCAGATAGGAGTATAACTCTGCAGGAGTCTGGATCCTGTTGGCACCATTATTTGAGACCTATTCCGTTGGATTTCTCTCTTCTCCCTTGTCGCATTCATACCTATCATTTTTCAGCAAATTTGTTTTGTGGACCCAACTCCCTTCCAACACCCTTATTTGGGATTTACCCCATTGGTTTCAACTCGTCGCTCTAATCATTCACTTTTAGTGTGACCTACGCCTTTCGCATGTGAATGCGACCAAATTTGATGGCTTGGATCCCACTGGTTGGGTAACTCAAATGGAACAATATTTCTCTTTGAATGGCATTACAGATGAGTTGGCCAAACTCTGGTATGGTGTTCTTCATCTAGATCAAGAACGTTGGCAATGGTGGCAATGGAGAAAAAATACCCGCCAAGGGTATGTGGCTTGGACACACTTTGTGGCAGAGCTTTATGAACGCTTTGACACTGACACCAACCATTTAGGTTGTTTGACAAAGTTGAAACAATTTGGCACAGTGGAAGACTTTATAGTTGTTTTGAGCGATTAGCTTTTCGTATAGAGGGCATGTATGATGTTTTTTTCCAAGAATGTTTTATCAGTGGCCTCAAGGATGAAATATGTGCCCGTGTCCTCGTGGCTCGACCTCAGAGTTGGGTGGACACTACTAAAATAGCTAAGGAAGCACAACAGGGTGTCTCTTCTCAAAACCGAAAACTCTCATTTATTCATCGCACTAAACCAGTAACTCCCACTCCTTCTACTCCACTAAAGATCCAAAAATTGACTAGGGTCGAAATGGTTACACGCCAACTCAAAGACCTTTGTTATAATTGTGATGACAAATATTTTTCGGGACACAAGTTTAAGGAACAAAAGGTTTTAATGGTCATCTCGGAGGATGTTTCGGAAGAGGATGTTAAGTCTCCCCTTCTGTTCATGTCCCCTGAACCCACTGACATAACCCCTCCCTCAGAGCCTCTCGAAATAGAACCGGTCATTTCCCTAAATGCTCTCACTAGCTTCTCTGCTCCCTAAACCCTCAAGCTAATTGGTTGCATCAAGCATAGGAAGGTCATCATTCTTGTTGATAGTGGAAGCACCCATAATTTTATTCATCGCCGCATTGCCTAAGAAACTAATTGCTATATATGGGCAGTCAATAATTTTCAAACCATGATTATCAATGGCGGGTCCATGTAATGTGGAGGGCGTTGTGAAAATGTATGTCTCCAAATTGATGAATACCACCTGAAATATTATATTTTTGCTATCGACATGGGGGGTTGTGACATTGTGTTGGGTGTAGAATGGCTAATGACTTCGCGTCCCATTCTTATGGATTTTAAGGAATTAACCATGCAATTCCACCAAAAGGGCCAACCATATAAGTTCCAAGGCATCATTGTCGGTTCCCCCGAGATCATTAATTCCCATCGCACGGAAAAACTGCTCAAAAAAAGTCATTCTGGCATTATTGCCCAACTCCATAACATACAAGCAACTGAGACACCCTCTGTGTCGCGGGACCTTCAATCCATCCTCTCTAAACATCAAGTGATTTTTTCCACTCCCTAGGGACTCCCTCCTTCTCGTGGTGTTCATGATCATTCCATTCCCCTTGTCACATGCAACCTTCCTCCCAATATTCTTCTTTATCGTCACCCATTTTTCCAAAAAACTGAAATTGAGAAAATTGTTCAAGAACTACTCAATGCAGGTATTATCCGCCCTAGTATGAGCCCCTACTCTTCTCATGTGGTCATGGTCCTTAAGAAAGAAGGTTATTGGTGCATGTGTCCTGACTTTTGCGCCCTCAACAAACTCACCATTAAAAACAAATTTCCCATGAATTGAGTGGCGCCCAGTTCTTTACTAAACTTTATCTTCGTTCTAGCTACCACCAGATCCGTATGAAAGAGGCAGACATTCCTAACTCTGCATTTAGAACTCATGAGGGCCACTATGAGTTTTTGGTCATGCCCTTTGGCCTATGTAATGCTCCCTCCACTTTCCAAAGCCTCATGAATCATGTGTTTCATCCTTTTCTCCATCATTTTGTCTTAGTTTTCTTTGATATATCCTCATCTATAGTAAAACCTGGACATCTCATCGTGCTCATGTGGATTGAATTCTCCATCTACTCTCTCAGCACCAACTTTTCCTTAAACAATTTAAATGTGCTTTTGGTGCCTCGGAAGTCGAGTACTTGGGTCATCTTGTTGGCAAGGTCGACGTCAGGGTGGATCCTAAAAAGATTGAAGCTATGCAAGATTGGCCTCACCCAAAGACTCTCAAAAGCTTGCGTGGATTTATGGGTTTACTGGGTTATTATCACAAGTTTGTTAAGAATTATGGAAAGATTGTGACACCTCTCACTACACTCCTTAAAAAGAATTCTTTCACTTGGACTCCAACAATTGTTCAGGCTTTTCAAACCTTGAAGATGGCCCTGTGCACCACTCCAATCCTGGCCCTCCCTGATTTCACAAAGACCTTTGTCCTCGAATGTGATGCTTCTGGGAAAGGAATTGGTATTGTTCTTATGCAAGAGGGTCAGTGTTTGGCCTTTACCAGCAAACAATTGTCCAATCGAAATTTGGGCAAATCAATCTATGAAAAGGAAATGTTGGCTATTTTGCATGTCGTGGATCTTTGACGCCCTTATCTATTGGGGAAACCCTTCCAAATTAAGACAGATCATCAAAGCCTCAAGTATTTTCTGGAACGCCACATTTCCTCCCCAGAGCAACACAAATGGGTCACTAAGCTCTTTGGATATGATTATGAGATCATTTACCAAACAAGCAAAGACAATGTGATTGTTGATGCACTTTCCAGAAAATATGAAGATGACGGATCCATTTTTTCTCTCTCCTTCATTGTACCAGATTGGCGCCAAGTTATTCGCTAAGAATGGCTACACGATCCCAAAAGTTTGCATATGCTACAACAATTGCAGTCCAATTCTCTAATTTCCCCAAGGTACTCTTGGCTCAATGATGAGCTTCGATACAAACGTCGTTTGTATTTAAGTAAATAGTCAAAACTTAAATCCACGATACATTATAAGCTTCATGCTACACCCACAGTTGGGCACTTCGGGTTTACCAAAACCTATGACCGAGTCAAACGTTCTTTTTTCTATGATGGTATGAAACAGGACGTTCGTAATTTTTTCGTTGAATGTGATGTGTGTCAACACAACAAGGGCGAAACAGTCAAATCTCCTGGCACACTACAACCGCTTCCAATTACACATGCTATTTGGCGGGATATCTCTATGGATTTTATTGTAGGCTTACATAAATCAGGCAATAAATCAGTGATATGGTAATAGTTGATCGTCTTTCCAAGTATGCTCATTTATGTTCTCTTCAACACCCATTTACAACATCCATTGTGGCTCAACTTTTCATGGATCGGGTCTTCAAGCTTCATGGCATGCTACATTCTATTGGTTTTTTATCGCGACCCAACTTTCACCAACGATTTTTGGCAAGAACTGTTCAAGCTACAAGGAACCCAATTGCATCTCAGCATAGTTTATCATCCCTAGACTGATGGTCAAACTAAAATTGTCAACAAGTGTTTGGAAACATATTTGAGGTGTTTTGCATCGAAAAGGCAAAATCAGTGGGCTCAATGGTTACCACTAGCTGAATGGTGGTACAACACTTCATACCATACATCTACCCGCATGACTCCTTTTGAAACAGTATATGGACAAAAGCCACCTTTAGTTCTCTCATACTTGTCAGGTGTCTCGAAGGTCCAGGCGGTTTACCAAATGCTTACAGTTCGAGAGGCTATTCTTCGTACTCTCAAAGAGAATTTGGTCATGACCCAAAATCGCATGAAACAAGCAGATCAAGGTCGCTCTGAACGTCAATTTGCAGAAGGGGATCAAGGGTTTCTTCGACTGCAACCTTACAAGCAAAATTCCCTCAAGGCTAACCATTGTCAGAAACTGGCGCCCAAATTCTATGGTCCTTATACCATTCTCAAGTGTGTGGGACAGGTGGCCTATCAGTTAGTTTTGCCCAGTCATTATAAGATCCATCATATTTTTCACGTTTCCTGCTTAAAAAAGTTGATTGGAACTAAGTGCCAAACTCAAACCAACCTTCCTGAATTGGACGAAGAAGGCTCCATTTGGCTATAGCCACAAGTAGTTTTGGACCAGCGTGAGCGTCGTCTACGTCAGCGAACCATCAATGAAGTGTTAGTCTAGTGGAAAGATACAACTCCAACAGATGCCACTTGGGAACCAACTACCATTATGCAACAATTTCTTTATCTCAAGCCTTGAGGACAAGGTTGTTTTTAAGGGGGAGGACATGTTAGGGACCTAACCCCTCACATAGGCAAAATAATATATTTCATGTAATAAAGATAAATATTAATAAGGCCTAGCAATAAGGAAGAATAAGTCCAATGTAAGAAGACCTAATAGAAGCTTCCGCTTCTAGAAGGATCTTCCTCTAGATGGTTCTTTTGATAGACATATTTAGTATAAATAGTAGTCGGGGGTATGAGAACTTTTGTCTTAAATATTATTGTAATAGAGCTTTGCTCTGTTGGAGGTTTCCCTCTCGAAGAGGCAAGTGAACATTGATCTCGGTAATCAAAGTGTTTTTTCTAGTGTTATTCTGGTATCATTTTGGTATTATTGTGGTGTTGTTCTGGTTATATTGTTGTTCATCTATCGTTTCTAGTTATTTATTTTTGTTATTACATTGATGTTAAAGAATATCTACAATAAGTTATAATAAATATTTTAAAACATGGAAGAGGTATGAAAACACATACTAAAAATGCAACTTATCCAAGTGTACATTGAATGCCCTCATATTTTTTTAGTATGCTATTGTGTTGACGCTCAATCTACATTCTACAGGTAGTTAGTTATATGTTTCATTATTTTAATTATAATTATTCTTCTTTTGAGGGACTTAGACATACTTAGGCATTCTCTTGGTAAAATGTATTTGACAATCTTATTGATTATTGAGGGTGAGGGTGCGGATGGGGCGTAATATTAGAGAAAACATAAATATGTTTTCTCTAATATCACCCTCAATCCCCCACCCTCGGGGTGGGGGGTAACATTAGAGAAAACATAAATATGTTTTCTCTAATATTACCCTCAATCTCCTACCCTCGGGGTGGGAGGTAATATTAGAGAAACATATTTGAGGGTGAGGGTGAGGGTGAGGGTGAGGGTGGGGAGTAATATTAGAGAAAACATAAATATGTTTTCTCTAATATTATGCCCACCCTCATTAATCTTTTGCATAATTTATCTATTTTCTTTCTTAGTGTATAAAAAAAGTATTTATCAATTCAATTTATGTTTTCTTTAATATTACCCCTCACGCTCATTATTCTTTTGCATAATTTATCTATTTTCTATCTTAGTATACAAAGAAAGTATTTATCAATTCAACTCACTTGCATATAGTTCATCTCCAACTTCATGCTCAAAGGCCAAAAGCTTTATCTATCATTCCAAAATCAGTGTAATTCGGGCTCGTAATAACTTCTAGTAGGGCTCCTATGATTAGAAGAGGTTCCTTTACATAAAATAATATAGCATTCGATCAGTTCTCTTATGGGCATTCTAATATGTAATGTGATTAGCTAAAGCTCCTTTACCTTAAATAATATAGCATTCTTATACTTCAAATTAAAGCTATCCAATTAGAAACATAACATGCATCATTGTGATTTTCTAATTTCTCCTTTGGTTGTCAAAAAATCTAAAACATTTCATTGTAAAAAAATAGAAACTTTGGTCCTTCGACAACTGGTTATGTTTTTATCCTTTTATAAGTGTAGGAAGTCATTTTATACTACAAGGGGAAAAAAGAGTTATTGCACACATGTAGAGAGATTCAAGGGAGGTGTCTCAACGTGAAACTCTGCAATGTTTGTCAACCAAAGAAGAAATTAGAGAAGCATACTTCAAATTCCACCTGTGAAGATGGAACAAAATTTACCTAAGTGCATTCTACAACCTAGCAACATGAGTAACCCAATGTAAATCGAAAAATAACCTGAAACTTCCTGGTATGTAAAGAAATGTGCCCATATTATGAATATATACTAACGATTCTTAAGTATATGTAAATCTCCATATTCTTCAATTGATTGCCTTTTGACATGTCATGCAAATTCAACTCGTTTGTGTCAAGAAAAGGATCACCTACAAATGTATTAATATAAAACTTGCAGGGTTGCACAAACCTTTGCTAGAAAACACACTTGAGGTATTACCATACCGTAACACAATAAAATCTACACAATGAATGAATCAATAATAAGATGCTCAGGCTCTAACTGCTCCTTGGCATCCCCTTTTTATATCTTGAAGGTAGCCTACAAAAAATATAGCCCAGAAAATAGGGCGTATAATAGAGAAAAATGCTGTCACCATATATCAAAAGTTCAAAACTAAATCCGGGGTTCACTTTGAACCTTGCCATCACTGACTCAGAAAGTCTACGGAATTTGTTTCGACTCTAGTATGTAAATAAATATTGGAGGATATCCAAATGAATTAAATTGTTCAAAAACATATTTACGCTACTGATAAATTGATTTCAATCCCCAAAAAATAAAAAAATTGTAGAACACTATGCATCATGTGACAATAAAATTGCCTTATTGAAACTGGAAAATCAACCTGTGAATTGGAAACATTAACTATGATGCTTCTCATTGATAAAGTTGCTGCTATTTCTGCTCGTGGGTTTCTTCACTTATATCACCTTCATCTTTTCTAGTCCCCAACTTAATAATATCCTCCACAAGAATTTTTCCATCTGAAAGAGTTTAAAAGTTCATTAAACAATACTTTTATGTAAGTCATCATCCAACAAAAAAGATGGTACTTTCTTCACAATATATGCAGAATCTCCACAAGATATCCACAATATATGCCAGAATATCCACATCATCCACAAGAAAAGGATGGAGAAATGTGACACATTAATATGCACAATATATGCAGATTGCATGAATCTCTTCAAAAAAAGAAGCTTATGGCCACAAAAATGGAAAAGACGGATATGAAGAAAGCAGGCAAACTGTTCTTTCCTAGATCACGTCAATGATCAATGAGGATGAGATATGTCTTTAACTTTCTTCTCTTTAACCGTCTTTATAAATAGCACAGCCTTTAGGTTTGGTTTTAACTAGAAATATACCTTTATCCTTTGCCAAATTGCGGACCAACTCCTGCACTGGTTCCTGACCTAAGGTGTCCTTGAGATACAAAGCAGCTGCAGCCACCTCCTCTGGAGTTACCTTTCCATCATAATCTCTGCCAAAACATACTCGTCAGCTTTCTTGTCAATCAAAATTGTGCACACATAACCCTCTACAAAGAAATATGCAACCTAAAAATGAACTTTTCAGAAAAAATGAAGAGACATTAAAAATTCCAATAGTGAGCATTCCCCAAAATGAAAGTGGTGCACCTGGGTGTCATAGAACACTTGAAGAATGGACAAAAATAGAAAGTCAACTAGATTTGTTTCAACTTCATAACTACATAAACTACTTAGTTAGCTCGAAGCATCATTAAAGTAAAATTACATATTATCTAGTTTTACTATTCAAACAACTGGATATCCTGGTTCTATGTTGGGAAATCTTGTAGATGAATAATTGTTGCCAAGGTGATTTAGATTAAGTTATTTGTGGTGCTCCATTGAGTTCAGTTCTCTTAGAATCCTTCAACTTTCATTATCATCTGTGTAATGGTTACAATTGCCAGAATCGGCCAATTTTGAGCAGTCTGCTAAGAATTTTAAGATCCACACATGCTTGATTCGGCCCATACCTGCATCTGCTGTAAAGGATTCAAATTGCACAATTAACACATCATTGTGGATGGCAGTTTTTGAAATCTATCCACTAATATTGTATCCAGTTTCAGGAAAACATATAACTGGATCGATTTGGCCCTCGCGTTATCTGTACTTAAACTCTTTGTAACATTAACAGGCTTTGAACTTGCCAAAACTTGTATTCAAAGTTTGAACACCCTATGCTATGTATCCTGTTCACCCGTTTCTATATTAGTATATCGATTGAGCGTGCATAGTGGGCATGTTCTTTCCAAGCTTTTCAGCTTTTCCATGGCAGGTGGCTTAGCAATAGATCTTCTGATCGGGCACATTCGACACGGCAGACCCAACAAACATTGGTCATGAAAGACCCCTCGAGCCAGCTAACCATCATGATCCACCACCCCTTAGCAGAGTACAACTTACATTCATTGATATTAATGTATAATACAAGTGTTCTGCATAACTTTATCGAGATTTCACATAGGGGTATCTTTATCTTTACCCAAAAGACAAATTGACATGATGAGATACCAGTAAATAAGTTCATTTAGATATGACCAAACATCTCCTGTGAAAAATAAAAGACAGCTTAATAATTCATAAATCATAAAAAAAGGACACATATAAAAAGCATCATTCTTCAAAATAGGAATGGCCGACTTAACCCGTAAGCATAGCCTGCAGCATAGGAACAGGCTGAACTATATACAAAACATCTGTGCTGGGCAAGGGCAAACCAACTCAGGAAAGCAGAACAAGAGAGGCTGACCTCTTTCCAGGCTGTATTAATAATTACACTGCATATATGAGATACATGTCCAGACTTTTCAAACGCATTTTTCTCTCAGAATTTGAGCCATACCCTCCATAATTCTAGCAACATGTTCTTTGAACCCAAATTCCTCTATTCATATAAATTTGGATATTCCAAGATATAGCAGATCTTCTGTAAAGAAAAAAGAGATATTATTGATGAAATTAGACCATTCCTCATGGGAGGATTCCTTTGGGAAAAAAAGTACTACTATCTTGTATTGAAGTCAAAGTTACCAGACTTGGAATCAGGAAAAACTCAGTGAGGCAGAAGAGCCAAGAGTTTGACTCAGATTGGGAAAATATTGATAAAAACACAGGAAAAACTCAGTTAGTACAAAAATATAAAGAAATAAACAAACAAAAATATAAAGAAATACACAAGTACAAAAACTCAGATCAGGAATAAATCAGGGAGAACCTAGGAAAAAATCCGGAAAAACATTGGAAAAAATCAAGAAAA
>ML794629.1:440829-455216 GCA_009831015.1 Picea engelmannii
TGCATTGTTTATGGTTCAAGTTCATCCTAAATTGAAAAGAAACTACATGTGCTTGAGCATTCATTAAAAATTCAACACCAACAAGAAGGAAGGTTTGGAAAACAAACACAAACTTCTTTATTAATAGGCTTGCAAAAGGGTTGATTGCACCACAATTGACAAGTCCACAACCGTCACAATGATCACCTTGCTCAAAGATAGAGCAGCTAGACCAAAGAATGAGAGAAAAAGTATGTTGTTGCTGCCAAAATCCGACCAATAACCCATGTAGAACATCCAATATATAGAGTATGAGGTGCACTTTACCTAAGGAGATCCAAGAGGACACATAGGAGGCTATAGGAGGAAGGTAAAGGAGTGTGTGCACATGAGGAGAGAAAGGAAGAGTGAGAAATGGAGGAAGCACATGCGAACTAGGAGAAGTGGGTGTGAGAAAAGCACATCAACCCCACGTGTGATAATCTAAGAGGAGTAACGCGTGTGAACTAAAGTGGAGAAGAAGGTTTGCGCATCGGAGTGAGGGAATATGTGAGGTGTGAGAAAATATAAGTGAGGAATAGGGAAAAATAGGGAATAAAGATGGGAGGAAACGCATGCTAGGATAGGAGGGTTAGGCGAGTGAAAGAGTGATTGCATGCGCATATACGAGGGAAAATACACTCTAAAACTTAGGAGGGGCGCACTTACCAATGAGAGAAAGCCAAATAAACCCCCACATTTGAGAGAGGAGGCTTAGAATAAGCGCATATGTAAATTGGAAGACTAGGAAATAGGAGTAAGAATGTGAGGTGGCACATGCAAAGTGGGAGGAGTATACAAGCAATGGAACAATGCGCCACACATGTGAGCGAAGGAGGAGAAGTAGAGGGCGCACTTGAGAAAGAAGAGGAAGAAAATGAGCATGAATCAATGGGCATTAGTTTTAAGGAGTGAGGGAAAGACATGGAGAATAAATTTAGAAATCCAACGCATGTCCAAACGGTTAATTTGGCCAAGTAAATCATGAGTTAGCCAGAAAATCATTTTCTCCCTATTTTTTAGGGATTTCCCTATTTTTAGGAAATTAGAGTTTAAAAGCGAATTAGGGAGAATTTTGAGAAATTGATGCATGGAAAGTGAAAATATGGCAAGTGAGGAAAAATTAGTGAGAAAAGTTAGCCTTGATTGGCTAAATTATCTCCATGGAAGTGCCACCTCATCCTATGCACCTCACCTTCACTTTATCTAATTTTTTGTTGACTCTATTCACCTTTGCCTTGGAAAATGCACCCCTCTTCTTGATGCCAGGTAAAAGCCACATCAAACTGAATCTCTACCAAATGCCAGAATCTGATCCTGCCACTTGTCACTTCTGAAGACCATCACCACTGTTATTTATAGAAACTACTAAAAATACGGTCCGACTCCTAAATTTTAGGAAACTGTAAAAAATGCTCCAGATGACTAGGAGAGCACTGCCACATGTCAATTGTCTAAAAATAGACACTACTAAAAATAGAATTTGCTTGCATGTCAATGATATCATACTCATCGGATTCAATTTTTCAAAAGGATTCTAAATCCATAATCAGAATTGACATGAGAGCCCCAGTGCTCAACCTGCTAAAAATAGAATATTGTGACAAATCATCTCGGAAAAGGTCCATAAGACTCAAAATGTCTCAAGAATCCATATTGCATGCTCAGAATCTGAATCTGGGGCCTGGAGCTCAACCTGCTAAAAATAGAAAGTTCTTGCATGTCACCCGATAAAGTGTCATTGGGCCTAGAATCATGGAAGGACCAACCCTGTATGATCAAAACTGCTCCAAACTGTAAAGTGAACCTCTCAAACCATGTCTCCTAAAAAGTAGGAACACATGTTGTATGTAAACATCTCTCTCAAATGCATAGGAAACCAAGCTAGCTCTAACTCTGAAACAAAAATAACCATGTATCGATCATGTACCTGTCTCTGATGGGAACCAACCTCTGACTCAACACAAGTGCTAGACTCTGGGAGAAATCTCAGAATGCCAGCGAAATAGTGCATGTTGGCTCTTAACACTCAAGATTTTCAAGGGTGAAAATCTAGGGGTTAACAGCTTGTCAATCGGAGTTAAAGAGAATCCACCTTGGTCTTCTTGACCTATATCTTGATATGAAATATTTTGGCCATCTCCTTCTCTTTTCTCTAGTGGAAGCTTCTCACGTTCTACATACACCTAAGCTTTTCTCTATTTGGTTCCATGAATTCATGACTAGCATGTACTTCCTCTTGGGCTCATCCCTTTTATGGTTTCCTTGGATTCAACTCATGATGTAGCTTCCATCATTTGTCATTGGTGTGACCATCTATGTTATACTAGTTAAAGTGGTTATTACAATTACAGGATTCTTGCACATTTGCAGAAGACTTCTTGCCTTTCCCTTTCCACTTATTCTCTCTCCTTGGAAGTGTCGTGTTGGTATGATTGCTTTGAACCATTTGATTGTCCCTTCTTTTTGTACATTTCCAAGTATTGTACTTGCACACTGGATTCATCTATGGACTTAGTCCTGAAGAATATCACTTGCCTCCTTAGATGACTATGTAAGCCACCCAAATACTTGATGTCTACATCTAGGTTCTTAGGAGATTTTACCAACTCAATTGCTTGTTTTATAAACTTGTTAGTGTACTCTTGTCCCTACCACTAGTACTGCCAATGAATGCTTTGGTCCTATTCATACTTGATAGGGTAAAATTGGTACTTAGAATTACTTGAAAACTTCCCATTTAGTGACTAGTGGATCACCCTACAACCTAATTGTTTCATATAGCTTTCCAACCAAGTTTGACCATGGCCCTATAACTTTAGCTGGGAGGCATCTCAAGGTTTTAGGTTCCACATGTTATTCCTTAATTTCTAAGGAGAAAAGAAACAAACTAGGTGAAATGAGTTGAAACTAAGTGCATCTTGTTGGGGTACTCAAATACCACCAAGGCATATCATCTTTATTATGAGGTAAATAAAAGTTCACTCTTTCCAGAGATGTGATTTTTCTTGAATCCACTAGGAATGACAAGATTGTTGAGCAGTAGCTTGATAGATTTACCCATGTAAACACATATCATGAGTTTGATAATGAGATTCCACATCTTGAAGGGGGGATCCCTATCTTGGATCAATCTCTGGAATCTCCTTTTTCAAGTGCCATCTCCCACTCATGCAGAAGATCCAACCACTTCATTAAAACAAGAGGTTAAATTGGATGATGTGATTGAGAGGATTGAAAAGTTGAATCTTGATTGGAATGCAACACCATCTCAATCAATTGAGCAACCTGGACCATCACAGAAATGTCCAAAGTGATTCATGAAGACACTTGAAATTGTTTGTCCTGATGAGGTTGGAAAAACAGGAACTAGAAGTTCAACAACATAAGACGATGGAGGCGATGTAGATGATTCAGATTCAAGGAATGTTAGTGATATGGAAGTTTCATATGATTGTGAATTGAATTTATCTACTAACTTTGAACCAACTTCCTTTGAAGAAGTTGTTTCTCATGATGAGTGGAAAGAAGCTATGCAGAAGTGTTGAATTTAATGCAATTGCAAGAACCATTCTCCCTGGAGGATGGCATAAGACCCTAGTTGTGAACTAGGGCCCCCAGTACACTCCTGGGGTTCTTGGTCTGGGACCAAGCAGTTAGAGCCATGGAAAAAGACCCTTGTGAGGACCCCCAGTAGATGACTAGGGTTCTTGGTCTGGGACCAAGTAGTATAAGTCCCTGGATATGTCTAGGGCCCCTGGATGCGTTCTAGGGTACCCATGCCTAAAGCATGGGTTGATTCTTGGTCCTGTACCTTGGTGGATAAGACCCCAGATATGTTCTAGGGAAACCTGGTCTTTGATCAGGGAGATCTTGATGTAATACCAAGATGTGTTGGTGTGTGATCCTCTTCCTCTCTCCCAGGATGGTCCACAAGACCTAGGAGAGACTATGAAGATGAGCATGACCACATTGTGGAATGTACACCTTATGCAGTGATGATAAAGTTAATTGGTCACCTTGAGAATCATATGGACATGTGTTGCCAATAAGAAAACCTCTCTGCCTCTCCTAACCCCTTGATTGTTCATCACCCTTTGGTTTTTGAGTTTGGGTTTGAGTGAGGTTTGTATTTTTGTTTTTAGGATTTAATAAGATTAAAATAAAAATATTAATTAATATTTAAATGTGACATATTAAATTAATATTTTTATTAATTAATACGTCATTATATTAATTATATTTTTATAACCTTAAGCCCTAGCCTAAAACCATAAATATAAACCCTTTCCCTCACTTTTCATTCACTCACTCACTCTCCTATGCTATGTGGCAGATTGCTCTGATATTTCTCTCTCTGTGTTGCGGCCTCCCTAGACAGTTCAGTTCGGTCTCCATCTGCCAGGTCCATTTGAGTTGTTGTGTTGAAGTTTATTCCTTGATGTTGCCAAGTACTTTTTGTTGTGTTGAGGATTGCTAAGTTGAGGGTTGATATTTGTTGATGCCAAGTGTCTAAGTTGCCACCCTCTCCTCTCTCTGCCAGTCTACCGCAGTCGGCCCTCTCCTAAGTGGTTGTCGTCCCTTTCCTTGAGCAGAACTGGAACCTTTTAGGGTCGCGGCCTTCTTGCTGGGTTGTTAGACCCTTACTATAGGCAGTCGTCGTCTAGTTGTTCAGATCTGGAACTTCCAACAATTCCCTCATTTGCTGTTACACCTTTTTCTTCATGCAGATTCTTCACTGTGTGTGGCTGGGATAAGGGTTTACTTCCAGAATTTTAGTTTGGGGTTTTATTGTCTTTTGTGTGGGGTTTTTCTATGGTGGCATAACAATCCTACACTCTCTTTCAAAAGAGATCTAACCCACAATGATTGATCCATGAGTCTTAGACTTATCTGAGCATAAATTCAGAGGCTTATCATCTCACTTGTGTGTTAAGTTTTCCCTTCATTACACAGGTAATCTTCGGAGGTAAGTTGCAGTTCACTTCAGTTTGATTTATTTATGCTCAGATCTATTATTTGATATTGTTTAGGTTCAGATCTATTGTTCTGCACACTCGGAAATATTGCTTATGGTTCAGATCTATTGATTTGCAATACTCAGAAATATTGTTTAGGTTCAGATCTTTTGTTTTGCATACTCAGAGATATTCTTATGGTTCAGATCTATTGATTTGCAATACTCAGAAATATTGCTTATGGTTCGGATCTATTGATTTGCAATACTCAGAAATATTATGGTTCAGATCTATTGATTTGCTTACTCATAAATATTTCTATGGTTCAGATCTAACTGCTTTGCTTACTCAGAAAGATATCTATAGTTCAGATCTAACTACTTTGCTTAATCAGAAATACTTTATGTTTCAGATCTACTGTTTTCCTATACATTTATGTTCAGAGTTTTATTTTAGATCTACTATGTTCTTGTTGATCTAGCTAACAGAAAAATTTGAAAAGGTATATTTTCTGGTTCTTTCCCTAATTCTAACAAGAAGTGTTGAAGATTGAGTAGCTTCGGAAGATATCCTTATTGTATTTGACCAAGACAAACCCTGACGAATGTTATTATATTATATTTATTAAGACGGCCCTGTTGTGCCTTTGTAAAAGTCAGCCCTATTATGCCTTGACAATTAAATGTAAATTAAAAGGGTAAAGTGACAGGTCGGCCCAGACCTAATTTAGGCAGGCCAGACTACTATTTATAAGGGAGGCCAGCACCTCATTCGAACACACTCATAACACAAGTTATGTGGCTACAGATGAAGTGCGCAAGTCTTGAAGGAAGAAGTTATTGCAACTAGGTGTGACGTTGTGAAGGTTCTTGATCTATCTCTTGGATACATCTTGGTTAAGTGGTGCGCTACTCTTGTTGATTTTTCAATAAGCTAGGTTTAAGCAGGAAGTTCATTCCATTTTTAGCATTTTACTTAAACCATAAGCAATTTGTTGCAGCAACGAAGATCACAAGAAGAAACACCATGCACAAGTACACAAGAAGTATCCTAGGAAACCCTTCTCAACAAGGGAAGAAAACCCAGCCAATCATTTTCTATATTCTTCAGGAGAAAGACCTCCACCACCATAAAAACCTAGCACACAAAAGGGTGCTCACAAACCCTAGAAGACTAGCGCCCAAGAGAGATGCGCACTTTTCCCAAGAACAAGTGTTCGCTGAAATTTCCAAACTCACACTTGTGATATGATTCCTCATTGGGGAATTTAACTTTATTTAAATTAGACTGAACCTGTCAACAGTAGTGGCTATTGGCACAACAGGGCCAACCTCAATAACTTAGAATATAATTAATAATTACCATATTAATTATCTTTTACATTAATTATCTTTCACTTTATGGTGGGGCCGACCTGTACCCTTTACATCACAAATAGGGTTACAGGTAAGTCTGACTCTTGTACAATATAGCAAGGGATCTCATGCGCCCACTAGTGCTCAGCCACTAGGGGCACATCCATCTGTGCTCAGCCATAGGGATGTCCACATCTCTATCTCATTGTGTCTCACAAGAGAACCACACTCACTAGTGCTCAGCCACTAGGATCACATTCACCTATGCTCAGCCACAGGCATGTCCAACTCAGCAAATCTCTTTCTCACTGCGTTACACAGGAGAATCATCTCGAGTATCACATCATCTCAACTCTCTGCACAGAGGAGAACAGTAAACCCATCACATGGGCTCCTTCACCCCTCACAGGGGTACACATCGTTTCATCTCAAACGATACACCCATCTCATGGGCATCTTCCCTTCTCAGGGGCACACAGCGTTTCATATCCGTCTCAGAGAGAACGACATACCCAACTCATGGGCTTCCCCACACAAGGGCACACAACGTTCCATCTCCGTCTCAGAGAGGAACCACACACCCAACTCATGGACTTCCTCACCCCACACAGGGGGACACAACGTTCCTTCTCCGTCTCAGAGAGGAACCACGCACCCAACTCATGGGCACACCCAATTCATGGGCTTTCTCTCAGGCCGATTCACTTAGTCTGTGTCCTGGAGGATGTATCACGCAGCTGTAATCATCAACAACTCTTCCCTAGTCAAGGGATAGAGGAGGATCTTCTACTTTGTGAGCTCTCTCTTGGAGAGAAGCATTGTTCTTGGTTGGAAAATCTATATTGAGGAAGTTTGTTGGGTTTTTCCCTTTAGGGGTTTTCCCAGGGTAAATCTTGTGCACGCTGTGAATGTTATTCTTTCAGTGATCCTTTATATGTAGTAATTGTGCTAATGGTTTGATAAGTAAAAGAACACTAATCTAGTTAACTGCTTAAGTAGAAAAATCAACATGGTATCGGAGCAGGCCAGAAAGAAGGCATTTTCATAGTACAAAAGAATTTGTTGAAGAAGCTAAGGGCATAAGAAGACTCTCCTAAACCTAGCACACCTTTTTCCCTGGAACAGTTTTCAATTTTGGACAAATTTCAGAAATTAGGGTTTCTGCATACTAGGGTTTCTACATAAAACCTAAAAGGTGACGCCATCCACCTTGATGGAGGACGTTGGGCAAAGTAAGACCATCTAGGAGCTCTCCCTAGGAGGGTGCACCTAGTCCCTAGATCAAAATTACAAAATTTGAAGTTTGAGAAATTAGGGTTTCCCCATAAAACCCTAATTTCGCAATACCAATTGCAGTTGCAGTGCCAGTTCCTTCATGCCAGTTGTTGTGCCAATTGCAACACCAGTTGCAGTGAAATTCTGTGTGAAGTGTTGGGACTGATTTTTTATTGTCCTAGTGCGCCTTACCCCAACAAATCTCCAGTTACCTTTAAATTACAAGTTGAAGCACCTTTGATGTTTTAAAGGTTCGTTATTGCTTGTCATTGTTGTTGGATGGTGCCACTACCTACCGATACTGTCAAAGGTATGTACTTACATATATTTAAACTGTATCATTATCTTAAGGGTATTTGGAGGAGAAGGAATCTTTTGTCCAAACAACAATCGTAGATCCAGAAGGACACAGAGATTCTTATGGTTCTCGACATCCCACAGGGGGATCCCATCCCCTTGAGTCGACATTGTTAACCACTAGATTTTCACCCTTGAAAGTCTTGAGGGTTAAGAGCCAACCTACAACACTTTGGTTGGCATACTAAGATTTTCCCAGAGTTTTAGCACTTACGCGCAAGTACATGATCAGTACAGGGTTGCTTAGTTCAGAGTCACGATCTACTTGGTTTCCATGGATTTTTTAGAGAGAGATGTATACATACAAGTGTTGCTACTTTTTAGTAGGCACGGTTTGAGTCGGTCTCCTAACAGTTTGGGGTAGTTCAAAGCATACAATATGAGTCCTTGCAAGATTCTAGGCCTGATGACACTTTTTCCAGGCGACATGCAGGAACTTGCTATTTTTGGCAGGTTGTGATCCACGCCCTAGATTCAAATTCCGAGAGCATAGTAATGATCCTTGAGGCATCCAAAGGCCTTTGGACCTTTTTTCAGATGATGTCACCCAGATTACTATTTTTAGCAAGTTGAGCATTAGGGCCCGCATGACAGTTTTGATTGCATATTTGGATCCCTTGCGGAAGACAAGATTAATGAGTGTGAAGTCAAGGGTACTCAAACGACTTTCTATTTTTGGCAGTATTTATGTGGCAGTGTCATCCCAGTTATCTAGGGTGGTCGAAAAAAAATTTAAAAGTAGGACCAGGAATCTATTTTTAGAGGGCCCTATTTTTATAGGTTGTATTTTTAGAGAACCCTATTTTTAGAGGTTCTATTTTTAGCGGGTCCTATTTTTAGAAGTTCTATTTTTCACTGCCTCTATATTTAGCAGGTCTAGTCATCACCCATGCAGTGCCAAGTGGCATCCTCAAAGGTCAACATGTGGCAGTCCTTCAGTCAGATGTGGCATCCACCTAAGCTAGGGCGCATGTTTCCAAAATTAGGGGGGCGCATTGAGTTCACTTCAATCAACTCCATCATGCCAAGTTAAATGAGCATTCACACCTGTGTTGGCATCTAAGTATGGCCCTCTTTACTTCAGTTAACTTGGGCGCCTTTTTCACTCACTCCCACTCGCCTTCACTCCATCAACTCACCCTCATCTTCCTCATGCAGTTAGGCGCATGGACACTTGACTGGCAGCTTATTCTAGTCAACTCGGACTAGTTGTCAATTCACTTTCCTCATGCATTCCATGCGCCTCAGTTTTCCTTTCATTCACTCACTTAGCTCACCATGCACCCAGTCATCTCATCATTCCACTCCACGTGCACTTAACCTCTATTTTTGCCCCTCTCATGCATCCCTCCTAACTCCTTGAGATATGTGCCCCCTCTAGCTATATATTGGAGGCTTTCCATGGGTTATTTCGTGGGTTCTTAGCAAGAGAAACATAGTCTCTCTCTCTCTCTCTCTCTCTCTCTCTCTCTCTCTCTCTAGTCTAGTGGTGTGTCATTGAGCAAAGGTGATCATTGTATCCGTTGTGAACTTGCCAACTGTGGCGCATACAACCCTCTTGTAAAGTTGGACCAATAAAGAAGCTTGTGTTTATTGTTCGAACCTCTCTTCTTGACGGTATTGTGATGAATTTGCAAATCTGATATGTCATTTCTGAACTAATTACTGTGATGGTATCAATCCTTTTGAGTAGTTTTCTTTTCTTTTTTCAGTCTATTATCATTATGCTAACCGTGCAGATTCCCTCCAAGTGTGCTAGATCAACTTTTTCCACCATTTTGGACTGCTATACACGCTGTCCAAGGCAAAACAGCTCGCTGATTTTTGAGTTATCAAACCTTAAATCAGCCACAAGGGCGCTTCATTGTGCCTCATAAGTGGGCTGCAAGTTTGGGTGAAGGCCTTCAAATGGATTTGTCATATGCCACCATCCCAACTTGCGATAACACTTTGGTCAGACTTAATAAGGAGCAAGAAAAGAGGTATCATGTAGAAACCCTAAAGAGCCCATGAATGAATTGGTTTATGAGATTGGGAATTTGGGAAACTATACAATATTATCCAACTCGTTAGCACCCATTAAAGATAAGTTTAAGCAAGAAAGAGTTGATGACGTCTGGGAAACCATGGATTCCTTCGATGATTTATTCTGTTAAGTTTTGGCTCAAGCATGAGGTTTATTTATTTTTTTGTTTAGCATTACTTGAACCATACACAATGATTGCAGCAACAATAACTAGTTGCAGTAAACCAAGATCACAAGAAGAATAACCACGCACAAGAACACAAGAAATATCTTGGGAAACCCTTCTACACAAGGGAAGAAAACCCAGCAATCCTTTGCTATATTCTCAAGAGAAGATCCCCCATCCACCAACAAACTTAGCACACAAAAGGGTGCTACAGTTCTCATAATTTCAGACCTCAACTTCTGAAATCATGAGATGACACAATGATAAGTGTGTAATCCTCAGTGGGGATTTACCTTTATTTATACAAAACTTATCACATCAAATGATGTGTCTATAGGCACAATCGGGTCGACCTATACAACTTAATAATATAATAAATATAATTAATAATTACAATATTAATTATCTTTACATGGTGGGGCCGACCTGTACCCTTTACAACATAATTAGGGTTATAGGTAAATCTTATTCTTAGACAATATAGCAAGGATCTCACACGTCCACTAGTGCTCAGCCACTAGGGACACGTCCACCTGTGCTCAGCCACAGAGACGTCATACTCAATAGAATCATCTGGAGTACCACATCGTCTCAACTCTCACACAGAGGAGAACGATACACCCAACCACTGGGGGACGACTCAACTCTCCAGAGGAGAATGATGCCCCAACCACTGGGGGAGGACTCAACTCTCACACAGAGGAGAACGATGCCCCATCACGTGGGTATGCCCAACACTGGGCTCCCTCTCAGGTCGACTCAACTCAATCTCGGAGGAGAGCGTATCCTGAAGGATTCTCACGACGTTGCAATCATCAACACTCCCTCTCAGCTACGGAGGCATTCTCCACCAGGCCAAGTCTCTCACGGAAGTACTCGAACTTCGTCCTGGCAAGCGGTTTGGTGAAGATATATGCAATCTACTCATGTGTAGGAAGGTATTGTACGTGTATTGCTTTCCTCTGCACTATGTCTCTGATATAATGATATTTTATCTCAATGTGTTTCGATTTATCGTGAAACATAGGATTCTCAAAGAGCTTCACACAATTTTGGTTATCACAGTGAATAATGGTAGAATCCATCTCATGATCAAATAAGTCTGCAAGGAGCTTTGTGAAGCCACACTGCTTCGCGGACTGCCACACTCAACGTTATATACTCTGCTTCTGCGGTATTCAAAGCCACAGAGCTTTGTTTCTTGCTGCACCAGGAAACCATGGCAGACCCCAATGTAAAATAACAACCGGATGTGCTCTTCCAGTCCACTACGCTCCCCGCCCAATCTGCATCAGCATATCCCTGTAATCTCATGACTACACTATAGGCATATCTCAGGCCATATCCAACTGTACCTCGTAGATATATCAATACATGCTTCACTACTATCAAGTGAGTCTGTCTCGGTTGACTCATGAAGCACGAATCCCTCTGGCTGCTCAATGTAAACAGCTTCCTCAATCTCACCATTTCTCTACATCCATCTGATGTAGTTTCCAACCCATAGATGTAGCTAGTGTAATGTCCCTTTCCAAATAGGAGCTCCAGAGAGGAGGCTTAATGGTCTAAACCGCCCTGTTAGACTATAGCCAAGGCCAAAGAGGGGTAAACAGGGTTACTAAAGGTCACTCCAGTCACAGGTGTTATATTCGGAAAGTGACATTGAGCTAAAAAGGGTTAAAAGCGCTTTGAAGTCATTATGAGCTAAAAATAGAAGTCAACGGTGAATTAGGGTTTCAGCAGTGATTTAGGGTTTTGGAAGTCAACAGTGAATTAGGGTTTCAGCATGATTTAGGGTTTTGGAAAGCTATAAAGGAAGGGTCAGCGACCTAATTCATTATTATGCAGATTATGACTTGTCATTGAGGAGAGAGGCGCATCTCAGGAGAGATAGTTCAGTGGATTCCAGGAGGAAGACACTAGTTGGCTGATTTCGGTATTGAGAGACACACCCTAGTCACCGGGAAGATAACACAGGTCTTCCATCATTCTTCAGCAGCAGTTACGCAGGGTCCGAGATTTCCCTCCGACCCATTTGAGAGGAAGGAAAGGCGCATCTTTTGCTTGGTTCCTTGCCAAATTCCGACAGAGGAATCATCTGGGGCGCATTTTCCAGACTTGGAAGTGCGACACTTTTGGCGGATAGATTCAGGGTTCCCAAGCAAGCATCATGCCATATTCAGGGAAACCCTTCAGACCCATTTCCCAGTAGACCAAGGCGGTCGTTTTGAGACATATCTCGTCTGATTCCGACGATGGAATCACTAGGACGCATTTTGCCAGAAGAAGAGGGGCGCATTCCCCCAGGGGTATCCATCCGAGGTCCAGACTCATCAGCAGAGGGGTTCAACAGATACCAGTACTGAGGACTAGAGCAGGGCGCATCATTTGGGACAGTTTCCATGCCATTCCGAGAAGTATATCTCCTAGGGCGAATTTTCCCGACTTCCAGCAATTACCGTCAGAGCTGCCATATTCTCAGTGCACCCATTGATCCCGCAGCACTCACATATTTCAGGTATTTTCTTTTAGTTGCTTATTTGTATTCTGGCTAAGATCCTTTTGTCTTCTGATCTAGCCGTGTTGTTATTTTATTCAGCCGCATTCGGCCTATTGTCGCAGAGATATCATAATACAAACTTTGCAGTCCCTTGTCGCATTTATTATTTGTATGATCATTTATATGCTGTAAACAATAGATCCTACATACACATTAACAACATTTCCTAGACTAGCCAAGTCAGGAACATTACAGTGGTATCAGAGCTTTAGTCCTGCCAGCCTGTGACTAAAGCCAATGAGTGCAGCAGAAGACCCAAAGGGTCGTGAACACGTAAGTGACAAATATGTCACTTACAGCAGGCATAAGGAAAGAAGGCATAGGCCTGATTTTCCCCCTTTTCCTCCTAGCTCAGAGGAAGAGGAAGAGGCACACAGAGGCGCAGAGAGAAGGGCAAAGCGTGAGGCTGAGCGCGAGGCAGAGAGGATGCTAGGAGATAGATATGAGCGACCAGAGGGCAATGGCAAGGCCCCCGTAGATCCAGAGACAGCGTTCATACAGGTTATCAACGATATGTTAGCTAGTCAACGGACCATGTCTCAATCCTTGGCACAGGTGGTTGATAGATTGGCTAGAGTGGGCACCCCAGACACACAAGTCCCGCATGCAGCACAAGTGAACTCAGGAGCACGCAGTAGATCCCAGTCACCCTCTCGCACATACACCTCTGCGAGTAGGATTCCCAGACCCTTGTTTCCCAGTTTCCAGAGGGCACCCCCGGTAGCAGCACCACCACCGATAGCACAGAGGCCACCCACTCATGTCGATGACATTGCAGAGTATAGGAGGGAGTACGCAGCTTTGGGTCGTGACTTCCATCAGGACATGACCTTAATCGAGTACTGTGGACTCAGCCCCAGAGAGCCGCAAAGGGGAGGACCACAACAGCAGCAAGGGCATAACCTCGATTTCATCCGAAAAGTTGGGAAACTCACCATCCCTTCTTTCGACGGATCATCCAAATACACCGCCAGATCTTGGGTACAGAAGCTAGACACATATTACAAGCTTAACAAGATGACCGAGACAGAGGCCATCAGTTTCGCGACCTTACACTTGGAGGGTGAGGCACATGAGTGGTGGTATCATGGACTGGTCACATTGGGTCACATTCGCATCACCTCCTATAGGGAGTTTACAGATACGCTCATGGACAGGTTTGACAGGAAGGATCCCGAGATACACTTCAGGGATCTAGCCCAGTTGAGACAAACTGGCACAGCAGAGGCGTTCATCACAGAGTTTCGGCGGGTAGTCGTGGCAGTGACAGATATATCAGAGCCCAGGCTGATCATGCTATTCACATATGGACTCATAGAGCCTTTGAGAGGATGGGTGAAGGCATACAGACCTCCCACTTTGCAAGATGCCATCCTTTGCACTCGAGATCTGGCAGACTCAGTGCCAAAGACTAAAACTTTCTCCAAACCATTTGTGCCCCAAAGGGATAGAGACAGGAAACCATTCCAGAGAGAATAGAAGGGCAAGGAGAAGTTGCATGATGAAAATAGGTGAGAGCTTATGAGGAAGAAGCTTTGCTTCAGCTGCAGAGATCCTTGGGTCCCAGGCCACAGGTGCATGGGCAAGGGAGAGATTCATTATATTGAGGTAGCAGCAGACAGCGTGGACAGTGAGGAGGAGGAGCAGGACAGTGGATCCACTAGTTCAGAGG
>ML794629.1:499579-526113 GCA_009831015.1 Picea engelmannii
TGCATTGTTTATGGTTCAAGTTCATCCTAAATTGAAAAGAAACTACATGTGCTTGAGCATTCATTAAAAATTCAACACCAACAAGAAGGAAGGTTTGGAAAACAAACACAAACTTCTTTATTAATAGGCTTGCAAAAGGGTTGATTGCACCACAATTGACAAGTCCACAACCGTCACAATGATCACCTTGCTCAAAGATAGAGCAGCTAGACCAAAGAATGAGAGAAAAAGTATGTTGTTGCTGCCAAAATCCGACCAATAACCCATGTAGAACATCCAATATATAGAGTATGAGGTGCACTTTACCTAAGGAGATCCAAGAGGACACATAGGAGGCTATAGGAGGAAGGTAAAGGAGTGTGTGCACATGAGGAGAGAAAGGAAGAGTGAGAAATGGAGGAAGCACATGCGAACTAGGAGAAGTGGGTGTGAGAAAAGCACATCAACCCCACGTGTGATAATCTAAGAGGAGTAACGCGTGTGAACTAAAGTGGAGAAGAAGGTTTGCGCATCGGAGTGAGGGAATATGTGAGGTGTGAGAAAATATAAGTGAGGAATAGGGAAAAATAGGGAATAAAGATGGGAGGAAACGCATGCTAGGATAGGAGGGTTAGGCGAGTGAAAGAGTGATTGCATGCGCATATACGAGGGAAAATACACTCTAAAACTTAGGAGGGGCGCACTTACCAATGAGAGAAAGCCAAATAAACCCCCACATTTGAGAGAGGAGGCTTAGAATAAGCGCATATGTAAATTGGAAGACTAGGAAATAGGAGTAAGAATGTGAGGTGGCACATGCAAAGTGGGAGGAGTATACAAGCAATGGAACAATGCGCCACACATGTGAGCGAAGGAGGAGAAGTAGAGGGCGCACTTGAGAAAGAAGAGGAAGAAAATGAGCATGAATCAATGGGCATTAGTTTTAAGGAGTGAGGGAAAGACATGGAGAATAAATTTAGAAATCCAACGCATGTCCAAACGGTTAATTTGGCCAAGTAAATCATGAGTTAGCCAGAAAATCATTTTCTCCCTATTTTTTAGGGATTTCCCTATTTTTAGGAAATTAGAGTTTAAAAGCGAATTAGGGAGAATTTTGAGAAATTGATGCATGGAAAGTGAAAATATGGCAAGTGAGGAAAAATTAGTGAGAAAAGTTAGCCTTGATTGGCTAAATTATCTCCATGGAAGTGCCACCTCATCCTATGCACCTCACCTTCACTTTATCTAATTTTTTGTTGACTCTATTCACCTTTGCCTTGGAAAATGCACCCCTCTTCTTGATGCCAGGTAAAAGCCACATCAAACTGAATCTCTACCAAATGCCAGAATCTGATCCTGCCACTTGTCACTTCTGAAGACCATCACCACTGTTATTTATAGAAACTACTAAAAATACGGTCCGACTCCTAAATTTTAGGAAACTGTAAAAAATGCTCCAGATGACTAGGAGAGCACTGCCACATGTCAATTGTCTAAAAATAGACACTACTAAAAATAGAATTTGCTTGCATGTCAATGATATCATACTCATCGGATTCAATTTTTCAAAAGGATTCTAAATCCATAATCAGAATTGACATGAGAGCCCCAGTGCTCAACCTGCTAAAAATAGAATATTGTGACAAATCATCTCGGAAAAGGTCCATAAGACTCAAAATGTCTCAAGAATCCATATTGCATGCTCAGAATCTGAATCTGGGGCCTGGAGCTCAACCTGCTAAAAATAGAAAGTTCTTGCATGTCACCCGATAAAGTGTCATTGGGCCTAGAATCATGGAAGGACCAACCCTGTATGATCAAAACTGCTCCAAACTGTAAAGTGAACCTCTCAAACCATGTCTCCTAAAAAGTAGGAACACATGTTGTATGTAAACATCTCTCTCAAATGCATAGGAAACCAAGCTAGCTCTAACTCTGAAACAAAAATAACCATGTATCGATCATGTACCTGTCTCTGATGGGAACCAACCTCTGACTCAACACAAGTGCTAGACTCTGGGAGAAATCTCAGAATGCCAGCGAAATAGTGCATGTTGGCTCTTAACACTCAAGATTTTCAAGGGTGAAAATCTAGGGGTTAACAGCTTGTCAATCGGAGTTAAAGAGAATCCACCTTGGTCTTCTTGACCTATATCTTGATATGAAATATTTTGGCCATCTCCTTCTCTTTTCTCTAGTGGAAGCTTCTCACGTTCTACATACACCTAAGCTTTTCTCTATTTGGTTCCATGAATTCATGACTAGCATGTACTTCCTCTTGGGCTCATCCCTTTTATGGTTTCCTTGGATTCAACTCATGATGTAGCTTCCATCATTTGTCATTGGTGTGACCATCTATGTTATACTAGTTAAAGTGGTTATTACAATTACAGGATTCTTGCACATTTGCAGAAGACTTCTTGCCTTTCCCTTTCCACTTATTCTCTCTCCTTGGAAGTGTCGTGTTGGTATGATTGCTTTGAACCATTTGATTGTCCCTTCTTTTTGTACATTTCCAAGTATTGTACTTGCACACTGGATTCATCTATGGACTTAGTCCTGAAGAATATCACTTGCCTCCTTAGATGACTATGTAAGCCACCCAAATACTTGATGTCTACATCTAGGTTCTTAGGAGATTTTACCAACTCAATTGCTTGTTTTATAAACTTGTTAGTGTACTCTTGTCCCTACCACTAGTACTGCCAATGAATGCTTTGGTCCTATTCATACTTGATAGGGTAAAATTGGTACTTAGAATTACTTGAAAACTTCCCATTTAGTGACTAGTGGATCACCCTACAACCTAATTGTTTCATATAGCTTTCCAACCAAGTTTGACCATGGCCCTATAACTTTAGCTGGGAGGCATCTCAAGGTTTTAGGTTCCACATGTTATTCCTTAATTTCTAAGGAGAAAAGAAACAAACTAGGTGAAATGAGTTGAAACTAAGTGCATCTTGTTGGGGTACTCAAATACCACCAAGGCATATCATCTTTATTATGAGGTAAATAAAAGTTCACTCTTTCCAGAGATGTGATTTTTCTTGAATCCACTAGGAATGACAAGATTGTTGAGCAGTAGCTTGATAGATTTACCCATGTAAACACATATCATGAGTTTGATAATGAGATTCCACATCTTGAAGGGGGGATCCCTATCTTGGATCAATCTCTGGAATCTCCTTTTTCAAGTGCCATCTCCCACTCATGCAGAAGATCCAACCACTTCATTAAAACAAGAGGTTAAATTGGATGATGTGATTGAGAGGATTGAAAAGTTGAATCTTGATTGGAATGCAACACCATCTCAATCAATTGAGCAACCTGGACCATCACAGAAATGTCCAAAGTGATTCATGAAGACACTTGAAATTGTTTGTCCTGATGAGGTTGGAAAAACAGGAACTAGAAGTTCAACAACATAAGACGATGGAGGCGATGTAGATGATTCAGATTCAAGGAATGTTAGTGATATGGAAGTTTCATATGATTGTGAATTGAATTTATCTACTAACTTTGAACCAACTTCCTTTGAAGAAGTTGTTTCTCATGATGAGTGGAAAGAAGCTATGCAGAAGTGTTGAATTTAATGCAATTGCAAGAACCATTCTCCCTGGAGGATGGCATAAGACCCTAGTTGTGAACTAGGGCCCCCAGTACACTCCTGGGGTTCTTGGTCTGGGACCAAGCAGTTAGAGCCATGGAAAAAGACCCTTGTGAGGACCCCCAGTAGATGACTAGGGTTCTTGGTCTGGGACCAAGTAGTATAAGTCCCTGGATATGTCTAGGGCCCCTGGATGCGTTCTAGGGTACCCATGCCTAAAGCATGGGTTGATTCTTGGTCCTGTACCTTGGTGGATAAGACCCCAGATATGTTCTAGGGAAACCTGGTCTTTGATCAGGGAGATCTTGATGTAATACCAAGATGTGTTGGTGTGTGATCCTCTTCCTCTCTCCCAGGATGGTCCACAAGACCTAGGAGAGACTATGAAGATGAGCATGACCACATTGTGGAATGTACACCTTATGCAGTGATGATAAAGTTAATTGGTCACCTTGAGAATCATATGGACATGTGTTGCCAATAAGAAAACCTCTCTGCCTCTCCTAACCCCTTGATTGTTCATCACCCTTTGGTTTTTGAGTTTGGGTTTGAGTGAGGTTTGTATTTTTGTTTTTAGGATTTAATAAGATTAAAATAAAAATATTAATTAATATTTAAATGTGACATATTAAATTAATATTTTTATTAATTAATACGTCATTATATTAATTATATTTTTATAACCTTAAGCCCTAGCCTAAAACCATAAATATAAACCCTTTCCCTCACTTTTCATTCACTCACTCACTCTCCTATGCTATGTGGCAGATTGCTCTGATATTTCTCTCTCTGTGTTGCGGCCTCCCTAGACAGTTCAGTTCGGTCTCCATCTGCCAGGTCCATTTGAGTTGTTGTGTTGAAGTTTATTCCTTGATGTTGCCAAGTACTTTTTGTTGTGTTGAGGATTGCTAAGTTGAGGGTTGATATTTGTTGATGCCAAGTGTCTAAGTTGCCACCCTCTCCTCTCTCTGCCAGTCTACCGCAGTCGGCCCTCTCCTAAGTGGTTGTCGTCCCTTTCCTTGAGCAGAACTGGAACCTTTTAGGGTCGCGGCCTTCTTGCTGGGTTGTTAGACCCTTACTATAGGCAGTCGTCGTCTAGTTGTTCAGATCTGGAACTTCCAACAATTCCCTCATTTGCTGTTACACCTTTTTCTTCATGCAGATTCTTCACTGTGTGTGGCTGGGATAAGGGTTTACTTCCAGAATTTTAGTTTGGGGTTTTATTGTCTTTTGTGTGGGGTTTTTCTATGGTGGCATAACAATCCTACACTCTCTTTCAAAAGAGATCTAACCCACAATGATTGATCCATGAGTCTTAGACTTATCTGAGCATAAATTCAGAGGCTTATCATCTCACTTGTGTGTTAAGTTTTCCCTTCATTACACAGGTAATCTTCGGAGGTAAGTTGCAGTTCACTTCAGTTTGATTTATTTATGCTCAGATCTATTATTTGATATTGTTTAGGTTCAGATCTATTGTTCTGCACACTCGGAAATATTGCTTATGGTTCAGATCTATTGATTTGCAATACTCAGAAATATTGTTTAGGTTCAGATCTTTTGTTTTGCATACTCAGAGATATTCTTATGGTTCAGATCTATTGATTTGCAATACTCAGAAATATTGCTTATGGTTCGGATCTATTGATTTGCAATACTCAGAAATATTATGGTTCAGATCTATTGATTTGCTTACTCATAAATATTTCTATGGTTCAGATCTAACTGCTTTGCTTACTCAGAAAGATATCTATAGTTCAGATCTAACTACTTTGCTTAATCAGAAATACTTTATGTTTCAGATCTACTGTTTTCCTATACATTTATGTTCAGAGTTTTATTTTAGATCTACTATGTTCTTGTTGATCTAGCTAACAGAAAAATTTGAAAAGGTATATTTTCTGGTTCTTTCCCTAATTCTAACAAGAAGTGTTGAAGATTGAGTAGCTTCGGAAGATATCCTTATTGTGTTTGACCGAGACAAACCCTGACGAATGTTATTATATTATATTTATTAAGATGGCCCTATTGTGCCTTTGTAAAAGTCAGCCCTATTATGCCTTGACAATTAAATGTAAATTAAAAGGGTAAAGTGACAGGTCGGCCCAGACCTAATTTAGGCAGGCAGACTACTATTTATAAGGGAGGCCAACACCTCATTCGAACACACTCATAACACAAGTTATGTGGCTACAGATGAAGTGCGCAAGTCTTGAAGGAAGAAGCTATTGCAACTAGGTGTGACGTTGTGAAGGTTCTTGATCTATCTCTTGGATACATCTTGGTTAAGTGGTGCGCTACTCTTGTTGATTTTTCAATAAGCTAGGTTTAAGCAGGAAGTCCATTCCATTTTTAGCATTTTACTTAAACCATAAGCAATTTGTTGCAGCAACGAAGATCACAAGAAGAAACACCATGCACAAGTACACAAGAAGTATCCTGGGAAACCCTTCTCAACAAGGGAAGAAAACCCAGCCAATCATTTGCTATATTCTTCAGGAGAAAGACCTCCACCACCATAAAAACCTAGCACATAAAAGGGTGCTCACAAACCCTAGAAGACTAGCGCCCAAGAGAGATGCACACTTTTCCCAAGAACAAGTGTTTGCTGAAATTTCCAAACTCACACTTGTGATATGATTCCTCAACGGGGAATTTAACTTTATTTAAATTAGACTGAACCTGTCAACAGTAGTGTCTATTGGCACAACAAGGCCAACCTCAATAACTTAGAATATAATTAATAATTACCATATTAATTATCTTTTACATTAATTATCTTTCACTTTATGGTGGGGCCGACCTGTACCCTTTACATCACAAATAGGGTTACAGGTAAGTCTGACTCTTGTACAATATAGCAAGGGATCTCATACGCCCACTAGTGCTCAGCCACTAGGGGCACATCCATCTGTGCTCAGCCATAGGGATGTCCACATCTCTATCTCACTGTGTCTCACAAGAGAACCACACTCACTAGTGCTCAGCCACTAGGATCACATTCACCTATGCTCAGCCACAGGCACGTCCAACTCAACAAATCTCTTTCTCACTGCGTTACACAAGAGAATCATCTCGAGTATCACAGCATCTCAACTCTCTGCACAGAGGAGAACAGTAAACCCATCACATGGGCTCCTTCACCCCTCACAGGGGTACACATCGTTTCATCTCAAATGATACACCCATCTCATGAGCATCTTCCCTTCTCAGGGGCACACAGCGTTTCATATCCGTCTCAGAGAGAACGACATACCCAACTCATGGGCTTCCCCACACAGGGGCACACAACGTTCCATCTCCGTCTCAGAGAGGAACCACAGACCCAACTCATGGACTTCCTCACCCCACACAGGGGGACACAACGTTCCTTCTCCGTCTCAGAGAGGAACCACGCACCCAACTCATGGGCACACCCAATTCATGGGCTTTCTCTCAGGCCGACTCACTTAGTCTGTGTCCTGGAGGATGTATCACGCAGCTGTAATCATCAACAACTCTTCCCTAGTCAAGGGATAGAGGAGGATCTTCTACTTTCTTAGCTCTCTCTTGGAGAGAAGCATTGTTCTTGGTTGGAAAATCTATATGGAGGAAGTTTGTTGGGTTTTTCCCTTTAGGGGTTTTCCCAGGGTAAATCTTGTGCACGCTGTGAATGTTATTCTTTCAGTGATCCTCTATATGTAGTAATTGTGCTAATGGTTTGATAAGTAAAAGAACACTAATCTAGTTAACTGCTTAAGTAGAAAAATCAACATGGTATCGGAGCAGGCCAGAAAGAAGGCATTTTCATAGTACAGAAGAACTTGTTGAAGAAGCTAAGGGCATAGGAAGACTCTCCTAAACCTAGCGCACCTTTTTCCCTGGAACAGTTTTCAGTTTTGGACAAATTTCAGAAATTAGGGTTTCTGCATACTAGGGTTTCTACATAAAACCTAAAAGGTGACGCCATCCACCTTGATGGAGGACGTTGGGCAAAATAAGACCATCTAGGAGCTCTCCCTAGGAGGGTGCACCTAGTCCCTAGATCAAAATTACAAAATTTGAAGTTTGAGAAATTAGGGTTTCCCCATAAAACCCTAAGTTCGCAATACCAGTTGCAGTTGCAGTACCAGTTGCAGTTGTAGTGCCAATTCCTTCATTCCAATTGTTGTGCCAATTGCAGCACCAGTTGCAGTAAAATTCTGTGTGAAGTGTTGGGACTGATTTTTTGTTGTCCTAGTGCACCTTACCCCAACAAATCTCCAGTTACCTTTAAATTACAAGTTGAAGCACCTTTGATGTTTTAAAGGTTCGTTATTGCTTGTCGTTGTTGTTGGATGGTGCCACTACCTACCAATACTGTCAAAGGTATGTACTTACATATATTTAAACTGTATCATTATCTTAAGGGTATTTGGAGGAGAAGGAATCTTTTGTCCAAACAACAATCGTAGATCCAGAAGGACACAGAGATTCTTATGGTTCTCGACATCCCACAGGGGGATCCCATCCCCTTGAGTCGACATTGTTAACCACTAGATTTTCACCCTTGAAAGTCTTGAGGGTTAAGAGCCAACCTACAACACTTTGGTTGGCATACTAAGATTTTCCCAGAGTTTTAGCACTTACGCGCAAGTACATGATCAGTACAGGGTTGCTTAGTTCAGAGTCACGATCTACTTGGTTTCCATGGATTTTTTAGAGAGAGATGTATACATACAAGTGTTGCTACTTTTTAGTAGGCACGGTTTGAGTCGGTCTCCTAACAGTTTGGGGTAGTTCAAAGCATACAATATGAGTCCTTGCAAGATTCTAGGCCTGATGACACTTTTTCCAGGCGACATGCAGGAACTTGCTATTTTTGGCAGGTTGTGATCCACGCCCTAGATTCAAATTCCGAGAGCATAGTAATGATCCTTGAGGCATCCAAAGGCCTTTGGACCTTTTTTCAGATGATGTCACCCAGATTACTATTTTTAGCAAGTTGAGCATTAGGGCCCGCATGACAGTTTTGATTGCATATTTGGATCCCTTGCGGAAGACAAGATTAATGAGTGTGAAGTCAAGGGTACTCAAACGACTTTCTATTTTTGGCAGTATTTATGTGGCAGTGTCATCCCAGTTATCTAGGGTGGTCGAAAAAAAATTTAAAAGTAGGACCAGGAATCTATTTTTAGAGGGCCCTATTTTTATAGGTTGTATTTTTAGAGAACCCTATTTTTAGAGGTTCTATTTTTAGCGGGTCCTATTTTTAGAAGTTCTATTTTTCACTGCCTCTATATTTAGCAGGTCTAGTCATCACCCATGCAGTGCCAAGTGGCATCCTCAAAGGTCAACATGTGGCAGTCCTTCAGTCAGATGTGGCATCCACCTAAGCTAGGGCGCATGTTTCCAAAATTAGGGGGGCGCATTGAGTTCACTTCAATCAACTCCATCATGCCAAGTTAAATGAGCATTCACACCTGTGTTGGCATCTAAGTATGGCCCTCTTTACTTCAGTTAACTTGGGCGCCTTTTTCACTCACTCCCACTCGCCTTCACTCCATCAACTCACCCTCATCTTCCTCATGCAGTTAGGCGCATGGACACTTGACTGGCAGCTTATTCTAGTCAACTCGGACTAGTTGTCAATTCACTTTCCTCATGCATTCCATGCGCCTCAGTTTTCCTTTCATTCACTCACTTAGCTCACCATGCACCCAGTCATCTCATCATTCCACTCCACGTGCACTTAACCTCTATTTTTGCCCCTCTCATGCATCCCTCCTAACTCCTTGAGATATGTGCCCCCTCTAGCTATATATTGGAGGCTTTCCATGGGTTATTTCGTGGGTTCTTAGCAAGAGAAACATAGTCTCTCTCTCTCTCTCTCTCTCTCTCTCTCTCTCTCTCTCTAGTCTAGTGGTGTGTCATTGAGCAAAGGTGATCATTGTATCCGTTGTGAACTTGCCAACTGTGGCGCATACAACCCTCTTGTAAAGTTGGACCAATAAAGAAGCTTGTGTTTATTGTTCGAACCTCTCTTCTTGACGGTATTGTGATGAATTTGCAAATCTGATATGTCATTTCTGAACTAATTACTGTGATGGTATCAATCCTTTTGAGTAGTTTTCTTTTCTTTTTTCAGTCTATTATCATTATGCTAACCGTGCAGATTCCCTCCAAGTGTGCTAGATCAACTTTTTCCACCATTTTGGACTGCTATACACGCTGTCCAAGGCAAAACAGCTCGCTGATTTTTGAGTTATCAAACCTTAAATCAGCCACAAGGGCGCTTCATTGTGCCTCATAAGTGGGCTGCAAGTTTGGGTGAAGGCCTTCAAATGGATTTGTCATATGCCACCATCCCAACTTGCGATAACACTTTGGTCAGACTTAATAAGGAGCAAGAAAAGAGGTATCATGTAGAAACCCTAAAGAGCCCATGAATGAATTGGTTTATGAGATTGGGAATTTGGGAAACTATACAATATTATCCAACTCGTTAGCACCCATTAAAGATAAGTTTAAGCAAGAAAGAGTTGATGACGTCTGGGAAACCATGGATTCCTTCGATGATTTATTCTGTTAAGTTTTGGCTCAAGCATGAGGTTTATTTATTTTTTTGTTTAGCATTACTTGAACCATACACAATGATTGCAGCAACAATAACTAGTTGCAGTAAACCAAGATCACAAGAAGAATAACCACGCACAAGAACACAAGAAATATCTTGGGAAACCCTTCTACACAAGGGAAGAAAACCCAGCAATCCTTTGCTATATTCTCAAGAGAAGATCCCCCATCCACCAACAAACTTAGCACACAAAAGGGTGCTACAGTTCTCATAATTTCAGACCTCAACTTCTGAAATCATGAGATGACACAATGATAAGTGTGTAATCCTCAGTGGGGATTTACCTTTATTTATACAAAACTTATCACATCAAATGATGTGTCTATAGGCACAATCGGGTCGACCTATACAACTTAATAATATAATAAATATAATTAATAATTACAATATTAATTATCTTTACATGGTGGGGCCGACCTGTACCCTTTACAACATAATTAGGGTTATAGGTAAATCTTATTCTTAGACAATATAGCAAGGATCTCACACGTCCACTAGTGCTCAGCCACTAGGGACACGTCCACCTGTGCTCAGCCACAGAGACGTCATACTCAATAGAATCATCTGGAGTACCACATCGTCTCAACTCTCACACAGAGGAGAACGATACACCCAACCACTGGGGGACGACTCAACTCTCCAGAGGAGAATGATGCCCCAACCACTGGGGGAGGACTCAACTCTCACACAGAGGAGAACGATGCCCCATCACGTGGGTATGCCCAACACTGGGCTCCCTCTCAGGTCGACTCAACTCAATCTCGGAGGAGAGCGTATCCTGAAGGATTCTCACGACGTTGCAATCATCAACACTCCCTCTCAGCTACGGAGGCATTCTCCACCAGGCCAAGTCTCTCACGGAAGTACTCGAACTTCGTCCTGGCAAGCGGTTTGGTGAAGATATATGCAATCTACTCATGTGTAGGAAGGTATTGTACGTGTATTGCTTTCCTCTGCACTATGTCTCTGATATAATGATATTTTATCTCAATGTGTTTCGATTTATCGTGAAACATAGGATTCTCAAAGAGCTTCACACAATTTTGGTTATCACAGTGAATAATGGTAGAATCCATCTCATGATCAAATAAGTCTGCAAGGAGCTTTGTGAAGCCACACTGCTTCGCGGACTGCCACACTCAACGCTATATACTCTGCTTCTGCGGTATTCAAAGCCACAGAGCTCTGTTTCCTGCTGCACCAGGAAACCATGACAAACCCCAATGTAAAATAACAACCGGATGTGCTCTTCCGGTCCACTACGCTCCCCGCCCAATCTGCATCAGCATATCCCTGTAATCTCATGACTACACTATAGGCATATCTCAGGCCATATCCAACTGTACCTCGTAGATATATCAATACATGCTTCACTACTATCAAGTGAGTCTATCTCGGTTGACTCATGAAGCATGAATCCCTCTGGCTGCTCAATGTTAACAGCTTCCTCAATCTCACCATTTCTCTACATCCATCTGATGTAGTTTCCAACCCATAGATGTAGCTAGTGTAATGTCCCTTTCCAAATAGGAGCTCTAGAGAGGAGGCTTAATGGTCTAAACCGCCATATTAGACTATAGCCAAGGCCAAAGAGGGGTAAACAGGGTTACTAAAGGTCACTCCAGTCACAGGTGTTATATTCGGAAAGTGACATTGAGCTAAAAAGGGTTAAAAGCGCTTTTAAGTCATTATGAGCTAAAAATAGAAGTCAACAGTGAATTAGGGTTTCAGCAGTGATTTAGGGTTTTGGAAGTCAGCAGTGAATTAGGGTTTCAGCATGATTTAGGGTTTTGGAAAGCTATAAAGGAAGGGTCAGCGACCTAATTCATTATTATGCAGATTATGACTTGTCATTAAGGAGAGAGGCGCATCTCAGGAGAGATAGTTCAGTGGATTCCAGGAGGAAGACACTAGTTGGCTGATTTCAGTATTGAGAGACACACCCTAGTCACCGGGAAGATAACACAGGTCTTCCATCATTCTTCAGTAGCAGTTACGCAAGGTCCGAGATTTCCCTCCAACCCATTTGAGAGGAAGGAAAGGCGCATCTTTTGCCTGGTTCCTTGCCAAATTCCGACAGAGGAATCATCTAGGGCGCATTTTCCAGACTTGGAAGTGCGACACTTTTGGCGGATACATTCAGGGTTCCCAAGCGAGCATCATGCCATATTCAGGGAAACCCTTCAGACCCATTTCACAATAGACCAAGGCGGTCGTTTTGAGACATATCTCGTCTGATTTCGACGATGGAATCACTAGGACACATTTTGCCAGAAGAAGAGGGGCGCATTCCCCCAGGGGTATCCATCCGAGGTCCAGACTCATCAGCAGAGGGGTTCAACAGATACCAGTACTGAGGACTAGAGCAGGGCGCATCATTTGGGACAGTTTCCAGGCCATTCCGAGAAGTATAGCTCCTAGGGCGAATTTTCCCGACTTCAAGCAATTACCGTCAGAGCTGCCATATTCTCAATGCACCCATTGATCCCGCAGCACTCACATATTTTAGGTATTATCTTTTAGTTGCTTATTTGTATTTCAGCTAAGATACTTTTGTCTTCTGATCTAGCCGAGTGTTGTTATTTTATTCAGCGGCATTCAGCCTATTGTCGCAGAGATATCATAATACAAACTTTACAGTCCCTTGTTGCATTTAGTATTTGTATGATCATTTATATGTTGTAGACAATAGATCCTACATACACATTAACAACATTTCCTAGACTAGCCAAGTCAGGAACATTACAGTGGTATCAGAGCTTTAGTCCTGCCATCCTGTGACTAAAGCCAATGAGTGTAGCAGAAGACCCAAAGGGTCGTGAACACGTAAGTGACAAATATGTCACTTACAGCATGCATAAGGAAAGAAGGTATAGGCCTGATTTTCCCCCTTTTCCTCCTAGCTCAGAGGAAGAGGAAGAGGCACACAGAGACGCAGAGAGAAGGGCAGAGCATGAGGCTGAGCACGAGGCAGAGAGGATGCTAGGAGACAGATATGAGCGACCAGAGGGTAGTGGCAAGGCCCCCGTAGATCCAGAGACAACGTTCATACAGGTTATCAACGATATGTTAGCTAGTCAACGGACCATGTCTCAATCCTTGGCACAGGTGGTTGATAGATTGGCTAGAGTGGGCACCCCAGACACACAAGTCCCGCATGCAGCACAAGTGAACTCAGGAGCAGGCAGTAGACCCCAGTCACCCTCTCGCACGTACACCTCTGCGAGTAGGATTCCCAGACCCTTGTTTCCCAGTTTCCAGAGGGCACCCCTGGTAGCAGCACCACCACCGATAGCACAGAGGCCACCCACTCATGTAGACGACATTGCAGAGTATAGGAGGGAGTACGCAGCTTTGGGTCGTGACTTCCATCAGGACATGACCTTAATCGAGTACTGTGGACTCAGACTCAGGAACTGCCCTAGAGAGTCGCAGAGGGAGGACCACAACAACAGCAAGGGCATAACCTCGATTTCATCCGAAAAGTTGGGAAACTCACCATCCCTTCTTTCGATGGATCATCCAAATACACCGCCAGATTTTGGGTACAGAAGCTAGACACATATTACAAGCTTAACTAGATGACCGAGACAGAGGCCATCAGTTTCGCGACCTTACATTTGGAGGGTGAGGGGCACATGAGTGGTGGTATCATGGACTGGTCACATTGGGTCACAGTCGCATCACCTCCTATAGGGAGTTTACAGATACGCTCATGGACAGGTTTGACAGGAAGGATCCCGAGATACACTTCAGGGATCTAGCCCAGTTGAGACAAACTGGCACAGCAGAGGCGTTCATCACAGAGTTTCGGCGGGTAGTCGTGGCAGTGACAGATATATTAGAGCCTAGGCTGATCATGCTATTCACAGAAGGACTCATAGATCCTTTGAGAGGATGGGTGAAGGCATACATGCCTCCCACTTTGCAGGATGCCATCTTTTGCACTCGAGATCTGGCAAACTCAGTGCCAAAGACTAAAACTTTCTCCAAACCATTTGTGCCCCAAAGGGATACAGACAGGAAACCATTCCAGAGAGAAAAGAAGGGCAAGGAGAAGTTGCATGATGAGAATAGGTGAGAACTTATGAGGAAGAAGCTTTGCTTCAGCTGCAGAGATCCTTGGGTCCCAGGCCACAGGTGCATGGGCAAGGGAGAGATTCATTATATTGAGGTAGCAGCAGACAGCGTGGACAATGAGGAGGAGGAGCAAGACAATGGATCCACTAGTTCAGAGGAGGAGTCAGCACCAGCAGAGGAGCAGCCTCCCCGTAGACAACTGACACCGGCAGGAGCCCATCCTCCAGTAGTCCCACAACCGCCAGAGTAGGCTAACAGGAGGAAACCAGCAAAGGAAGGAGTCATAGCGACCCTTTCTGGTGTTCCCAGGTATGATACCCTCCGTATCAGAGGGATTATTCAGGGGCAATGGGCAATCGCCCTGATAGATGGTGGGGGCACCCACAAATTCATCGACGCTTCACTAGTATCGAGACGGGCACTTCAGACAGAGGAGTTTGAGGGGTTTGATGTTGCGGTAGCAGATGGCCACACAGTGGAGTGTCTAGACAGAGTTCCAAACTTAGAGATGAATTTAGGCAACTACACAGTGAGAGACACATTTTATGTGATTGACCTATCGGACACAGATGTGGTGTCAGGAGTTCAGTGGATGATTACCTTGGGAAAAATCACTACCAACTACCAAAGCTTGGAAATGGGATTCAGAGATCAGGATGGGAAGAAGGTTGTTCTAAGAGTTATGTTGACAGGAGCACCCAGGACATCAGCCAAGAGGATGGACAGGATATTCAAACATGGGGAGGTAGCATATGCCGCAGAATCCTGATCAAGAATTTATTGGGACGACATCAGCAAGTCTTTGAGGCAATTCCACCAGGGAGACCACCTGACAGGGGGTTTGAGCACACCATTGAGTTGGAGGACGGGGCCAAGCCTATGATCACCCCCCCCCCCTATCGTCATCCTAGGAGGTTCAAGGATGAGATAGAGAAGGCAATCAAGGAATTGTTGGCGATGGGACACATCAGACCAAGCAACAGCCCATTTGCTTCTTCAATTGTCTTAGTTCTGAAAAAGGATGGCACCATGAGGATGTGCATTGATTACCGAGCCTTGAACAAGAAAACCATCAAGAACCGGTACCCTATCCCACGCATTGACGAGTTGATGGATGAACTGCATGGGGCAATTTTCTTCTCAAAAATTGATCTACGCTCTGGATATCATCAGATCAACATCCGAGAGCAGGACATAGAGAAGATGGCATTTTAATGTCATTTTGGACACTTCGAGTTCCTGGTTATGCCATTTGGGCTAACCAATGCACCCGCTACATTACAGTCTTGCATGAACCATATATTCAAGGTTCGGTTAAGGAAATCAATCTTGGTTTTCTTCGACGACATCTTGATCTATAGCCGCTCATCCCAAGAGCATATGAGGCACCTGGATGAGGTATTGAGCATCATGGAGGCATAGTCATTATATGCCAAAGAGTCCAAGTGCGAGTTCGGTATGACAGAGCTACTTTACTTAGGCCACATCATTAGTGCACAACAGGTACAGATGCACCAAGAGAAGATTAGGGCCATTCTGGATTGATCGACGCCCAAGAACGTGACAGAATTGCGGAGCTTCTTCAGGTAGTGCAGCTATTACAGGCAGTTCGTCTGGGGTTTTTCTCAGCTTGGAGCACCACTGACAGATCTTACTAAGCATGGGGCCTTTATATGGACAGAGAAATCACAGGAAGCCTTTGATCACATGAAGGAAGTCATGGGCACTTGTCCAGTGTTGGCACTACCAGACTTCACCTTGCCATTTGTACTAGAGTGTGACGCATCCGGCGAAGGGATCAGTGCAGTTTTGATGCAGGGACGACACCCCATGGTATTCGAGCACCGGAAGCTTAGTCAACCTGAGAGGTTGTACTCCATTTATGACAAGGAAATGTTGGCAATCATGCATGCCTTGACCAAGTTCAGACAATATTTGGTGGGCAGCAAATTCGTGGTCAAGATCGATCACAACAGTTTGAAGTATTTCCTTGAGCAGAAGGACCTCAGTGAGCGCTAACAGAAATGGGTGACGAAGGTACAGGCATTCGACTTTGACATAGAGTATGTCAAGGGGAAGAAGAACATTCTGGTCGATGCACTATCGAGGAGAACTGGGGCATGTTCTTTGATGGAGATTTCAGTAGATTGGAAATCACGCTTGTTAGTGGAATATTCCAAGAACAAGTTCGCTTGTGAGGTAATGGATGGGAAGATACAGGATGACCGGTATAGGGTCATTGACAATTTCATATTTTACAAGGATAGAATCTACTTGGTGCCAGATTCAGGGCTCAAGAAGAAGATCCTCACCACAGTTCGTGATTCACCTCTAGCAGAACATCAGGGGTTTTTCAAAACCTATAGACAGATCAGAGAGAGGTTCTCATGGAAGGGCCTCAAACAGGACGTTATGAGACACGTCAGTGAGTGTGTGACTTGCCAGCAGAACAAGTCAGAGCATGCTCTTCCAGCAGAGCTACTTCAGCTACTCCCCATTCCAGAGCAGAAATGGGAGAGTATATCTATGGACTTCATCACAGGTCTACCCAAGGTCCAAGGTAAGGACTGTACCTATGTAGTGGTCGACAGATTGACCAACTTTGCTCACTTCTATGCCATACCGACAGAGTACAGCGCAGTTCAGGTAGCCGAGCTTTTCTTCAGAGAGGTCTTCAGACTTCATGGGTTGTCGAAGAACATCGTCAATGATAGGGACAGTCGGTTCATAGGGACATTTTGGAGAGAGGTGTTTCGGTTGGTGGGGACAGAGTTGACACCTAGCACCAGCTATCACCCTCAGACAGGTGGGCAGACCGAGATTGTCAACAAGTGGGTTGAAGGGAATTTGAGGAACTATGTAGGAGGACGGCAGAGAACGTAGGTAAAGTGGTTACATTTAGGAGAACATTGCTACAACACTACCTTCCACATGTCCATTGGTATGACACCCTTCCGAGCATTGTACGGATATGATGCTCCCACTTTGGAAGACTTGGTCTTCGGGGAGAGCAGAGCTCCCAAGGCCAAGGATTGGATCATAGAGAGTCAAGAGATTCTCAAGTTGTTCAAAGAGAACCTACAGACGACGCAAAACCGACAAAAGATAAGTGCGAACAAGCACAGGATAGAGCACAGCTTTGAGGTTGGAGATTTGGTTTTCTTGAGACTCCAACCCTACAGACAGTCATCTCTGAAGAAGAGTGGGTCCGAGAAGCTCAAGCCCAGATTTTATGGTTCTTACAAGATCATGCGCCGAGTAGGCGAGGTTGCTTACAAGCTAGAGCTTCCAGAGGGGAGCAAGATTCATAACGTATTCCACATGTCTTGCCTCAAAAAGGCAGTGGGACAATTCATTAGCACATCCAAGGAGCTTCCCCCGTTGGATGAGGAGGGACAGTTGGAGTTAGTTCCGGAGGAGGTTTTGGAGTTCCGGGAGCGAAAACTGAGGAGCAGGGTCATCAGAGAGTGTTTGATCAGATGGAGAGGGTTTCCAGTAGATGACGCTACTTGGGAGAGCGAGCAGGTGTTGCAGCACCCTGGACTGGTATTGCTTGAGGACAAGCAATTTCGGTAAGGGAGGACTCTAGAGTCTAATGTCCCTTTCCAAATAGGAGCTCCAGAGAGAAGGCTCAATGGTCTAATCCGCCCCATTAGACTATAGCCAGGGCCAAAGAGGAGTAAACAGGGTTACTAAAGGTCACTCCAGTCACAAGTGTTATATTCGGAAAGTGACATTGAGCTAAAAAGGGTTAAAAACGCTTTTAAGTCATTATGAGCTAAAAATAGAATTCAACAGTGAATTAGGGTTTCAACAATGATTTAGGGTTTTGGAAGTCAACAGTGAATTAGGGTTTCAGCATGATTTAGGGTTTTGGAAAGCTATAAAGGAAGGGTCAGCGACCTAATTCATTATTATGCAGATTAAGACTTGTCATTAAGGAGAGAGGCGCATCTCAGGAGAGATAGTTCAGTGGATTCCAGGAGGAAGACACTAGTTGGCTGATTTCGGTGTTGAGAGACACACCTTAGTCACTGGGAAGATCACACAAGTCTTCCATCATTCTTCAACCTCAGTTACGCAGGGTCCAAGATTTCCCTCCAACCCATTTGAGAGGAAGGCAAGGCACATCTTTTGGCTGGTTCCTTGCCAGATTCCAATAGAGTAATCATCTGGGGTGCATTTTCCAGACTTGGAAGTGCGACACTTTTGGCGGATACATTCAGGGTTCCCGAGCGAGCATCATGCCATATTCAAGGAAACCCTTCCGAGCCATTTCCCAGTAGACCAAGGCGGTCGTTTTGAGACATATCTCGTCCGATTCCGACGATGGAATCACTAGGACGCATTTTGCTAGAAGAAGAGGGGCGCATTCCCCCAAGGGTATCCATTCGGGGTCCAGACTCATCAGCAGAGGGGTTCGACAGATACTAGTACTGAGGACTAGAGCAGGGCGCATCATTTGGGACAGTTTCCAGGCCATTCCGAGAAGTATAGCTCCTAGGGCGAATTTTCCCGACTTCCAGCAACTACCATCAGAGCTGTCATATTCCCAGCGCACCCATTGATCACGCAACACTCACATATTCTGGGTATTATCTTTTAGTTGCTTATTTGTATTCCGGCTAAGATCCTTTTGTCTTTTGATCTAGCCAAGTGTTGTTATTTTATTCAGCCGCATTCGGCCTATTGTAATCCGCAGAGATATCATAATACAAACTTTGCAGTCCCTTGTCGCATTTATTATTTGTATGATCATTTATATGCTGTAAACAATAGATCCTACATACACATTAACAACATTTCCTAGACTAGCCAAATCAGGAACATTACATAGTGTAATGATAGTACGGATGGAAGTATATCGGGCTACAGGAGCAAATGTCTCCTCGTAAACAATTCCCTCTACCTATGAAAATCCTCTGGCTACAAATCTCGCTTTGTACTTCTCGACACTTCCATCGGTTGCATGTGTGATCTTATAGATCCACTTGGAAGTCACTACAGAGTTCCCTTCTGGTCTCGGAACAATATCCCACACATCATTCTTCATGATGTACTGATATTCTTCTGTCATGGCATCTTGCCATACCCGCTGACCTATTGCTTCTCCATGACAAGAAAGTATCAATGATGTGGCTCATGTCTGAAACATAGCTCAAAAATCTCTTTGGTTTCTTTCTCTCTTGGAATGTGCCTCGAGGAGCTGCATGTCCCTCTGCCTCTTGCAGAGTTTGTCAAGCCCAGACAAGCCTTTTTATGGCCTACTGCAATGTCTCTGAGAATATCAACTGGAGCAACTGGATCAACTGGACCAACTGGATTGACTGGATCAATGGTTGACTCCCTTTGAACTGTTGAAGGGGGAGAAGGTGTTGTTTCTTCCTTCTTCTCAAATAGCTTGGCTCCCTCTGAGTCAAGTGACTCCCTCTAAAGTCTGAAGAATAGACATCTTCCTTTTCTTGTGATGCTATCCTGGAGACATCTCATGTCTTCTCAGGTCCTGTACTGACTCTACAGTACTTTGTTGGCCTCCTGTACTAGGATAATAACCAAGATGGCCTCCCGTACTAGGATAATAACCAAGATGACCTCCCGTGGGGATAATAATCACAATAGCCTCCTGTACTGGGATAATAACTAACCAATACAAATGGGATCTCGTACCAGGGATAATGGCCCTTCAATAATGAAATAAAAAATCTGGCCTCCCTTAGGGATAACAACCAAAAATAAAATAAATGGACTCTCGTACCAGGGATACTGGTCCTACAACAAAAATCAAAAACATACCTAGAAATCATTCTAGGGTCGGTATACTTTACCTTTCAAAGAAAGTGCTCTTTCTGACAATCATCATCATCAAGTTCCCTTGACTTCTTCTGTGGTGGATATTCATCGACATAGGTTGTTCCTCTTCTGGAACTTGTACTGGACAGATGGCTTGGATATGCTTCAGACAATCCCTTCAGAATAACCTCAGGTCTGCCAACAGGGCTGATCTTCGATCCAAAGTTCTGTTTTAGAAACTCAGCTTTGGTTCTACCTTAGTTCTGTCCACAGAGCGGCCTCAGATTGGCCTTCGGCCATACTGTCTCAGGAACTTGGCCTAGGAACAGGCTCAAACTCAGGCTTGAATGATCTTCACTTCATGCAATCCTCAGATTTGCAGTCACAACTATGATTACTGCCATTTGGTCTGCACTTGACTTTTACTCTTCAACTTTGACCTGGTTCATCTTGCCATATGCCATGCTGATCATAGGTCTGCAGCTGTCACTGGAATCCTTGTCTTGTCTTTATCACAACTCGGTCTCTGCAATTTGGATTGTTGCTATTCACACAAGCTAGCTGTCAACCTTAGCTGGAATACACCTGGAAATGATGTTAAGAACAGACCAAAACAACCTCAAAAACTTGTTGTAACAGATTTAAATATGCCTCAAAACTTCGTTGGAACAGACCCCTTAACTTGGTCAAAACAGTCCTCAGAATAGGTCTCAAAACATGCTGCAATAACTCTGTAACAGCCCTGATATTCACACCAAAATTATGCTCTTAAAAATAGACTTTGATCAATGTTGAAGAACAGATTTTAGACCAGGCTTCAATCTTGCCTTATTGCCTCAAAAAACACACCCAGAACAGCACTGAGACTTGCTTACATTCCTCAGGAATTGTGCCCAAGAACAGGCCTGTAATACCTCGGGACAGTCCTTAAATTTACCTTAAATTAGTCCATAAATTTGTGCCCAAAAATACTCTTCTAGAAGATCTGTAGTTTGCTGACATACTTCATTATTGTTTGAGTATGCACCTGAAATTTAGCTCCGGACAGACCTCAGATCTTCCTCAGCAACTTTGTCTGCAATTCTGTTTTAGGTCTGTAGTTTGGGCAACTTTGGGGTTCCTCTGGTTGTGGCAAGCCTCAAAAGCCTGCGGCCACCCTATCTTTGGACAGCCGGATGTTAGGGTCTTCTGCGGCAGCTCTAGACCCTCAATCAAGCCTGCGGCCAGCCTTCTATGCCCTCAATCAAGCCTGCGGCCAGCTCTATGCCCTCAATCAAGCCTGTGGTCAGCTCCAATTTTTATTACAGGGATCCGGCCCCTTCAAATTTTACCACAGAAGCTTAAGGAGAGGTCCGGCCCTCTTTCTTCTTACCAGCGGTGGGGTATTATCAGCCCTTAACCTCCATGGCCTTCCTTCAAACTGTGCAACAGTCACCTTCAGGACCTACTCTGATACCATGTTAAGTTTTGGCTCAAGCATGAGGTTTATTTCTTTTTCTGTTTAGCATTACTTGAACTATACACAATGACTGCAGCAACAATAACTAGCTGCAGTAAACCAAGATCACAAGAAGAATAACCATGCACAAGAACAAAAGAAATATCCTGGAAAACCCTTCTACACAAGGGAAGAAAACCCAGCAATCCTTTGCTATATTTTCAAGAGAAGATCCCCCATCCACCACCAAACCTAGCACACAAAAGGGTGTTGCATTTCTCATAATTTCAGACCTCAACTTCTGAAATCATGAGATGACACAATGATAAGTGTGTAATCCTCAATGGGGATTTACCTTTATTTATACAAAACTTATCACATCAAATGATGTGTCTATTGGCACAATAGGGTCGACCTGTACAACTTAATAATATAATAATTATAAATAATAATTACAATATTAATTATCTTTACATGGTGGGGCCAACTTGTACCATTTACAACATAATTAGGGTTACAGGTAAATCTTACTCTTAGACAATATAGCAAGGATCTCACACGTCCACTAGTGCTCAGCCACTAGGGACACGTCCACCTGTACTCAGCCACAGGGACGTCATACTCAACAGAATCATCTGGAGTACCACATCGTCTCAACTCTCACACAGAGGAGAACGATACACCCATCACATGGACACACCCAACTACTGGGGGACGACTCAACTCTCCAGAGGAGAACGATGCCCCAACCACTGGGGGACGATTCAACTCTCACACAGAGGAGAATGATGCCACATCACGTGGGTATGCCCAACACTAGGCTCCCTCTCAAGTCGACTCAACTCAGTCTCAGAGGAGAACGTATCCTAGAGGATATCTCACGACGCTGCAATCATCAATATATTCCTTGAGGAAATCCCAAAAAAAATGAATCTCGATGAAACACATTCAAAATCAAGAACTGGGTCAGATGTGTCAGCAGCATCAGCTTCAACATTTCAGCTGTCAGATGAGTCAGTAAATGGTCAAGATGAATTGGAAGCAATTTTTGGGCCATTCATTCCATATAGCTTAGAGCCTTGGAAAATCCTCAGTAATGACGAGTAGATCTTCGATAGACAAGATAAGTATAAAAAGAAAAAAGAAATCGAGAAACATGGTGGTTACATAGAAATAAAGGTTGAATCAGATCGAGATCCCAAGATGATAAAAAGTGAAAAAAGTAGTTCTGAAAAGGAAAGAAAAGATTCAATAAATCTTGTGAACGATCATAGGGATGTTTTTGCCTTTACTCGTGATAAATGTAAGGCTTATAATAAAGATATTATTCAACATACCTCCCCTATCAAAGAATATGCCAAGCCTTTCATGGAAAAGCTAAGAAAGATAAACTATAAGTTATTCCCCATGGCGCAAAGGAAACTTCACAAGATAAGGTTCAAAGAAAGATTGATCAGATGGTTGAGTTGGCTGAAAACTAGAAGAAAAACCTTCAGAATGTCAGAAATCGGGGAAAAATCAGAAAGGCCTTTGACCACTCATCTCATCCAGTTGGATGGCAAAAAGTTAAACCTACTAGTGAATGGGCAGCTCCTCAATTTGTCTTCAATGGTAACATCTGATGCCCAAGGGGCATCCTTTGTAAAATAGTTTGACTCTAACCCTTCTCCCTTGTATTTTTACTTCTTCCTTGTATTTTACTGCATTTCATTTTCTTCATTTCAGTATTATTCTTGTATTATATATGTGCAACTTATACTTCATGGATGGTTTCTATATATTTCATGGGTCATTGATATATCTTTTGGCGAGACATGTGTCTATTTTACAGATAACAAATTCTGAGGTTCTCGCATGCTTTCCAAAGATCAAGCACATGTCCCCATATGGAGCTAATTGTTACCTCCCTAGTTGCACTAGGAAAGACTGACAATGATCCGCAAAGAATGAACAAGGAACATGTTCATATTCAGAGTTCAGAAGTCAAACTGGGCATTATGGCCCCTTCAAAAAAAAAACTTCTTCTTCTTATATGCATGTTCCATACCCCCCTAGGGGTATTGTAATAAAATGAGTTACCATGAGGTCTTTATTATGTAGAAAACTCAGCTCTCTAAGACTTGGTTATTAGTGCATACTCTAGAGTGTTTTTTTTCACTTGGTTAATTATATCCTGTGTTTTAGCGATTTATAATTTTCTAAGTTTTTCACTCATTCCTCCAAAGCAGAAGTGTGTCCTAATGGTTAGGCCTTAGTGTGTTTGTCTAAGTCTAGTGTCTAATGTATATTACCATGTTATTCATTTATCTAGAGTCTTATGGACATGCATTAGGTCCCTCTAGGATTTTTTAATGTTTTTCTATCATTAATAAATTTCTAATAAAACGGGAAATTTCCTTGTAAATTGATATAATAATTAAATAAGTGGTACTAAAAGATGTTATATGCCTTGGACAATATCGTTTTCTACCCCAGAATACCCCCTTTTCGAGAGAAATAATTGACTTTTTCTCATCCAAAATCAATTTTACTCGAAAAAGGTGAATAAAAGACAAATAAACCAACTCCTTATTATTAAGGAAACATGTCGGAAACATGTTTTGGCTTGTCTCCAGTCTAACTCACCCCCACACCTAGTTTTTGGCACTTGAGGCGAGTTAAGTGAGCTTGGAGTTGAGTTAAGTGAGTTGTTCTCTTGAGTTGGTGGGGATCTCTATGTGAGGTGCGCCCTCCCTCTCAAGAGGTGGTTCACTCAATGAGAGATGCGCCTACCTCTTGAGAGGTGGCGCCCTCCTCCCCATCCTCTCTCTCAGTGGTGGCACTCTCTTGAGTCTACTTGAGATGTGTAAGCCATTCTCCCTTCCACTTGGCTCAATCTCTCTTGGAAAGTGCCCCCTCTCTCCTTGGGAAAGTCGCCCCACTTGTTATATAAGCAAGCAATCTCTCCTCTCTTTGGTTAAAGAGAGTTTGGGCTTGGCTTGGAATTGTACTTTGTAATGTTATACTATTTTGAAATAAAGAAGACTTTGGAGGTCAAGATGGTGGTTAGCATTCTTTGTGTGGATGTTTCATGTTTAGCATTTTATATGAGGTAATCTTAGCTTGGTTTATTGCAATTTGATTTGTTAATTTGGCCTTTGAAGGGTTGTTGTCACCCAGTAGGATAGAATCTATTAAGCTAGGTTGCTTCTTAGATTTTATTGATCATTTACATTAGCCGCCTAAGATTTGCATGTTTATTTTGGCTAATGATCATGCTATCTAAATTTCTCTTGTAGGTGACACCACATTTAACAGTTTTTGTGCAAGTTTTCTAAGCTTTAGAGGTCCTCGTTTTGGGGAAGTGACTGGACTAGTTTGTACCTTCCACATACTCCAAAGATTTCGAGAACGTAGTCCCTCAACTTGTCACCAGAAGACTCCATAGCCCAAGGATTCCACCTATCAAGCTTTTCTCTATCTCTCCTTCATAAAAATCTAAATATTTCTTGGTTACTTTCTCATGCATGCAAGCAAATCTTAGTTGTAAAGTTATATTTCAAGTAGATCTTACTTTTGTATGCATGCATGCATAGATCCATACTTTACACTTTAAAGTTTTCATCATACAAAGTAGATCTAGTATATGAAGTTTCTTCTTTTAGCAAGCATTTTAATAGTAAAATTTCAAGGCTAGAAGCTAGATTCATTTTTAAGAGCTTTGTTTCCATCCTTATACACACTTGCAAACGTGAGCTAAGTCCAGCTCACTTAGTGTGTCCTTGGAGGCACAATGCCTAGGTTCAAAGCCCACGCTGTCACTTTGACTTGAACATCTTCCGTCTAGGCTCACTCCTAGGGAAGCCAAGGGGGGTAGTCCCTAGTTTCTAGATAAGTTTTAAAGTTAGGTTCTAGGAGTTGATTTTAATTTCTTAAGGTTAGAGGAGATCTATCCTAAGATGTTAACTTAGCAATGCAAGATGCAAGGGTTAGCATGTGAAGCAAGTCTTTTCCTAGGGCAACTAAGACTAGTGCCTAAGATTGGGCAAGGGGTCAACTAGATGTTAGGGTGTTTCGTTACAAATATGATTACAAGATACTTACAAAAGAATAATTAAATCCAATGAATATTAGATACAAGATTTACAAATAAAGAATGCTAGGATACAATAAGCAAGCTGATTACTTTTAAGTGCATGTGCAGGATACAAGGAGATCAAAGCATTACCATCACATTTACGAGATTATCATCAACACATCATTATCATCAACACATCAACAAAGAAGATTTAGAGATTTTAAGCACAAGTGTTATAAGGATGATGAATATTACCAACTCTTAGTTATTAAACCCACAAAGTATTTAAATGTTTTAGCCCAAGGTTGGATTATTAAAGGTTTCTTAAGATTATCAAGTTTTAATTACCTTTATTAAGATTTTCACCAAAGCCTCCTCCTCCTATTGCGAAATGGTTGCTGGATGCTCAAGATAGTATGACAACGAGGCCAACCCTAGCTGTCACAGTCAGCCCAAAGCATTGAGTTTTTACGGAAAGGACACTCCTTTGTGCCGTGAGACCATCCCCGGCCTATCACCGTCTATTGCCCTACTCGATACCCATTTTAGATGGTGAAGATGGTGGTCTAAGATACCCTATTAAGTCTATTAAGTTAATATATGAATTAGGTAGACTTTTAGGTGTATTTTAGAGTGTTTTAGTGATTTTATGACACTTTTAAAATGTGATTTAGGGCTATGGCCGAAACTCACTTCAGCTTAAAAAAAGTGTTGCTTGAGTTTATAAATGAAAAGGCATTAACACATATAAGCTATGTGAGAGCAATTACTTAATGCACCAATGTATAGCTTGCAAAGTTAAGAAGCAATTTACAAGGGCAAGAACAACATGCCAACAAGATGAAAAGAGATGAGCACACTTATCTTATGTTGATTTAGAACATTTAGATCCAAGCACAAGTGTGATAGAGAAGATTTAAGTGTATGTGGCAAATGATCTTGAAAGATTAAAGCATGAAAGAAAAACACCATTCACTTAACTTATTGA
>ML794629.1:558934-579125 GCA_009831015.1 Picea engelmannii
AGATCCAAGAGTATGACCTTGAAGTGAGGCTTGAGAAGTCGGTCAGAGGCCAAGGACTAACGAAGTTGATGGAAAAAAAGAGCCTGGAGGTCTTGGAGGATCAACAAGTAAGTTCTCAAGTAAATCTCTTAACTGATCCTTTTAAGAATTTCGACTGGTATCAGGACATCATTTTATTTTTGACAAATTTATCATGTCCGCCTAACTTTACCAAGATGCAGAGGTGATCTTTGCAGCTTCATGCTGCCAATTATTGTTTTTAGCAGGGCCGATTGGGATGGAGAAATCCTAAGGGAGTCATCTTGCGATGTGTGGACTTGGATGAGTCCAAGGAGATCTTGAAAGAGCTTCATTCTGGAGTGTGTGGTGGGCATTTTTCTTCTCGAACCACCGCACACAAGATTATGCACACAGGTTATTATTGTCCAACACTTTTCAGAGATGCACATTCATATGTTCAAGCGTGCAAGGCATGCCAGAGATTTGAAAGAAAGCAGAAGCTTCTTACTTTGCCTTTGGATCCAGTCATTGTGGAGGCCCCTTTCCAGAAATGGGGTCTTGATTTTATCGGGCAATTCTCGCAGTGTTACAGTGCTAGGCACACATGGATACTAGTAGCGATGGATTACTTCACCTGATGGGTCGAAGCAATACCACTGAGGAAATCTTCTAGTGTTGTTATTATCAGGTTTTTGGAGGATGGTATCCTCACTAGATTTGACATCCCACAAAAGCTTACTATTGATAATGCTAGTGAGTTTCAGTCAGTTGAGTTGCTTGTTTTTTGTTCTCAGTATGGTATTACTTTGACCCATGCAGCAAATTATTATCCACAGGAAAATGATTTAGCAGAGTTGATCAACAAAAATCTAATCAGGATAATCAAAAAAACAGTCGGGGATAATAAGAGAGCTTGGGGCAGTTGTCTCAAATTTGCTTTGTGGGCAGACAGAATTATGAGGAAAAGATTAACTGGTAAGAGTCCTTTTGAGTTGGTCTATGGATTGAATGCAGTTTTTCCTATTAACATGAAATTGCTAGCATATAAGTTATTGGGACAGTTTTCCACCAAGAAGGAAGCATTGCAAAACCGCATTGATGAGTTGGTGCAACTAGAGGAAGATAGGCTTATGGCATATACACAATTCACAGATTATCAAGCACACATCAAGAAGGTATTTGACAGGAAGGAAAAAGGGAAAAAATTCCAAGTTGGTTATACGGTCTTGTTGTGGGACAAGAAAAACAAGAAATCGGCTTTGGATGGGCCCATATATCATTGATTCTGCGGTGGGGCCTAACACATTTTAGTTGGTTGATTTGGAGGGTGAACTTATGGGGCTGCCAGTTAATGGGCAACACCTAAAGTACTTGTTCCAATGAGGGACATAGTCCTAAACAATTTGGGATTTTTGCAGGGTGTTAGAGTAGGTCCTTTCCCTTTTCCGCATTGTCATTTCAGTAGTTTAGCTTGCTGATGTTTTGCAAATTTAGGACAGAAATTTACATTTTCCTTGCAGTTTCTTTTCCCTTCAATTATTTGCTTACGTCTTTGCATAGGTGTCTTTCCTTTCATGAATAAATGGTTGTCCACTAGTGCTTTTCCTAGGTCAAAATTTGAATGTCTATTTTTCACATGACGAACCTTTGTGTCTATCATTAGAGTGAGCCTGGATGGGGTCTCATTTGTCATATTCTCAAAGCATTGAGCCTTTAGGATGGGTAGTTTGAGGAGACATACGAGAGTCTTGAGTCATCTTATGTCATGTCTCCTCATCTCTTATCATTGAGTCTTCTGCTTTGAGTCAATCATCCCCCTCATCCAGCAATAGGGATATGGTACCTAGTTCTTTCATCTCGATCTTCTTGAGTTATCACTTTGCGCTGAGGGAAGAAGACGTCATTGCTCTTCTTTTTAGCATGTCATTCTATATCGACTTCGACACATTATCTACGGATGACCCAGAAGTAAAGCACCTTGGTAGTCGTTAGCCTCATTGGTGGTTATCTCAAATCCGACAAGGCTAAGTATCATTGGGCCTTGATTGGATGATCCTTGTCATTGTTCGACTTCAAAACATCTTTCAGAGTGACAGGTTATGCTCGTACCTTAGGACCCTTTGTCATTATTGGTGGTGTTCCTTCACACTTGACAGGGGTTTACAATATTAACATTTGATTAAGTGACTCTCTCCCTAGTGTCGACATCAACTCATTTACTGCGGGGAGGAGTGTACATATTGGGTGGTAGCAAGTAGCGGATTTGGATGAGACCCCTTGTGTTTCAGTGTTTCAGTGGGAGGTTTTATATTGATTTGATTTCAAGGCCCATTGGATAGGCTTTGGTATCATTGGTCGATTGACGGGATCTTCTTGGTCATCTTACAGGGTCGTTCTTCTTCCACACATTTACATGGGTGTTCTTGGTACATATTTCTCAGTTTCTCACAAAACATTATTGGTATATCTTACAAAGTTTTCACAAAGCATTCAATTTTAGTTTAACAGAAACAGAGATTCATATGGTTCTCGACATCCCACAGGGGGATACCATCCCCTTGAGTTGCCAATATTAACCCCTAGATTTTCACCCTTGAAAATCTTGAGGGTTAAGAGACAGCATGCACTAGTTTGGTTGGCATTCTGAGATTCTCCCAGAGTTTAGCACTTGTGTTGAGTTAGAGGTTGGTTCCCATCAAAGACAGGTACACGATTGGTACATGGTTGTTTTTGTTTCAGAGTTAGAGCTAGCGTGGTTTCCTATGCATTTGAGAGAGATGTTTACATACAGCAAGTGTCCCTACTTTTTAGGAGACATGGTTTGAGAGACTCACTTGATAGTTTGGAGTTGTTTTGATCATATAGGGTTGGTCCTTGCATGATTCTGAGCCCGATGGACCTTTTCCGAGGGGCATGCAAGAACTTTCTATTTTTAGCAGGTTGAGCTCCAGGCCCCAGATTCGAATTTTGAGCACGCAATATGGATCCTTGAGACATTTTGGGTCTTTGGGACATTTTTTTAGATGGTCTGTCACATATTTCTATTTTTTGCAAGTTGAGCATCGAGGCTCACATGTCAATTTTGATTGCGGATTCAAAATCCTTATGGAAAATCAAATCCAACGAGTATGATATCATTGACATGCAAGGAGATTCTATTTATAGCAGTGACTATTTTTAGACAGTTGACATGTGGCAGTGTTCTCCTAGTTATCAAGAGAATTTTTTACAGTTTCCTAAAATTTAGGAGTCGGACCCTATTTTTAGCAGTTTCTATAAATAGCATGGGTGACAGTCTCTGGAAGTGATAAGTGGAAGGCTCATCTTCCGATATTTGGCAGAGTTTTAGTATGATGTGGCATCTATTTGGCATCACTTGATGAGGGGTGCACTTTCCAAGCCAAAGGTAAATAAAGTCAACAGAGAATTAGATAAAGTGAAGAGGTGGCACTTCCATGGAGATTATTTAGCCAATCAAGGCTAATGTTTCTCACTAATTTCCCTCACTCGACATATCTTCACTTTCCATACATTAATTTCCTCAAATTCATCCTAATTTGTTTTTAAACGCTAATGTCCTAAAAAATAGAAAAATCCCTAAAAAATAGGGTGAATTTCTTCCTTGGATAAACTCATTCATTACTTAGCCAAATTTAGCAATTAGACATGTGTTGGATTGCTAATTTTATCCTTCGTGCGTCTTAGACCTTCTTAAGCACCTAAACGCATTGTTTATCTCTCATTATCTCTCTCCCTTTTCCTCAATTGCGCCCTTACTTCTCCTCCTTCACTCACGCGTGTGGCGCATTGTTCATGCTCACTCACTCTTCCCTACTTGCATGTGCCATCTATGACCACTTGTCCCTATTCCTATGCACATTCCTCCTCTCATGTCTATTTTAATCACTCCTCCTCATATGCCATTCCATTAATCCCTTTTCCCATGTCTTGAGCTAAATTTTAGGGTGAACCCTCTTATGCGCATTAAACACTCTCCCACTCGTCTAGACTCCTCATTCCCTCTTGGCATGCGCTTTCCCTATTCCCTAACTTCTATTTTCCCTCACTCCTTATTCCAATTACTTACCTTCCACTTCTAAATCTCTCATGCACACCCTATCTTTTTCTCTCCCACATGTGACCTCCCAAAGCTCATGCATGTGCCAACACATCATCCTCTCACTCCTACTTACCTTGTGCACATGCATTCATCTATTCCTCTCACTCATGCCTATGCTTTCCTCACTCACTCATGCATATATCCCTGTTCTACCCACTATGCGCCATACTCTCTTTGCTTGGTGAAGTGCATCCTCGGTTCTATATATTGGAGGTGGAGTTACTTGTTTATGGTCAGATTTTTGCAGCAGCAGCATACTCTTTCTCTCATTCTTTAGTCTAGCTACTCTATCTTTGAGCATGGTGATCATTGTACCGGTTGTGGACTTGTCAATTGTGGCGCAATCAACCCTTTGGCAAACCTAATAATAAAGAAGTTCTGTGTTTGTTTTCCGAACATTCCTTCTTGTTGGTACTTTGTTAAATTTTGTCAAATTTTGCCATTAGATTAGTGGTTTCTTACTATTCATTGTGACTTTAATCAATCTATTGAGTAGTTTCTTTCTTTCTTTCTTCTCTCTTTCTTGTACTAACCCTGCAGAATCCCTCCAAGCAAACAAAACTATCTTTCCCCCCAGGTTTCGGGCAGATATAACACGCTGTCCAAGACATATCATCCGTTGTTTTTTGTCACTTTTTGCAGAAAATCAGACCTTAAGACCGCAGCAAAGTACCTGAGGGACTCCCCCCCTGAGGCTGGCAAGCACCAACCCAAATGGAGAGGGGTCTAGCCTGTGACAATTTGGGGCCTTTCTCCTTTAATTAGTCATTCTTTCATCAATGTTTTTTCAGATATATCAGGCTCAACTGGAGGGTGAAAAAGTGTGCTAACACGCCCTCATCACTTTAATCATAACATATATTCAGTAACTCAACAGTCAACCCTTCAAATTATGAACTTATAATGCTAAATTCCATCCTTATAACTATAGCACAACAGCAAAATTGGAGATCACCCTCCTCTATGATAAATATAAAAAACTCAATAATAGTGCAATAAATGCATATGCACATGTAAATATAGTGCTTGGATGAACTTTGGGCACCCCACAGAGCAGCACAGGTCAATCTAGAGTACAGCCCCCTATGGGGCCCTGCCAAAGTTGAGAAACGGAACCACCATTCCCCTATAAGGCCCAACCAAATGCTGAGGCTAGTGTCTCAAAGAGAGACACTAACTTCATGAAGCTTTTTTCCCTTTTATCAAAGCCTTCTTTTATTATTGCCCTTCCAATTTTAGCTGCATGTACATTAATTCATATATTTTTCTTTTATCCCTGATAGCCTAGGTTAACAAAATCGCAAAACCAGCATGCAATACAACAAATTTTATCAATGCCCCTATAACTAATGGAAGACAGTTGTTTGAGTTTACCTGTCCAATATTCGCCATCGGTCACCAATTTTTGCATCTACATCATCAATTTCTTTTTCTAGCTTATGAAGCATAGCATCAATCTGCAAGGAAAGTTAGGAGAGCACATTAAATTATATTCTGTGATTGCTCTAATCCCAATAACTAGACAAATAAATTCCATGTATTCTGCAATCAAGATTTATGCTCCACATCCCCAAATGTGCTATACAGAAAGAATAGATATATTAACTAACAGTGTACTAAAGTTCAATAAGAATAGTGCCCATGTGTCCCAAATGGTTCCATATAGATATGACATCTGATCCAGATTAGTACGACAATAATTCTTTGCAGTACTCTCTGTGTACAAGGCAAAGGCTGTATAACCTCATTTCCTGTGGAGGATTTATTAATTAGTTCATCTTGAGGATTAAATGCTTAGGTTGCACTTATGCTTCAACTAAGGAGACAGTTTGAGAACTTTATCTATAAAGATGCATTTCTTTATAAATACCACAGAATCTTCTCTATCATTTTTGTTTCAACTTTCACATTAGTAAGCTTTCAATCTAGAAAGGATATCAAAAAATTTCAAAAGTAGCTAACCTATCATTCATAATTTAATTCACCAAATAGATTCCAATCTAAATTGCTTCCTTCTCATGGGTATCTTCTGGCATTCTACATAGTCTGTAAGTACATTGTATGATTCATGCCTGAACATTCAAATAATGCAGATGGGTGCCATAGCATGTCTATCAAGTCATACATAAATCCCATTTTTAAATTCCTTGTCCTAACAAACATGGTTATAGTTTCGTCAAGGGAGCTGATTCTCTATAATTTCTAACAAAATCATTGAGGCAGCCACTCACCACAATGAAAACAGTTAGAAAAAATGATAACAGTGTAGTGTTCCCAAGCCAAGATGCCAGGAACATCATGGTTTTCATGTATTTTTAGACTTTTTCTGGTTGTGGTATTTCGTCAAACACTTTGTTTATTATTGTCTCTTAGGTGGCGCTAGGGTTACACTGATGATTTTAATGTGTGTTTGCAGCAACAGATAAGAAGATAAAGCAATGAAACATACCTCAACCATATGCAAGATCAACAATATAATAGACAACCCAAAAATGCCTCAGATCTGATCTTATTCATAATACTAAGAGAACATGATACAAGAGTGAGGCTGATCTGGAATGTTCAACAGATGGATCCAATAAACATAATAAGAGCTGCTACTAAATGATCCTAGTAAGAAGATGCAAGCCTCCAAGGGCTGAATACACAATGAAGGTCAATACTGGAAGAGATCTGGATCGTATGAAGTGCCAACTCCAAGCTGGATGATGCTACGCCCTGCTGGAAGACTGAAACCCTCAATAATTCGGCCCTACTGCCAAAGACCTCCAAAAACTCCGAAGAAGATGTCAAACTGTAGATCGGGGTGAGTAGAATCTCCTCCTGAAATCTCAGACCGAAATACCAAGGGTTGCTCCTCCAAATGCTGAATCCCGAAGTAGGGCTGCGTCCCCCTGAATACTGCCAAACCCTATAATTTCGGCCCTGATTAAAGAGGCCTCCAAATGCTCTAAAACTCCCCAGAAAGATAGATCGGGACACTGCAAGTCACTAGGTGAAGTCTCAGGACCCGATCTGAAGTATAACCCCTCCAAACTGAATAGATGTGAATCTCAAAAATGCCCTCCTTCTCTCCAATTCGCCCCAATGCTTTAGGGAATCATCTGGACCATAAAACTCTCTCAAAAGGCACTAGAAATCATGTCCAAGGCCCTGCAAGTAAAACCCAAGTGCTCAAATCTCCAAGAGCCCTCTCAAACCCCTACAACGAACCTTCCTTCAATGAATGGTGCACCCCCCTTGCTGGAAACCCCCAACGGTGCGCCCTCTCTCTTCCTATACCTGTAACTGATATAGAACTCTCCTGCAACTGAGTAGATCTGAACTAGAATGGTGTGAGGGCGTATTGCATCCCCGAGACCAATCTTGGGACAAGCTAGGTGGAATCTTTCACCACCGAATCGTCCTCTAGGGTTTCTTAAGTCAAAACCCTCAAAACCTCCAAGGTATGGGCTCACTAGCTAGAAGCCAGATATCAAAAGATAATCATACATGAATGAGAGAATAGAGGCCCTTGCCTCTCCTTTATACTTCATGCTCACCTTGTCCCTCCAAAGTGACTTTCATTTTATTAATTATTAATTAATTAATTAATTAACCTTTTTTACCTTTGAAAAGCACCTTATCTCTCCTTGTGGCTTCCCTAGCCACTGAAAGTCACTTCTCATCATCCTATCCTGTAGTGTTGTTCCTCCCGATTCCAATGAGCTATTACACTAAGAGGTTCCTCCAAGTATTGTGCCCAAAATGACCTTTTCAGTGCATTTAATTAACTTATAGCTCAAAATACTCAAAATCATGGAAATCACCGGAATGCAACGGAACCAAAACCAATCTGTGCAGAATGGATCATAATGATGAAATAGGATGAGCGATGCAAGCCGGACACCAATATATTCCTCAATAGCTCCTGTACTCACTATAATCTCCAACTGGCTACTCTGGTCATCATAACACTGTGTAATACCCTGATGTCCCAAAGTGGGGACATTACAGTCCTCCCTGCTATAATATTGCTTGTCCTCAAGCAATAACTGAACCCATCCAAATATAATACCGAGGTCCCATGTCCACCTGTGGGACACACAGTAGGTCCCATCCAGAGATGAACTATCATACACTCCACCCCCTGGGTCCCATATCAGGAAATGAACTGGAATACCCGGTGAAGCATAGTCCTGAAATATATCAACTCCGTGAATCTCCTGCATATGACACATGGCCTCATCCCGAAATGAGTCCATCCTCCAAGACACTACCAAGATCAACATGGCCTCCATCAACTGCACATGCTGATGCCAGAATGAGGTATTGTAAGACCTCCGTGAGACACCCTCAAGTGATGTGCTCTCCTCAACACTGAAGCTCAATGTAAAGTCAAAACAACTTTCCCCTGCAAAGGTCCACTCGCCCCTGCCAGTCAGTGAAATACTCAGCCCTGCAATCCCTGGGTCCCATGCTAGCCTCTGTCGAAGATCACCATGTTGGCGTTGCACTACCCTAACCCTACCTGACTGCTCCATGTCTATATACTGGATCCTCCACTCCTGGATCCTCAAGATAAGATACCTGTGGCAATTGGACCTGCTGTCCAGAAACTGCATATGCAAAAATATCTCTGTGGGAGTAGTACCTGTCGAACCATCTCCATGCCCGATCACAATGATCAAGAGGGAGAAACTACCCCACTCTATAGGACAAGTCCCTGCAAGCTGACTCCAAACCAACCCAAGGTGGAGTATGTGGCTCTTTGGTGCAACCTGGGTCATCATGACATAAAACATCCTACTAACAAAATGAACTCCCAGATCCCATGGCAAACTTGGAAGTTTATCACTTCCAACCTCTGCTAACTGCTCCTTTGTTAGACTGATCACTGTCGGAAGCCCTCTGTGCTCATCCTCCTAAGAATCTGTAGTTGTGTCGTCCCTTGAGATGTTTGTTATCCCCTGGCCTGTGATGCTCACCATCACGCACCAAGCCTCAACTGGCTGCCTATGACGATCCACCTCCACCCTGTTGTATGTCATAAAAGCACTCATATCAGGTGGTCTCGGCCTAGCCACTCCCCATGTCCTCAGCCACTGTCTATCTCTCCTCATGTTGTTGTCTATGCTAAAAGTGTCAGGAAAGGCTAACAGTAACATCTGTAGCTAACTGAAGGACTGTAAAACATCACATGCTTTGGTCAATCCCAAGGATTCAACCAAAAGCTTGTCCATCGGTATCCGTGATAAATACTCGCCTGTAGTCATCACCGAATCCCCATCATCCAGTACAACCGGAAGTAACTCCTCCAATTGTTGGTCAACCAATCTCCATCTCTCATCTCCCATGCAACTGCTGAAACGGTGAAGGTGAGCTCTCGTAACTATGTGTTGCTGCAAAGGAGTGACATCTACATACTCCCCTAAGTGTGTCTCCTCCGTCCAATCCAATACATCCGTCTAAATCTGACTGCATATTTCGACATGTCTCTGTGAGTTATCACTCATCATTGTATGCCTCTGCATACTCATGTCATCTATGGCAAATCCCTCATCTGAACTACCATGTGCCACTGATGCCCTCCAGTAGTAATCTGTCACCAATGCATGCATGTCATCAATGCACCTGGTGGTTGCCATGATCATATCCTCACTGACTCTCAACTGTCCTGTCAAGTAGTATGACTCCTGATCACAGTCATGTTGAGGTGCCACCTCATATCCCTCACTGCTAGTGTCAACTCTAGAATCCTCAAAAATACTCTCTGCAGAAGATAAAGTGTTGAACTGCCCATTGTACTGTACCTCATCGCTAGATGCTATCTCCCTCTGAATCACACTGTATCCTGTATGAGCAGTTGTATCCTCCTGTGCACTCACCCTGCTACTATCATCTGCGCCTGGATCCCATATAGATGTGTCCAGACACGTGCTATGGTCATCCTGACTAATAAAGAGTGAATCCTCATCAATGCAGGTCGATCCTGGATGCAAGTGCCCCATCAACCTATCAGTCTCCACAATCTACTCAACTAATGGAGTCTCCAAAAGTTGTGACTCAATCTCCTCATGCTGATATGTAAGTGTAGGATCAAATATTTGCACGTCATATATCTCATCCTAGATCTATGGATCCATGTGTCTCTGGTGTGTATCTCTCACGTATGGCCCCTCCATCATATCTGACATGCCACTGCTATCCTTGTGTGATGTGGTTGTCATAGGTGTCCGGAAAGATGACAGATGTGTCATGGTTAGCATAGGGAGCTCGTCATCTCTAGGTGCTAACACGTGTGAATCCTCACTAGTGTCACCACTCTACTGAAGTGTAAGGTCATCAATAGTATGTGATATGTCTGCTGAAACACCGGTGCTATCATCCTGTCCATCCAACTGTCCCTCCAATGCGCAAGGGTCACTATCATCCTCAAGTGTGCAAGAATCGCTAGCCTCTGTGCAAGAGTAACTATCATCATCAGGTTGCTCCAAATAAGCATCTATCGCTCCATCCTCACATACCTCATCATTATTGTCATAGTGCACCTCAATAATATGCTTCTTACCCTTACCCCTACACCTACGATCAGGTTCCCAAGGCACCTTGCAATTGTAGCAAAGTTGCATGCTCCTACTGGCCGTGGGGTCTCTCTGTTCTTCCCTCCATCTAGTTGCATCAGCTCTGTGTCTCCTTATACTGTCGATCCACTATATGACCTCATCTTGGCTCCACCAAGGATTGTTTATGGCTACCCATCGTTGGAAGGTTATATCAGCCCTAAATCTCTCACTACGAGTGTTGTATTCCCATTCACAACATACAACCTCATTAACAAAGTCTCTAAGATCCATCTTGTTGTATGGAAGATCCCTCAGACTGGTAGGAATCTAAGCTTTGATACCACTGTAGTTTTCCCAAGCCAACATGCCAGGAACATCATGGTTTTCATGTATTTTTAAACTTTTTCTGGTTGTGGCATTTTGTCAAACACTTTTCTTATTATTGTCTCTTAGGTTGCTCTAGGGCTATACTGATGATTTTAATGTGTGTTTGCAGCAACAGATAAGAAGATAAAGCAATGAAACATACCTCAACCATAGGCAAGATCAACAAAATAATAGACAACCCAAAAATGCCTTAGATCTGATCTTATTCATAATAGTAAGAGAACCTGATACAAGAGTGAGGTTGATCTGGAATGATCAACAGATGGATCCAATAAACATAATAAGAGCTGCTACAAAATGCTCCTAGTAAGAAGATGCAAGCCTCCAAGGGCTAAATACACAATGAAGGCCAATACTGGAAGAGATCTGGATCATATGAAGTGCCAAATCCAAGATGGATGATGCTACGCCCTGCCAGAACACTGAAACACTCAATAATTCGGCCCTACTGCCAAAGACCTCCAAAAACTCCGAAGATGTCAAACTGTAGATCGGGGTGAGTAGAATCCCCTTCTGAAATATCAGACCGAAATACCAAGGGGTGCTCCTCCAAATGTTGAATCCCCAAGTGGGGTTGCATCCTCCTGAATATTGCCAAACCCTATAATTTTGGCCCTGATGAAGGAGGCCCCCAAATGCTCTAAAACTCCCCAGAAAGATAGATCGAGACACTGCAAGTCACTAGGTGAAGTCTCAGGACTCGATCTGAAGTATAACCCCTCCAAACTGAATAGATGTGAATCTCAAAAATGCCCTCCTTCTCTCCAATTCGCCCCAATGCTCTAGGGAAGCATCTGGACCATAAAAATCTCTCAAAAGGCACTAGAAATCATGGCCAAGGCCCTGCAAGTAAAACCCAAGTGCTCAAATCTCCAAGAGCCCTCTCAAACCCCTACAACGAACCTTCCTTCAATGAATGGTGTGCCCCCTTGCTGGAAACCCCCAATGGTGCGCCCTGTCTCTTCCTGTACCTTTAACTGGTGTAGAACTTTCCTGCAACTGAGTAGATCTGAACTAGCATGGTGTGAGGGAGTATTGCATCCCCGAGACCAAGCTTGGGACAAGCTAGGTGGAATCTTTCACCATTGAATCGTCTTCTAGGGTTTGTTAAGTCAAAACCCTCAAAACCCCCAAGGTATGGGCTCACTAGCTAGAAGCCAGATATCAAAAGATAATCATACATGAATGAGAGAATAGAGGCCATTGCCTCTCCTTTATACTTCATGCTCACCTTGTCCCTCCAAAGTGACTTTCATTTTATTAATTATTAATTAATTAATTAAATCACTTGAATTAATTAATTAACCTTTTTACCTTTGAAAAGCACCTTATCTCTCCTTGTGGCTTCCCTGACCATTGAAAGTCACTTCTAATTATCCTATCATGTAGTGTTGTTCCTCCCGATTCCAATGAGCTATTACACTTAGAGGTTCCTCCAAGTATTGTGCCCAAAATGACCTCTTCAGTGAATTTAATTAACTTATAGCTCAAAATACTCAAAATCATGAAAATCGTCGGAATGCAACGGAACCAAAGCCAATCTGTGTGGAATGGATCATAATGATGAAATAGGATGAGAGATGCAAGTCGGACACCAAAATATCCTTCAATAGCTCTTGTCCTCGCTATAATCTCCAACTGGCTACTATGGTCATCATAACACTGTGTAATACCCTGATGTCCCAAAGTGGGGACATTACAAACAGTATGACATTTTAAGCCAACAAAGGGTCTCAATCCACTTTATCAATCTCCCAACATATTTTAGAGACATAGGGATGCAGGGAGATGGGTATGTGCCTTGGGGACATGTGGAGAGATCACCCAAATTTCAGGGGATGTCACATGGGACATCGAGGTCACCAAAATAGGGGACCCTATCCAGAAATTTAATATATAAAAAATACAACAAATTCCAAATATAAAAAACAATTAGAGATTATTTATGCATAATTTATGGCACATTTATACAATTAGAGCAGCAATATCCAAAATCCAATTAGCAATTACACAATTTGGGATTCGGTATTCCAAATATGAGAATCATTGTATTTCTCATTGTAAAATCATCAATGTCCAAATCGAAATTAAATACAATAATACATCATATAAATACTGTCATCTTCATTTAAATAGTAAAGAGCCAAGACTGTTATAACAAAAAATAACAAAACAAAGAAAGGAACAAGAATCAAGCCACTAGTCATGCTCAGTCAGCCTCTGCTTGGTCACATTTATGTCTCAAGGGAAACTATCAACATCATTTATGAGAATGTGAAGACAGCCAGTCCCTAGTTCAAATCTAACTATTGCTCTAAGTTTTCCAGTTAAAAAAATAAAAAAGAATTGATGTCTCTCAAAATTTTAACTGAAATAATACTTAGTTGGTCTGCAATGCACTCAGAATATGTTAGAAAGTTCCTGTTGTCTGTACTTTTTTGCCTATAAAAGCTTGTTCACAAAAATCCAACTTCAACCTCCTTAATGTATTCAAACTAGCATGTTGTAGGTGAGAACCAACAAATATTAGGGTTTCGAAGAGTTATGCAGAGAAGAAAATGCAAGTTGAGGGTGTTGCAACCCTCACCTTGCTTTACAGGGAAGAAAAAATATACACTCTTTTTTTTGTGTGTGTGTATTTATGAGAGATCGTGCCCCTGTAGGCAGCATTCTAGAGCACCCCCAAGTACTAGGAGTGTCCCATTTCTACAAAGTATGCCCCTTGTGAAATCCTCTAGTACAGGGGGTACAGGGGATGGTCGAGAATGTTCCCAAAAAATCCCCAAGTTTGGGGAACATGGGGAGCATACCTGTCGAACACTGCATTGTATGTTCTAGTTAGTCACTAGTGGGCAACTATTAATGTCTCATTAGCATACTGGTGAATCGAATATCAACTCGTAGTAATCATAAGTTACATACGTTACAATACCTGGTATTGCTGACTTAGGAGTAGAACAGCACCAAACAAGTTTCTTCTACATGATGACTTATCAAGCTGTTGACATCAATCGGGGCTTTTTAAATGCCTTTTCAAACTACCTAATAAGGACATTTATGATGTTTTTAAGTATCAGTCTAACAAGTGTTAATAAAGAGGTATCATCACTTTTTTATTCGATCACCTAGATAGGGCATTCTAAGCTTCTGATGTAATTTCTTGAAATGCAGAATTCAAATAAATATCCAATATGCCAAAGACGATAAAACTCGGATTTAAAACAAGGAAAGCCAACTGACTTCATCAAGGACTCAATACTACCTTCTCTAAAATGGCCCAAAGCTGTAACTGTTCGACAAAACAGGGTATTGAAGGTGTTGTCCAGATAATCCACAATTGGTGTCATTTTCGTCATCGACATTTCAAATCCGAATCGGGATTCATCATCAGGGCTAATCGTCAAATGAAAGCTTGCTGATCTTCGTCAATTAATACTTTTAGGGAATAATTATTAATCATTTGTTTTATTGATTTATTAATTTAGTTTTCAATACTTATAAAATCGTAATCATAAATAACACTATTAATCTTATTCAAACCATTCTAATAATTAGTTATGATTAAACCCTAAAAGAATAAATAATTAATCCTTTCAAAACCCTAGATTTATATATATATATATATATATATATATATATATATATATATATCATCCATAATTAGGTAATAATTATTGATCATGATCATTTGGCTTATTAATTTATTAATTTAATTGATTTTACTTTTTCTGTTTTGTCTAACTCTAGAATTAGGGTTTGGAGATAGCCGACTTGATTAAAAATTTATAAATTAAGAATTGTCCTGCATTTAAAAGTATTAATTGACGAAGATCAGCAAGCTTTCATTTGACGATTAGTCCTGATGATGAATCCCGATTCGGATTCGAAACGTCGATGATGAAAATGACACCAACTGTGAATTATCCGGACAACACCTTCAAAACTTCTCACCACAAAAATCTGAAAATAGCAAAACAGGGTATTCCAACACGGGACAAAAATCTTCAATAACCACTCACACAACTAGATCAAAGATCAATACACCGATGTTTTCACATGGTTAAAACTCTTGAAGAGGGAAACAGTCGACAGCCCCAGCCAAAGTGGCCACTTGAGACAATATACTAATGCAAAAGAAAAATATTTTACAAGAGAGTTTCTCACAATCGATCATCAGCAAATGACCCTCCATGCTCTTTAAATAGAGATCATGGCCCAATCGGGTGTTAATTCACGGATCAATGTAGTCGTTAAAATTGAGGAGAATATGAGCCGTCGGATCACTCTATGTCTAGAACATATCGTGACCGTCAAATTATGTAACTACAAATGCATACTAAAGAAACACACTTTTACTTAAAGACACATTAGACCAAGTTGATCTTAAGTAACTCCTAAGTCTCTAAATATCCTAATAGTGGCAATGATTCAACAGATGAGGGAAAGAAGTCCAAAAGACATGGACAAAATATACAGCATATAAAAGACAACATCATAAGTAGGTTGTTGTTTACTTATTTAGTCACTGACTAGGTTGTTGATTGAGTATGTATTCACCTTTCCCTTGATGAGAGATCATAACCTACAGTATAACATATATATTCCTCTCGTCATCTTTGTCAGTTAATTATTGTGCATGTTTCTTGACCTCTTAATTTTCCATCCTGATTATCCAATACAATAGACCTTCAACCAAAAATGATCATGGTGTTGCCTTGGTTGAAGGTACCCTAGAGGCTCACTTGAAGGACAATTGCTATTTGGCAGATACATGTAATTTACTCCTTGCCTGTTTTATATAGCTGAAGTGGATTTATCATTGATCATTTTATAGGCTTCACCATGAACAAAATTAATTTCTCCAAGGCAATCATGAGCCTCTTAAACTGCCCTGTTGATATCTATAGTATATTGCCAATTCTCTTGTGTGGAATAGATAGCATGGGTTGTTCTTCTAGAAATTTATGGTACATAAATTCACAAGGATAATGGTGGAGAGAAAAAATGCAAGATATATTTCATTAATGATGTTGTCACATTACATCTCTCAAACCTTTACATAATCTCATTTTATAACACGAAGTGGTTATGGTGGTCTAACTATCTAAACCCCAACCTTTAACATCTAAACATTACATTGATCATATATCTAACATGTAAATTGTCATAAGTATTAATGAAAAGTTCAAATTTTACATAGAAGCAACAAGATTACTCAAAATCTATGATGTGAAGACCATATATAGCTCCACTCCCCACCCACCAAGGCACCTAGGTAACAAACCAAGATGCTAGCTAGTTCTCTAGGTAGGTCTCCAAAACCCGTCATGGGCACTCCATCAAGTTGCCATCACCCTCATGTTGAAGGCAACTATTCATATTGATCACCCCCTGCCTAAAGACTTGCCTAATAAACAACCAATCAAGGATACACATGTTTTCTCCTTTGCTTCATTGGGGTGAACACTTTATTATTGCCTTCTATTGTAAACTCTCCATTTTGTCTCATATTAACTTATCAAAATGTCTAAATAACTATTGTCTAAGTAGCCATAGCACCAAACAATTTTTTTTCGAGTATTTTTGGGACCAATACATACAATTCAATATAAATGTTCATTTTTTGTATATTTGCAAACATAACTTTTGTTTTTCACTTCCATCATTTGATTTTGATGGCTTCTCTATATAACAAAAATTTAATTTCTAGAAAAAAAAGAATACCTCTAAGGAAAATGCAATGCCCTTCAGAGAAAACTATGTGATGCACTGTTGCAAGTATCTCCGATTTCTCTCAATATTTCTGATTTTTTCCAAATTTTTCAGGTTGCCAATTTTTCCATTTTTTTCAGGGAAAACTTATGCTTTCCAATATTTGTTAATATTTTCCAAGAATTTGCCTAATATTTCAGATAAGTTTCTTTCTAGACCCTCGACAAAATATTCCTCAAAACGACATTTGCAACATTCATGTGGCGTGGCCTATGGTGGTCATCGAATGCCATAGACATTCATAAAAGAAGGGACAAGCCCATATAGTCCAAAAGCACAAATAATTATATGATAAATTTGGAAATACAAGGAATGATGATATGCAATCAAGAACACTAACATATCTATAGTACATAATGGACATGACTATTCTAAAAGACAACCCTGTGTAATAAATATTAATATAATTAACATAGATTATGCATTATACATGCCTTTCCATCTAGAAAGGTTTCCTCCTCTAAGCATAGGAGGAAACAAGAAAGAAATATCGTCAAAGCTTATAACAACATTGACACATTGCAGAAGTACCAATCCATCCTATGCCAACTTTTATTGGAAATATATGTTGATCATATTCTTAAATGTGACTTCTCTTATTATGACTCCTAGTATTCCTTTGAGAAGAATCAATACTAGAAATATGTTTCTTTCAAATATAAATGAAGTGTCAACATTGTTCAAAGTAATGCAAATATTGGCGTGTTCGTTGATTAAAGTGACCTTGTAGTGCTCCTTAACCCTTTGACTTGAAACACAAACTAGGAGTATAGAGATTATAAATGCAGAAAACCAAATACAAGAGACAAATAAGATGAAATATGTGAATTATACCCTAGTATTATGATAATCAGAACAAAGAAAGCAATGTTCACTTGCCTCTTAAGGTGGGGTGACCTTTCACTAAGCAAAGCTCTAAATGCAACAATATTCAACAAAAACATTCCATAGCCCCCTGGTTCTTTAAATAGATTCTCATAGCAAAACCCTAACTACGTGTGGTCCCATTATTAATGAGTACCAACTTCCTAGTGGGCCTTATTTAATAAAGAGGACCCTTTTTACATTAAATAACTAACCACTACTATCTAATAGGCCTTATTCAAAGAAGATGGCCACATACATTAATTGCCTAACTCCTAAGTAACCTAAAGTAGGGAGATTAGGGTAGGACCCTAATATGGCCTCCCCCTTCAACAGCAGCATTGTCCTCAAGGTTGGACGTGGGGAAACTGCTATAGAATTATTGTTGGTTCCCATGTGGCATCTTCTGGCTACATATCTTTCTACTAGATCAATACTCTGCAAACTGTGCACTAGCACAATTGATGCTCTCTAGTATCCAATACTACTTCAAGCTAGTCAAGTTATGGTAAGTTAGTTTGCACCTTGCAATTCGATCCCACTACCTTCTTCAAACAAGACACATGAGATACTTGATGAATATTGGAGTGGGCCAGAAGAGCCACCTTGTAGGCCACTTGTCCCATGTGTTAGATGATCTTATAGGGTCCATAGAACTTTAGTTCTAGTTTATGGTGGATTTTATTTTTGACTAGTGTTTTTTTATAGGGTTGAGGGCAAAGAAACACTTGATCCCCTTTTGCAAAAGAATGCTCTAAGTGATGTTGGTCAACTTGTTGCTTCATTCTCTTTTTAGCCATAACCAAATTGTCTTCAAGTGTGTGGAGAATGGCTTCTCTGATGTGAAGTGTGTGATCCACTACATGAACATTGGAAGTCTCTGGTAAATAAGAAGCCACTAACTATTGAATTTTCATAAGAGATGATTGTATGTGAATGAATATGTTATTACAATGATGAGTGTTCTATATATAAAGAACATATGGTGACCATGGTAACCATCCATGAAGAGATGTGTTCCTTGGGTAATAAATATATTTATACTTTATATTATATTATACATATAGTATAAATATACTTTATATTTATACTTTATACTTTATTATATATATTTATACTATATATTATAAATATATTATTACATTAATAATATCATAATTAATAATATTGTTTCGTAATTAATAATCATATTATTAATTATTAATCTAGTAGAATGTCTTTTCGATGCTGCCCAAACATCAACACTCCCTCTTAGCGAGGCAAACATTCTACATTATGCCAAGATTACCTTTGAAGATTACCTGTGGGTAGCTCTCAAATAGCTTCAACATGTCACCATGACATCCATTACCTCGCAATGCATATGTACCTCATCATGTGCACCCTTGTGACTTCACAGCCAATGTATCCAAGGCCTGTGGGTAGTTCTCAAATAACTATTGTTAACACACGGAATGTTCAGGAGTCAAGAGACTCTCCTAAAATTCGCAGTGTTTTCAAAATAGCGCATTTGCCCTGTTATCGCACAATATGTACTTGCCCAAAGCCCAAGGCAAGTAAGGGAGATTGGCGTAACAAACATGTATTTAATAGGAAATCCCCACTTTTTAGGGATAGGCAGGATCTACCCCAAGGGAGGCATCCCCGGTAACGTAAAGGGATGGAAAATTAGGGTTATGGTCAAGATATATTCCCCCATCTCATTGGTCTAAAAGATGAGGTTAATGAAGTGCTTAATATACCTACACGGAACAAGACAATATAGCATGCATATACAATAATTCCAAGTACAAATATGATAATAACACCTTAATAGACAATGGACAATGAAAATAAGTGCTAGTTGATATAAAATTTCAACAGTTAATAAGTTTACAATAGCAATTGATAAAATGTAACAGCTGCAACAAATACTCCTCAGAAAAGCTTGAAAAGACAATGAAAATATAGCATTGACTAAGTAGTATGATAATAACTTGTCATAAGCAATTTCTGAAATGGTTAGATAGCAATTAATGATGAGTATGCAGAAAATTTGTTGCAATTAGATGGTTGTAGCAAACATTCATAATAGTAGCAAATAAGTTAGTGATCTAGGCTAAACTAGGGTTAGAGATAGTTAGTAAAAGCTTAGGAGAAGAGTGTTTGAGTGTTTAATCAATCCTTCAACATGAGAGAGGCAAGAACTAGTGCCTTCTAGGGCTTATGGAGACAAAGTGGACGGCTTCTTTTAAGGCTGTAAATCAATTTGATAATTCACAAAAGTCTAAGAGGGAAAATGCATAGGAGAAGTAGTAACTTAAGTCCCCCTATGCATTGACCTCAAGAGACAAGATGCTAGGGTGTAGGGAATTCTAGGCACTAACACCTTGCTCTCTGTAGGCTTCTTATGGAGTAAAAGTTATGCAAAGATAACTAAGTCAAAATCCTTAGAGTGCTAGCAATTTAGGGTTCTAGGGTTTCACTAGTCACTAGATCAATTCAATGAAAAGCCTGGCAAATA
>ML794629.1:579225-590394 GCA_009831015.1 Picea engelmannii
ATGAAATGAAGAAGGATTCAATACAACATATTCAAGTACTTCAAAAATCAGAGTGATACATACCATGATACCCAGACTCATTACCTCATGGAGCAAGACCCACCGCTACTTCAGGACCAGGCTGGTGGGATGGATACTGTTGTTGGTGATGAATGGACTACATTGAAGAAAAGAGGGGCCCTCTGGGGCCATGCTCAAGTCACCTGGCTCTCGGTACTCCATGTCTAGAACCTATGGGCCTCGAGACGTGATCTCCTTAGTATCCCTAGGTTAGGGGATAACATGCCCAATCTTTTTATGATTATCAATTTGCAAAAGGTCTCTAATGATGAACTCTAGTTTTCAGTGCCATCACATCATCAAGCAGCTCTAAAGGGTAGTTTTCAAAGGGAGGGTTTATCATTTTATATCTTCTTTTCCTTTTGTAAAGAAGGTGTTGTAGACTGGTTCAGCTAACTGCAAATTGTAACTGCCGTTGCAAACTCTCTGAAGAGGTCATTGGTGGAAGCTTAAAGGGTTGATAGACTTGGTTCTCTGCAGCAGGGAGTGGGATTTGATGTTAGTAATCAAAAGACAAAATGACACCTACAGGAAAGTTCGCAACGCATCCTACAGAGGCACTACGAACTGCTAAATTGAAACAGTTTACAGCAAATTAGTATACAACAGAATCGTATTTTCATCATAACTTTTAAATGTCAATGTGGGTTCTTCTAAAATTTTGTGGAGATGAATCATAATATCATTGACTTGCTGAACAAAAATTAGCCCGACCCAGTTCGTCATTTGGGAGAAAAGTTGAAAACGTCACCTACAGGAAAGTTTGCAACAAATCCTAAAATTGCGCTGCAAACTCTAACAGTCTGATAAATCCAAGCTGTAGGAGGGTTGCCACCTATCTGAGGAGGTTCGAATGGGTTCTCAAAGATCAATTAGACACCAAGGGACACTTGTACCTAAGATTCAGCTCCACTAAATCTCCATGCAATGAGTTAGTTGCAGTTGCATTTATTCTAAAAGACAGTTTCCAGGAATCAAGGAATTAGTTGGATTTTATGTTTGCCACATATCTCTAAGGCACAGAATCCAATGCATGCAGTAGGTTGCGACCTCCTAGAGATATTATTGATGTAATTTTCTATTTAATGGGTGAGAGGACTCCAAAATGGAGGACGAGAGAGAGTTTTGAGAAAGTCGGATGAGCAACTTTATCTATGTATTTGTAAGCCTGAGGGCATTTTACAGTTTTAATCATCTTTTGCCATTGAAGATTCTTGATAATTGTATTATCAATATGTTTAAATATTTTTGTTTCCATTTCTTCTACCTTCTTACTTGAACTAATTGCAGAGTTTGAGGATCAAACACTGCCTTTGATTAATGGATCTTGGAGCAGCAAAAGATTTGTTGTAGCTGGCATGTTTATCATTGATTTAATCAAGTGTTGTAAAATCTATTTTACAGAGAAGATCTTTGTTTAATAGATATTCTTCTTTTTGTTCACTTGCATTCTTCTATTACCATTTCAAAAGCTCTTGATCTGATATGCAGTTTGATGGCCTTTAATCTGCAGAATGGTTATGACTCCATGCCCAATGGTATGCTATTGATTTGTAGTTGTTTTACACCTCAGCGTGTTGCCTTCTCCCATTCTCAATCAGTCTAGCTGATCTACCTATCAAACTTGCTTTAAATATTTATTTTTCAAGGATTTAAATGGGTATTAGGCTCACACCTATAGCAGTCTAGGTGTGATTTCTAGTACTAACAACTACAACATGTCCCCGAGACATCCACTACCCTACAATGCATCAGTATCTGATCATGTGCACCCTCAGTCTTAGTGCGAGCCCTTTTTCATGCTGGATGAGTTCCACCTATCTCAGTGCCAACCCTTTTTCATGTCGAATGAGAACACTCATAGCCAGCCCTTTTTCATGATGGATGAGTTCCACCTGTTTCAGTGCCAACCCTTTTTCATTCTGGATGAGTTCCACCTGTCTCAGTGCCAGCACTTTTTCATGCTGGATGAGTTCCACCTGTCTCAGTGCCAGCCCTTTTTCATGTTGGATGAGAACAGTCAGTGCCAGCCCTTTTTCATGCTGGATGAGCTCCACATGTCTCAATGCCAACACTTTTTCATGCTGGATAAGAACACTCAGTGCCAACACTTTTTCATGCTGGATGAGAACACCCAGTACCAACCCTTTTTCATGCTGGATGAGTTCCACCTGTCTCAGTGCCAACCCTTTTTCATGCTAGATGAGAACACTAAGTGCCAGCCCTTTTTCATGCTGGATGAGTTCCACATGTCTCAGTGCCAACCCTTTTTCATGCTGGGTTAGAACACTCCCTCTGAAGAGAGACACGCCAAGCTTGTCCCTGAAGTACTCAAACTTCATCCTTGACAGTGGCTTGGTAAATACGTCTGCAACTTGATCCTATGTAGTCACGAAATTGGAGCCTCACTGCTCCCTTCTGCACCATATCCCTGATATAGTAATATTTGATCTTGATATGCTTAGACCTGTCATAGACCACAGAGTTCTCTGACGACTTCATGCAACTCTGGTTGTCACACCAAATGCAGGTCGCCTCCAATCCGAGACCAAATAACCCAGACAACAGTTCTCGAAGCCACACTGCTACGACACATGCTGCCAAATACTCAGCTTCAGTCGTACTGAGCGCCACAAATGACTGCTTCCTGCATCCGACGGAGCCTCTTACTCCTTACTGTAGTACCCAGCTCCCTCTAGAACTGACCGTCCATCTCCCTCTCGAGCATTGAATATCAACTAAATCTTCAACCTGCTAACTTCATCACTTGTCCTCCAGAACAAGTCTCGTCATCCTCTTCTTGTAGGTCTTACCTACAAGTCAAAATTCAGTCCAATAGTCAGCAATTTCCGAAGCCAAACTGCTTCGCGACTTGCTGCCACATACTCTGCCTCAACCATACTGAGTGTTACACACAACCATTTCCTTCTACTCCATGAAACCATATTGGAGCCTAGAATGAAGCAATATGTCGAAGTACTCTTTCGATCAAGAATATTGTCGGCCCAATTTGAATCAGAATATCCATATAACCCGAACTCATGGCATGTCACATACCTGAGACCATAATCCAATGTACCCTTAAGGTACCTCATCACATGTTTTGCTACAACCATATGAACCTACCAGGGTTGCTCCATATATTGACTCAGGGTGTTCACAGCAAAACATATATCCGGTCTTGTGTTCGTCAAGTTCATCAACGAACCCACCATCTGCCTGTATAAAGTAACATCCACAGTCTCTAAAGTCGTATCTTGCAGCAACTTCAGACTTGATACCATAGGTGTAGCTATTGCCTTGCAATCCAACATCCCGAACCTCTTCAGGATTTCTATTGTATGCTTCCCTTGATTCAGAAAGATATCATCCTGTCTCTGCCATACCTCGGGACCCAAAAAGTACCGTATCATCCTGAAATATTTCATGTCAAACTCAGCAGCCAATTTTTCTCTTACACTCTGAGATGAGCTTTTCCACACCTATTTAGAAATAGGTCATCCATGTACAACAGTAGTATTACCGGACCATCATCCACAACCTTAAAGTAAAGGTTAGGATCTGCATTGTTGTTTGTAAATCCTAAGCTCGTCAAAAAATTGTCGATCCTGTCATACCATGCTCTAGGTGCCTACTTTAATCCATATAAAGCCTTCTTCAATATGCACATTGAGTATCCCGCAGTGGTCACGTACTCAACGGAGTGTTCTGTGACTACAAGGACCATTCTTCCTGATCAGGTTGCCATCTATGCCACAAGAAGAATTTCAATCCTTCCGGATGTTGAAAGCCACACACTTTGAGTCTTATGTCCTTAGAAGATTATGCCAGGGCCATTCTCCATTGGTCAAATTACCATGACCAATCCCAGGAGAATATCATCCCAATGTTGAAACAATAACGCTTAAAAATAACTTCTGAAATTACATAAAATCTCAACACTCCCTCTTGATGAGGAAGGTATTATATCTGACACGGAATCTAGCATTGTCGCCATCCACACGAGCTCATGACCATTGATTGTCGAACACACGAATCTATACATCAAAGGAAATCCATAGTGACTTCACAGCATGCATCCAGGGTTGGTCGGTAGCACTCTAATAGCTACAACATGTCATCATGAGACTATCTAGTTTCCCGCAGAAAACATCTAAAGCCATCACTCCCTCTGAGGCTATATAGTCTTCGGAGTCATCTACTCCCTCTACATGTGTTGACCTCCTCTTCTTCTTCATATACTCGATGTCATACGACTAACCATGTTGATCTTCTAGTGTTAAATTAGACAAGCACAATTTTCTGCAAGTGGTAATTACTTCCAACGATATTACTTTAGTAAACTCTAGAACAGCACTAAGTAATTACACTCAAAAAATTTCAACTACTTAGAAACTCCGACCTCTTCCTTAGATCACTTCCCACGTGTGAGAGAGAAAAATATGTCTATTGTTGTGTCTTTTTATAGTAATATTAAATTGATCCAAAAAGACACATCTCTTTGAAAATTGAATTTATTTTTCTTTCTTATAAATATAATTTAATTTAATTATGGTCTCCCGTAACTACCCAAAGATTAATTTGGTTATAATCCATCCACGTAGTATTTGACTTTGTTAAATTTTTCCTCCATAATTCATGCAATTCTTTGCATAAATATAGGTAGAAGTAAATATGCAGTACATTCCTCATATTTAGGTAATTAGACATTTTTACTAGAAATTACTGTCCACCATAATTTATGGAATTCTTTCTATAATTTAGGTAGAAGTAAAAAGTAAATATGTTGTACATAAAGATTGCAACAACCCCATAAATTTAACACTCCCAAGACTTTACTCTACTCTCATTTTCCTAGGCCCTCCTGTGAGGGAGTCAAGCCCAGTCTCGCTTTGATACCATGTTGAATTTTCATGAGATAATATTGTATGTGAATGAATATGTTATTACAATGATGAGTGTTCTATATATAAAGAACATATGGTGACCATGGTAACCATCCATGAAGAGATGTGTCCCTTGGGTAATAAATATATTTATACTTTATATTATATTATACATATATAAATATACTTTATATTTATACTTTATTATATATATTTATACTTTATATTATAAATATATTATTACACTAATAATATTATAATTAATAACATTGTTTAATAATTAATAATCATATTATTAATTATTAATCTAGTAGAATGTATTTCCGATGCTACCCAAACATCAACACTAACAAGAGTTTTTGGCCATAAACAGCGTTATATGGTATCATTTTGGTAGCACCATGATAAGTGGTATTGAACCACCATTTTGCAAGGGGAAGCCATCATGCATGTTACCTCTCTAAGAGGTACCTATATTTTCACTTGGCTACACCATTGTAAGCCCAAGGATGCAAGTCAAAAGCCATGTAAACTATAGTGGATGATTTTTGTAATGGAATCCCAGACTTGGTCCAGCCATGATCAATCCCCTTAGTCCCTGTCTCAATGTCTCTCGTCCTAGATAGGATTGGAGACCTTGGCATGGATCTATTGGGACACATGGTTGTGTAGAGCCATGAGTCTTCTATAGGGGTGATTACAGTTTGTTGGGCCCAGTCTGGTCCATGTCATACACACCTATGTCTTCCCACATGGTTATTTTTATTGAGTCTGTAGGAATCTCTTTGTCACGGTGCATTTATCATTTTTTGTTCACAACATGGCAGTCTCGCAAAGTTATCATCATTGCACGTCTTTTGAGGAAGTTCACGAATCCCAATGCAGTGGGTCCCAAGAGACAAAATACAACATGGGCTCAAAATGATCGGAAAAAACTACGAGTAAAACCCATATTGCAAATTTTGGATTAATGAAGTATTAAAGGAGATAGAGCCACCCAAAGGAAAATCGTCCCACTCTTCTAAGATAGACGTTGAGCACATTTCCCAAATTAAACGGTCAAAGAAGAGGAACGGTGTGGTCTACTAGCCATTGGAGAAATTTTAGCAAGTCAAAGATGCACTCTCTCCAAGCAAAACAATTATTCAAGACATGAAAGAGCCAAATCGTCCCCTTTGGGTCAAATCACACCTCTCTTCTCATGAGTAAAAAGGTCAAACTAGCCGTTACAAGAAGATGGACCAAGTGTGGACAAAATATAGTTGTTATGCTCATTTTTCAAGGGATAAATGTCCCTCATTTTTCAAGGAATAAATGTCCCTAAGTTTATTTCCAACACCAAATCGCACTTTCTCCTAGGGTACACGATTTTTTCTTGGTGGAGCGAACCTCTTTTGGGGACATCTTCAATGGTCAACAATTCTAAAATCGATTTTATCCCATTTTCTAATGGAGCTATGTAATAAAAAAACATTATTCAATGGGTTTATCCTCCAACCAATTGTGGATGAGCAAACCAAGAAAATATGTTTTAATGAGAGAGAGAAACTAGTCGTTTTAATGAAAAACTATATAGGGCTAGCCCCTCCTCTCATTTGTTGTTGTTGAAACTTTGTGAGATCATAGTGTCCTATTTTTTAACTCAATTCTCTTGTGTCACTGTGGATTGTCTACTATAATGTTTGTTTTTCTTGGCTAAGGTTTATTTTAATTGTGCTTTGACAAGGGTTTCTTAGGATAATTGCAAGAAATGACCAATCAACCCATTGAGGAGCTACATAGTCACGTGGAAGAAAGGAAATAGACTTTGCGTCTCTTTCTTTCTTTGTGGGCTCTTAGTGAAACACACCCAAGTTGTTGGACCAACTTCCTTGGAAGTAGCTTCAACCAAGTGGTAGGTTATCACTTTGACCCAAGTTGATTGGTTGCCTTGCAGACCATCCATCAAGGAGCTCTCCTAGCAAATCCAAGGAGAAACCCATCTATTGTTAAAATTTCTTGTATTGGAGATGATAGTCTTCAGATTTCAAACCCAATCAACTAGAAATCCATCCGAGGCCAATCTTGAACTCACGGGGTCACAATCGTTCAAACTAAGAGACATCTAAAAGTAAAAGGAGGTAAAGGTATTCTCTCAATTTCTTCAACCAATTACTTTCAAAAATTTTAATCATATTTTATTATTAAAAAAAACAAAAAAAATCATACCATAGCTTAGTTCTTCATTTTTATATCTTATAAGCTAGTAGATCTTGGAGTTTTTGCTACTTGGGAACTTCCCTACCCCAAGATAAGTTTACTCTTGAGTTTTATGCTTTATTGAATATATTTCACGAGGGTTTTCTTGAAGAATAGTGTGCAGATCTGTGTTATTACAGCAAAGGACATCTTCAGATCTACACCCATATTTGCATGAAAAGGGGCACATATTGTAAGTATTTACTTCCCAAACCCTTCCACAATTTTCCAGATCTGATTTAAAAGTTATCTTTTATTTTTTGGTTAATATAGAAGAAAACTACAGCCCAGCAAGCATTTCTCTTGGCTGTAGCAAATTTGGGTTTTGACCCTAGGGGAATCGAACCCCAAATCTGCAAAAGTAATTTCCAGCCAACTGGAAACTATTTCTATTGCAGATTTAAAGGCTCTAGGGCATTGTATTCACTCACACTTTGTTTCCCTATCCTTTCTACCCACAGATCTATTGATCTAGTGTGATTACACACTTGTGGGAGGCCTCAAAGGGCCACTTTCTTGCTGGTTTTCTGCATTTCTCTCTATTTTTGCAGGTCTGATATAATAGGACAGCAAGGAAATATCTCATTTCCAGCCACTTTATCCAAGGTACACATAAAACAAATCATCTGTGAAGTGGTAAGGACATTCACCCCCTTTCTTGTGCATTATTTAGGCGATATTTTGGTGGATTGGGGTAAGTTAGCTTCTTGGTTTTACTTTATTTTCTGCGTTATTTATTAGTTCAACGGGCTCTTTTAAACAATTAACTCCTACCTTCACCTAGTGTTTTCTGTTTAGGCATTGGTCTCAAGATTCTTTGAGGTGAAGTGATATTTTGCGGAAATCCTCCCAGAGCCACTTAGTGTAGGAGTCTGGCTCAAATAGGGAAGGATAGGTGTTGTGGTGACATTGGACACCTATCCCCTATGTTGTTGCCCTAGCAGATTGTGAACCTTGGTGGTCTACTAGTTTGGTCGGTCTCAGTGCCCATTGGTGCGGCTTTTCAGAAGCAAAGCATTGCAAATGGGTTTCTAAGCACTTGTTGTCTGCCTCTGTTTGACCATCTATTTGGAGATGACAAGCAATGCTCATTTTCAACTGGGTACCCTAAAGTTTAAACAACGCCTGACCAAATTTGCGTTTGAAGGTGGGATCCTTATCCGAGACAATGGAATTGTGCATGCCATGTAACTTAAAAAACTAATCCATGAAGACTCGGGCCACTGAAGGTGGTGTAAATGGGTGCGACAAGGCAGAAAAATGGGCATATTTAGAAATACGGTCGATTACCACCATGATCATTGATTTGTTACTAGCTCATGTAAGTCCCATTATAAAATCCATAGAGATGTCAATCCATATATTTGTTGGGAGCAGTTGTGGTTGCAATGCCCTTGGCCTCTTCATTGTCTCACCCTTATTTCTTTGGCAAGTGTCACAAGCCACTACAAAATCATGGATGTTTGTTTTCATGCCTTCCCAAAAAAGGAGCGCTTAACTCGTTCATAGTTTTTATGAAAGCCAAAGTGACCCGCTGCAAGTGACAAATGCAAATCTTCTAAGACCCGTTTTTAAAAGAAAAATTATTTACCACAACAATGAGCCTACTATACCTCAATGTATCTTGTTTACATGTTTAACCTTTAGGAGGGTTGGGATCTCCGTGAAGAAGATGGATGAGTTGAATTGTAGTGTCATTTGCTAATGATTTGTGACCGGCTTTGTCTAGCCAACTCGGAACAGGTAAGGATAAGACAAAGATGGATCCATCCTCCTCAAATTGCCTAGATAAAGCATCAGTGAACACATTTTCTTTACCGTTATTATATATAATCTCATAATCATACCCAAGCATTTTAGTGACCCACTTATGATGCTTTGGTGAAGATAACCTTTGTTCTATAAAATACTTCAAACTATGATGGTCGATCTTAATGTAAAAATGCCTCTCAATGAGATATGGGTGTCAAGTCTCCACTATGTGAAGGATGGCCATCATCTCTTTCTCATATGTGGATTTTCCCAAATTGAGATCACACAACTACTTACTGGTGAATGCCAAGGGGCACCCTTCCTGCATCACGACCACTTCAAGACCTCTAATTGAGGCATCACACTACAAGACAAAAGTCGTAGTAAAATGAAGCATGGCTAATACTAGAGTAGTGGACATGGCATCCTTTAAAGCTGAGACAACCTGCTCAACGGCCTCGCTCCATACAAAGGTATTCTTTTTTAGCAAGGTGGTTAAGGGAGCAACAATATTTCCATAATTTTTCACAAACTTCCTGTAATAGCTTATAAGTCCTAAGAACCCCCACAAACTCTTTAATGTCTTGGGGCAAGACCAATCTTGCATATCTGCAATTTTCTTGGGATCTACTCGCACCCCATCTTGACTGACAATGTGACCCAAGTATTCAACCTCTGAAGACCCAAAAACGCATTTGAAACGTTTAAGGAACAACTAGTGGTCTCACAGGAGTTGTGAGGCTTTATCAACATGCTCTATATAGGATCCCTAAGTTTTGTTGTAGTCAAGGTATCATCAAAGAATACTAGCACAAACTAGTGTAGGAAACATCAAAACATTTTGTTCATGAAGCTTTAAAAAGTGGATGGCGCATTGCAAAGTCCAAAGGGGATCATTAAAAACTTATAATGACCATCATGCATGCAAAAAGTTGCCATAGGAATGTCCTCCTCCATCTTTATTTGGTGATCGCCTAAACGAACATCCAGTTTAGTGAAAAACTTAGTTGTATGAAGTTCTTCCACGAGATCATCAAAAACTGGAATTGGAAATTTGTCCTTTATGGTCAACCTATTGAGAAGCCTAAAAATTAGGGCACATGCATCAATTGCCTTCTTTTTTTAATACCATGACCACAAGTGATGAATAAGGGTTGATACCGGGACGTATGACTCTAGCCTCTAACAATTCTTGAATTATCTTTTCTATTTCAATCTTCTATGCAAAAGGGTTCCTAGAAGGATAGAGATTCAATGCTTGACTACCTGGAACCAAGCGAATACCATGGCCATGCTCACTGTTACCCACCAAGTTGCACTAGGATGGACTTGTAGTTGAGCCGCCAAAGATTGAACAAGAAGTTGGTCAAAATCAGAGTTCAAAAGTCCATCTAGCCAATATGGCCACCTTTTCTTCTTTTTCTTCTCTATACAGCGTTTCCATCCCCCAATGGGGTATTGTAATAAGATGAATCTAGCATGATGAATTTGTAAAAGGCTTAGCCTCCTAAGACTTAATCATGAATGCATAACTCTAGAGTGTTTTTTTCACTCATTAATTAGTTCTTGCTTGAATTAATTTTTAAGCGAGTTATAATTTTTGAGTTTTTTCACTCGTTTCCTCCGAAGTTGGAGTGTGTACTAACGGTTAGGCCTTAGCTTGGTCATCTAAGTCTAGTGTCTAATTACCATGCTACTTATCATTTTTAAGTCATATGGAAATTGCGCTAAATCCCCCCTAGGATTTTTTAATGTTTGCAGTCAATAAAACATTTCCCACAAAAACGGGATATTTTAATTGTAAATAAGTCATAAGTTAGAAAAGTGGTACTAGGAGGCATTATATGCCTTGTGGGTATTTGTTTTGACACTTAGAATACCCACTTTACCTAAGTAACACCTTTTTTAGGGTAAATAGTGATTATTTAATCACTTAAAGCTATTTTCTCTCAAAAAAGTCAATAAAAGGCAAAAAATAAAAAAATAAACAGCAAGCCTTTAATTGAGGAAACATGTCGGGGACATGTTTCTCTCGTCTTGAGTCTAAAGAGAGGTCGCGAGCTAACTAATGGAGCAAGGTGAATTAGTGGATGAGGTGTCCATTGGGAGGAGAGATCCCAATGTTGGAACTCGCCCTTCCCCTCATACATGGCGCATTTGTGAAGAGGGGCATCAATCCCAAGAGGGATGGCTCGCCCTCTCTTCCTACCTCGCCACATGTGGTGAGTTCTCC
>ML794630.1:0-10278 GCA_009831015.1 Picea engelmannii
GAGGGGGAGCACCTTTTTCATTCACAGATGTGGGTGAAGGGGACCCCGCTACATTTTATTGTTGATAGTGGAAGCCAGAAGAACCTCATCTCAACAGAGGTCGTCAAACAGTTGGGATTGTCGAAAACACCATACCCGCAACCATACAACATCGGGTGGCTTCGCCAAGGACGAGATCTTCGTGTCAGCCAGCAGTGTCGATTGTCATACGACATCCAACCCTTCAAGGATGAGGTATTATGTGATGTTTCCCCACTGGATTTCTGTGATGTTCTCTTGGGCCAACCATATATGTGGAAACAACATGCTATCTATGAGTCTCGACCCCATAATGTCATTATTACTCTTGGGGGTCATCTCTATAGGATACCAGAGGTAGTTCCAACTACTGCCCCACATAAACAGTGCTGCAAGGTAGTATCTCATACTACAAAATTCATCTTCTCCACAATCTGTTCAAAGGGTGAACAGAAGGATACTGCACCCACCACAGCTTCGGCCCAAGCACCTTCTATCCAACAGAAGCAGGTCGACAAGGCTGCAGCAAAGTGCAAAGATTCCTTCTGCACATCGTCCTCTCATGTATCTCGACTTGTTGAGCAGCTTCAACCACAACAGGTTCGTGACATATTTTCACAAATTGAGCAGCGCGACGTCTCCAACAAGACAAGCAACTCACCAAGATGCAGATTCAACAAATGCTTTTCCCTCTCCCCCGGGAACTCAACGCAATGGAGACCATTACTTCCTAAGGAGGGAGGATTGATCCAGGTGGATATCGGTGGCCACCCACCTTTTCCAAATGGCTCAAAACGACTTTCTGTCAATTTTGGCAATTTACTATTTTTAGCAGGTTTTAACTTCCGGGGCCATTTTGAGGGTCCAAATGAAGGTTTTTCAAGATTGAGGTTCTCAATGATAGCTGAAGGCAGATTGACCCCCAAAATGAATCTCCTCGACGATACCTTTCCAACAAGCTATCACACGCGTAAAATGGAGATCGTATTCAAAAGTTACGAGCCCGGGAAGTTGATGTACTCACTTACCCAAGCGGGGCCCACATGACTTTTGGCGCTTCATCTCCTAGGGTTAGGGTTTTGGATGTCTATGAATTTTTTCATTCCCGTTTATTGTAAAAGGGCCTTCAGAGCCTCATTGTAATCTTCTTCTTACGAATGCGAGTATCCGTCACATCTCTTCTCAGAGATAAGCTGCCACCATTCTAGCGAGTCTTTCACTCTGTATTTTTACAGTCTCTGTACATTTCTCTGATTAATAGAAATCATGTATTACTGTATATCTGTGTTTATGGTTGCGTCTCTGATACATTTCTGTTATAATATTGAATATCTGCAATATCTATGTACATTTATTTAGTATATCTCCGCTCTCATTTCGTGCCGAAAATAATCCGGATCAACAAGTGAAGAGAAAGAACTTTGTCTAGCTTGAATGATGCGATCCTCTAACATTTCTTGAACCATACACTCAATCTCACTCTTGTGTGCATATGGGTACCTGTAAGGCCTAATGTTAGGTGGTACACTTCCCAATTGCAAATGAGTAGCATAGTTGATCTAGATTTATGAGCGGAGTGAAATGAAAACATAGATATTACAATGAAACACACAGAAATATTGCCAAAAACAGAGAACTATAGTAATACATAAATTCTATTAATGAAATAAATGTAGAGAGAATGTAAAAATACATGGTGAAAGACTCACTGGAATGGTGGCAACTTTATCTCTGAGAAGACATGTGACGACTATGCTCATTCATAATAAGATGAGTAAAATGAGGCTATGAAGACATTTTTATAATAAACATGAATGCCAAAACCCTAGACATCCAAAAACCTAACCCTGGGAGATGAAGCGCCAAAAGTCACGTGGGCCCCCATTGGGGTAAGTTAGTACATCAAATTCTCTGGGTCATAACTTTTGTATACAATCTTCATTTTAGGCGTGTGATAGCCCGTTAGAAAGGTCTTTTCGAAAACTACGGATTATTCCATAAAAATCTGACTCTACATATAGTTTGACTGTGGAAAGCCCAAAAAACGTCATTTAGGGCCTCAAAACGACCCCTGAAGTATAGAAAGATGTACTGATATGAAAACTACCCAAATATGCTAGTTGGATAGGATGGGTGGCCACCAATATCCACCTAGATGTTGTGTAGGGATTCAAGACAGCCTCATAAGTGCAGAGCACATAATTACGAAGAAATTTCCCCATTACAGAGAAACGTGTTGAAATAAAAACTGTCAAGATGCGCTAGTTGGAATTTGGAACAAGTGGGTGGCCACCAATATCCACCTAGAGCAGTCCTCCCCCCCTTAGGAATCAATGGTCTCCATTGCATTGATTTCTTGAGGAAAAGGGGAAAGCGTTTGTTGAATCTGAATATTGGTGAGTTGCGTGCCTTACTGGAGAAGTTGTGTTGCTTGGTCTGTGGAAGGTTTTCATGAACATGTTGGTTGCAGGGTTGAATATGTTCCACCAACCTATTGTCTTTGGGCTTAACGAGGCATTATGTAGGCACCATCGTAGGTGAAGAAACAATATATTCTTTCTCTTCTGCAATTTTCTTCTGCATGATCGAAGGTGTTGAGGTTGCAGTGGTTGCAGTGGCCTTATGTGCATCCTTTGAACAGACTGTAAAGAGGTTGAATTTTGCAGTATGAGAGATTACCTTGCGGCACTATTTTGGTGGAACATTAGTCAGAACTACCTCTCGTATCCTGTAGAGCTGAACCCCTAGAGTAAAAATGACACTACGGGGTCAAGACTCATAAACATCATGACGTTTCCACATATATGGTTGGCCCAAAAAAACATCACAGACATTAAGAAGGGCAATATCACATACTACCTCATTTTAGAAGAGTGGGATGTCATAGGAAAGGAGACATTGTTGGTTGACACAGAGGTCTTGTCCCTGGTGAAGCCACCCGATGTTGTATGGCTGCGAGTGTGGTGTCATCGATAATGCCAATTGTTTGACAGTCTCAGCTGAGATGAGGTTCTTCTAGCTACCGTTATCAATAATGGAATGCAGCAATGTCCCCTTCACCCACATATGTGAATGGAAGAGGCACTCCCCCTCTTAAGGATATTCTGGTTCTTCTGGTTGAATTGTTGAGGTCACGACAATAGCAGTGGGGTATGTGTCGATGATTTGGATTTTTTCATTATTTCCTGGTTCAGATTCCAAATTAGGGTCTGACTCCTTGTCTTTGATCCCAACCATCAATGATTTCTTTGAGCGACATTCATCGGTGTTGTGCCAGGTGATTTTGTGGAAGTCACACCACTTCCTAGTGTCATTCTTCGTCTTTCCCTTACCCTTATTTTCTTGTGTCTTGGACTGGTTTTTAGGAGGATGTTGGTTAGGTTCGTCTTTATCGTTCTTTCGTTGTTGTCGATTTGCAGACCCAATCTCCTGTTTGTTCTGGTGCCCAAATTTTTGCTCAATTTTGATGACATATCGATAGGCAGTTCCTAGTGATGAGATGTTTAGGAAATCCATTTCAGTTTGGATGTACCTATTCAGAGCCCCACAGTATTTCAGAACCAGTTTTTTCTCGGAGTATTTGATACCCAACTTGGTACGCAAGGTATGGAAAGTATTTTTGAACTCTGGCACTGTTTGGCCCTTCTCTTGCTGCAGTTTGGTCCATCTCATGTACTGGTATTCATAGTTATCAACAATGTAATATTGTTCCTTGACCGCATCCATAAAAAATTCCCAAGTGGGCTCAGACCCATATATTCCAGATTCCTCTATGGAACTTTTGTCCCAACAAGTTTTCCACCAATGTTTGACATGGGGGAGAGCCTTGAGGAGTGTGAAGGTGATCTTTTCCTTGCCGAAAAAATAGTGAACAAAGAAATAACCTTCTAGAATATTTAACCATTTTTCTAGGGAATCTGCATCTATATGACCTTCAAATATGATAATATCAAAGTTAACTTGTACCTTGGAGGGAGAATTTCCTCCAAAGTGGTCGCTTGATGAATATGCGTCTGTTTCTATCAGAAGGCATTGAAGGATGTGGGAAAAATTCTCCATCATTTCATCCCTCTATCATGCGAGAGCTTGCTCAAACAACATGTTAATAGAATCTTTTGCTCCACATTTTTTCTTTTCTTCCATCATGGAGGGTTTCTTGGGCGTACGGGAGCGATTTTCCTCAAGAGAGACAAGTTGGAGATCCAACTTTCTATACTCGTACCTTGTTGGGGAAATGCATTGAAAAACGATCAGAGCAGCCTGCTCTGATACCATTGATCTGGATTTATGAGTGGAACAAAATGAAAGAAGAGATATTACAATGAAACACACAAAAATATTTCTAGAAACAGATAACTACAATAATACATGAATTCTATTAATGAAAGAAATGTAGAGAGACTATAAAAATACAGAGTGAAAGACTCGCTAGAATGGTGGCAACTTTATCTCTGAGAAGATATGTGATGGCTACACTCATTCACAAGAATATGAGTACAATGAGACTGTGAAAACCTTTTTATAATAAACATGAATTCCAAAACCCTAGGAGATGAAGCTCCAAAAGTCATGTGGGCCCCATTGGGGTAAGTTAATACATCAAATTACTGGGGTCGTAACTTTTGCATACAATCCTGTTTTAGGCATGTGATAATGATCTAGAATCGGATCCAAGAGCTTGATGGGGCTCAGAAAGGCCTAAAAATAAAATTTCTCAGAATGGATTCAAAATGGATGTGTGTGTAGGCCTCGTCGATACGAACCCAACACAACTTGAACGGGCTCAAATGAGCGTCGTATGCTCTAGATTTCACATTCTGTTTGTTTTTCCAAATATGTCAACATACAAAAAGTCAAGGCTGACGCCAACATGATATCATGTTGACGTGGAAGCATGACATGTGGCAGCAGGTCGTACAACTAACATGGCAGGGGCATAGTGGACTGCTGATGTGGCAGGTACAGGTGGACCAACCGAGAGGTGACACATGGCACACCCGTACAACTGACGTGGTGTGTCTGTATGGTGACACATGGCAGGGGTATGGTGCTAACAGGTGGCATGCAGGTGGAAAATAGATTAGGGTCCAATCTGATTTTGACACGTGGCATAGATTCTGGAAAATGGCGTGGTGCCACGTGGCACCCAGGTGTTGGTCATTTTTCATTTGCAAAATTGTATGAGTTATGGGGTTCGACCTTGAGACCTCCAAGATCGGGGAGTGTTTTGGGTAGAGTGGGCTAGCTAGGTCGATCATAGACGGTTCTTATAAAACCTATGGTATAAAAATTATTTGAATTCATACTATGTGATTTACGGGCGGAGGTAAAGGGTTGGGGCCTAGCCCCAACCCTTGGTTCCAAAAAATTCATACGAACATACCCCTACTCTATTTCTTAGCCTACGAGCTTTATCATATATATATCACCATCGTTTTAAAAGGGGGATCCACTACACGGGGACCACGGTCCTACACTCCACATAACCATAGGCTTGACGCTACCCGTCTCCACTAAAGGTGCAAAGATTTGGGGCAGATTGTTTGCACTTGCCTGCCATATGTTTCGGGGGTTGTGACCACAACCCAAGCATGTGTATTAGGGGTGTGGTCCTATCATTTTATGCCATATGACCTTTAATTAAGGGCTAAGGGTCAATGTGCATCCCTTAGGGGCTGGCGCTTGGAAAATTATTGCCATATGACCATATTTAGGGGGCGCGTGCCCAGGAAAAGGGGCTTATCCAAATATTATTGCAAAAAATGTGTTTAATCACTTTATTATAGTGATTTTAATGATTTTATGCCTGGTAAAGGAGATTTTTCCCCATTTTGGGGGGATATTGGGCCCTTTTTGAGGCCAGATCTTGGGGGGAAGTTGGGAGATGGTTACCAACTTCAGTTATATATAAACCAGGACTTCTTCAGGCCAAGGGAGGAGATTCATAGAAGGTTTATGCTGAATATTTTTCCAAGCCAAAGCCATTTTTATCCAGGGAAGTTGTTGACGAGCGCACCTTTGCGGACCATTTCTGGGAGCTTCGGTCATCCGTTTTGAGTGTTGTTTCTTCTGTTGGGTTCTTAAGATCTGGTAGAACAAGACTAGATCGGTTTTGTAACCTTTGGGCATTGCTGTGATGTACTTATTGAGGTTTTAACAGAAATAAGAAAGCCTCACCCACTCAGACAAAGGCCCGAAGACGTAGGCGAGATTGTGGAACTCTGTTATCACATTGGTGTTATGGTTTTCTGTTGTTTTATGCTTCATTTCAGTTTTGTACATGTTTATATCGCTGCAATAACTTATCATATCTTCTTCCTATTTCATTAAGCTTCCTAATTGGTTGAATAACACATGCTTAATAACTCAACCATAATCCTGTAAAAGATCTTTTCGGATCAGATATCTTGTTGGAAAGCTATTTTCGAGAACTACAAATTATTTCAACAAAATTTGACTATGTCTACAACTTGACTGTGGCAATCCCAAAAACCATGGTTTAGGGCCTCAAAACGGCCCCGAACGTACAAAAATATGTACTCAGATGAAAACTACCAAAATAAGCCATTTGGACTGGATGGGCAGCCACCGATACCCACTTGGATTCTATGTAGGGCTTCAAGATAGCCTCAAAAGTGGAAAACTCATAATTACAAAGAAACGTGTTGAACTGAAAACTGCAAGATGAGCTAGTTGGAATTTGGAACATGTGGGTGGCCACCAATATCACCTGGATCAATAGTCATGATCTCTAACAGGTGGAAGACCCTTAGGCATCTCTCCAAATTCCTTGGAATGATTGTCAATAACTTTTTGGATATCCATGGGAGAAGAGGGTCTAGATTTTTGAACATCTAGTGAGTACAATTGTGAAATTACACCTTAGTGTCCCTCTTTTTAGAAATTTTGTCACATTTTTAGAACTTATCACTTTAGAGGGTTTCCGTTGGATACCTTTGAGTTCAATTTCATTTCCTTCTGAGGAAAACCTCATGAAAAAATCATGAAAATTAAGAGTCATTGTTCCCAATGATTGTAACTATTGGATCCCAAATACAACATCAACACCACCCATTTGTATTACAATCATGGGACTAGCTAATAAATACTCCCCCATAATGAGCTTAATACTATGTCACTTCCCTAAAGAATTTATGGTACCTCCATCTACAACCATTACTACAAATTATGATGCTCGATATATAAAGTAATTGAGAAGTTTCACTAATTTGCAATTAATGAAGTTGTGGGTACTACCAAAATAAATAAACACTATTTCTTTTTTCTTTTTGATATATCCTTCTGTCTTGAGGTTTTGTGGAGCACTGATGCCAACCAATGATTGTCAGTATATGGTTGGAGAAGTATATTCTAGTTATAGATCTTGCAATTCTTCCAATTCTTGATCTTCTTCCTCTTCATAATCTATGTAGAATAATTTCCTCTCACTACATTTATTCCCCTTACTGTACTTACTGTCACAATTAAAACATAGTCCCTATGTTTTTCTTTTATCCATTGTTGAGATGTCAACCGTGTTGGCTGATTGCGATGGAACATGGTGCTCTCTATAGTTGTTAGTGGCCACCCTTCTAGTAGCCATATTTTTACTTTTGACTTTCCTTGCCACACTAAAGGCGTGCTCTAGGTAATTAGGTTCCAAGAGAAATACATCATGTTGAATGCTCTCCTTTAAATTTCCCATAAATATACCTAACAAATTAGCCTTTGAATTGTCCTTTACTCGGAGATTAAACCTTTTAAATTGTTGAATGTGTTCTGTAACTATACCCCTTTGATGTAGATTTATCAATTGAATATAGAACATGTTTATCTTAATATCCCCATAATGTGCTATCAATCCATCTGTAAAAAAGGACCAAGAGACAAAATGATCATTTTTTCGTTCACAAATCCATTGGTACTAGACAAATTGATTAGGTTCTAAATACAAGGATGCAAGAGCTACCTTTTGTAAAGCTGGAACTTGGTCTAAATCAAAGAATTGATCCATCTATAATTACATGTTATAGGATATTTACCATCGAATTTACTCATATCGATATTGGGAATTAAGTCATTCCCTAGTCCCGAGTTGAACCCCTAATGATGAAAATCTCGGAGTGATGAATGATCATGATTCTGGGATTCAATCTTCGTGCTCTCAAAATGTGTTAAATTCTTCCCCATATGTGAATAAGGCTCTGTTAGCACTCTATAATTTCCAAGGTTGAAGAAGAAATGAACAGAGGTAACCACAAAACCACTTTGGAGTCCAGGATCTAGCCCTCCAAGACTCAAAGAGGGATCTCTCTATAATATTTAGCTTTGTTAGCTGGAAATTTTAAGCTAGTTATGATAGTATAGGGTTTGGTTTTTAAATTGGTTGGTTAGAACATGAAGAGAAGGCCATTGGGAAATGGAGTCAAAGAAACTTAGTTCAATCATGGCAGTTTCTATAGGAAAACATTACAGGGCATGATAGACACCTTTGTTTGATTCTTGAGATCGTTGAGTGATATGACAAAAAATGTGAGGAAAAAGGATTGTACCAGAGCAATTAAGAATTTTGAAACTAACCCTCTAGTAGAAAACACATAAATTATCCAAAGCCAGAAACAAAGTGCACTTTAAAAAAAATTCTTCTCTTAATCTTCTATTGAATAATTTAGGAAGAAACCAGGATGTAACAGGGAAAATATATTACAGAAAAGACACTTCACCAAATAGATATGCCACAAGAATCTTGAAAATCTTGTCTTGTATTACTCAGATTTGATTAAAGGGGGCTCTGTGAACTATACAATATTGTTCCTATTCTACTAATGGGTCCCAACCCTTAATATTTCGAAATGGGAAGTATTTATAAGTTGTTTACAAAGGACCGTGTCATAAATGAGCAGAATTTGTTTTAAGAAAAATATAAACTAACTATTACAAGCATAGAGGTTTGTTGAGATTCATTCAGATATCTGACATTGTTTTGATGGGATATGTGGGTGATTTGTGCCTTTGAATTCGATCTCTTTTCCATCTGTTCTTTTGAATTTGGTTGCATTGTCTATCTTTTGTTGTTGATTGTGGCTATTTCTGTAGGTATTATGCATTAATATCTAGAATATGTGATCGACTACTGATCTTCAAATGCCATATATCTTCATGTATTTGACATATGGAACGGGATCAGAATTACCTCCACGAACCCTACTACTATTCCTTAACTTGGTGATCTGTCTCTTGGAATAACTACGTTAGGAGAAATAATTACTATTGATGGTGGGTGATGGCGATTGCCAGCTTAGCTCAACGAGGGCTCATTGTGAGACAGTCGACAGTCAATGGTCATGTGGTGAAATGTGATTGGTTAACATATAAGATGACGTGGGGGGTGAGGGTGAGAATTAGTGTCGATGGGATGAGTAGGTGCAGGGGTGTGAGCGATAGGGATAGGTGGAGAGGTGAATGATATCGGGAAAGAGCAGACATGTAGTGTTCTGTGAGAGGGTAAGTAGATACAAGGAGTGATAGTAGGGAGAGTGGTTAGCGAGTTGACGTGATAGGCAGGATGGAAAGTGGAGGACATGTGTTGAGTAGGGAGAGGACTTTTCCATTTTGCAGGGGTGCGAGAAAGTGGTTTGAGGCAACCCACTTTTCGTTCCTCAATGCACCTAGTGGCACCACGTATTCCAGAGAGAAAACCATTGTTTAAATTGTGGGACTTCCCTTCGAAATTAAAACCTGCACAACTTCGCCCACCGCAATCGCTCTTAGTCATTGATATCTTGAGAAGGTGCGTGGAAATAGATACCACAGTCCAGATCCTGGGCACTCCGGAAGGTTAGGGATTATGGACAACCCAGAACTTCTGAAGCCTAGATCCCCATAATAAATCCCAGTCGTCGGATGTCAAGAGGTCATGGACCATTGATCTTGTTGCAATCTTTGATCTAGGTAACCCTGTTATTTTAGCACCATGCTAAAGTTTATCTATTTGCCAACTCTAGAATCCTTTTAACTAGGTTTAGATATGTCCCCAATTTGGTGTTCGAGATTTTAGGATTGTGAAGCATGAAATTATCCCGGAGTAGTATGGGTCGAGAGTGACGTGGCGGCCTAGTGCGGGGAAACTGCCATTCTGGATCCCTCCCCCACTGTTAAAGGCAGAAAATTTGGGGGGTTCCGGGATTTTCTGACAGTCGTTGATAATTACCACCATTGAGATAAGCGTGGGAGATTAACCACTATCTCGGATCCCCCCCC
>ML794630.1:10336-30565 GCA_009831015.1 Picea engelmannii
AGAAAGGTCCGGGGGGGGATCCGAAATACACTGAGGGTCATTGATCTGTGTGAGATTTACCCACTATACGAAAAAATGTCTTATCCGCTGCAAACTTACGATAAAAATTATGCGATGGGTAGTGCTAAACTTGTTTTTTTCCCTTTTGCATTATAATTTCATTTTCCTAAAAATGGCCAAATTTAATCAAATAAGGGTATAATTCAAAATGAAAAACCTTGTTTATGTTTTATTCGTTTTTTCCTTTGGGACATTATTTGCAGAATGGAATATCATTTCCCATATAAAATCACTTAAGGAAGAAATCTCAATCACCATCTGATCCTATAAAATATAGGGTTAAAACAGGCTCAACATTTTTTTTATTTTTTTTCATGATTTCCTTGAATCACAATATCACTTTTAGGGAACCTCTCATCTAGGGTATGTAAGAGCATCATGGCTCCCATTGAATTTTCCAATCATTCCATCTTTTGATCCATCAAATTTTCCATTTTTTCTTCAATTTCCCTTTTAAGGATTTCTTAAGAATGTGAAAAATAAACCATTTCCAACACATTATCATTCATCTCCTTAACTTGGTTCCTCAATTGGGATACCTTGTTCTCTAAATCTTCACTTTTTTTAGGGGCCATGGATGAGTTATCTATAGGTTTAATAGAAGTATAACTTTTTGTAGAACCCTTTGTCACATGAGAAAATAATAATACTTGTGTTTTTTTCTCTTTAACATGATTTTTGAATCACCAGAAACAAATCTTCCAATCAAAAGTTATGATAATGTCAAGTTACATACCTTTAAAAACCCTTGTTTGTAGATTGTCTTGTTGGCCAACCTTTCTCCTGAAGTATCTTTGAAACTTTATCCCCTCTGAATATAAAATTTAGATATATAATAACATGATATTCCTTCTCTACAATGCCACAAGTTTGACCAAATTTTAATGTGCCAAGAGAAAGTTATGGTAACTTTCCCAAAACCTGTTGATTTTGTCCCTTTAAAGTGAGTGAACTTGTACGGTCTACCACATGTTTAATTTTTTAGATCTACTTTTGAAATTTGGATCTAAAATACAGTGAATTTTTATTCATTATTATGGAATTGATGGCACTTAATTTGGACTTTTCTAGCTTCATATATGACATTTTTACTAAGAACTCATGTTTGAGAATGGCTTTAAGACTAGTCAAAAACCCTAATTTCCATAGCCTTTATTTATGAAAGTAAAGTGCATTGGAACTTGAATTTTTTACCATAGGTACTTCACTATGTTTGCTCAATATTATAAAAATTTCACTATCTGAAACATCCTAACAAAAAAGTTATAGAAAAAATTCCAAGATGGCTCTTTTGAGACTAATTTTAGGACTAGTAAAAAAAACCTAATTTCCACGGGCTATATCTCCTAAAATATAGTGAACCAAAACATAAAATATTTACCACATGTACTTTTATATGTCTCCTTATTCTCCCAAAAATTTCAAGGTCTAAAACTATCTAGGAAAAAAGTTATAGTGAAATTAACAAGATGACTCGTTTGAAGGAGCCAAACCCAAGGATCGTATGTTAAGAAACCGACTATTATGCACCAAAACATCCCAATAGCATAAAAAGAGAAATAGAAGTAACTCCACACCTTGAGAATGGGAGATAAGAACAGATGAGAAGCCTTTTTGAGGGAAATCTCCTTTTACAATATAACAAATGTACAAGATGAGATACTTTCTTAAACTAGGTCTCCTTGGTATATATAGGAGATAACAGGTACGATTACAATTAAAGGGTTTAAACAACCAATAAGGACAACGATAATGTAACAATATAAATATAATAACTAAGTATCTTGGTATTAACATGTTTCATTATTTCTGAGCATTTTCGGGCCATGAGAATTGTTACAGTGTGTCTGAAGCATTGTTTTTCAGTTGGAAAACTTTTTTGTTACAGTTGAAAAAGTTTTGTTTTCCTAAGTTACGACCATTTATATTAGATCCAATTGTATACAATTTCATTTCATTTAAAAAAAATATTTTTTCATGTTGTTTTAATATTTCATTTTTTGTTTTGTTTGTATTTATGGTTTGATCCCTTTTTGGTCTGCGTATTCTCTTTTATGTACACCTTGTACGATCTCAATAAATCAAAAATAAAGTGGAAAGTGTGTTCTTTTCTATGTATGCTCCCTGCCCCATGTTTTTTCAACCTCGAATGATAAAAAATAGAGAGAAAACTTGCATTTTCTAGGTAGACTAATCGAGACATAAGCCTAAGCTTATAAAGTTTTTTTGTTTCCAGTGCAGCTATGTTGAAGTTTTTCACGAGCAAAAACAAGGATTTTTGAGGTGAGCACACACTTCAAAGCAAAGAGTATTAAAAAAAAGCAGGTCCCCTTTCTCCTTGTTAACATTTGTTACATATTTCTCATTAGCTCATTTGGTTAAAAGTTACTTTATTAAATTAGGGGTCTTGAGTTCAAGTCTTCTTTTCGTTAAGTTACTTTTTGAGAAAACTCATGCAATTTTAAGTTATAACATAACTTTATTAGAAATTGCATTTGACTTAAATTATAAAAGTGAAACACTCATAAAGTGTCTTTAATGTTGTTTTTTAAGTTACTTTTTGCATGCAATTTCAAGTTATAAAATAACTTCATTATAAAAGTGATTTTCACCTATTTTATAAAAGTGGACCACTTATATTATAAAAGTAACTTATTTGTAAAAATGAACTTATAGGGAAATTTAGTCAATGAATGTTTTATTTTTACTTAGTGACTCCATTGTGTACCTATAACCATGTTGATCAACCTCTGCTTGCAACATGTCACCTTTGTTACTTTTTATGTCTTTCTTCAAAAGGGCATAACTTTGACATTCAAAGTTTGCTTTTAGTGCAATATTTTTAAAACTGCCTATTTTTTCAAAAGCTCTCTGTTTGGATAATCAATTACTATTTTTGAAGTCATTTTACCTATATATTATACTATGGCTAGTTCAAGTGATCTCCTTCTTACCAGTTCAAACTACTTCTCATGGAAATCTTGTATGGAGGCTACACTAAGAAGTAGGGACTTTACCAGGTCACCTTGGGAACATAATTGTCCCTCTTGATGCATTAAGAAGCCAAATGGGATCATTAAAATGAAAAAAACATGTGGATTAATGTAAATATCCATCTCCAATGATCTTCAATTTCACCTTCAAGGAATCAATACCCTAGATGCAACATGAAAAATGTTGAAAATCATGTTTGGTAAACACAATGAGATTAGAGTCCACCGACTCAAAAACCAATTGATTGCTTTAATGCAAATTTCACCAAGTGTCCTTGAGCACACATTTTTATTAATCAAGAAAAGAAAATTAAAAAATAGGTGAGATGCATGGTGTATATATTGTTGAATTTTTTCGATTTTCAGATCTGATAATTATTGCCTTATGATTTAAATGCTATTGTTATCATAGAATAATTACACATTGAAAATATCAACAAGACTTAGCGAACTCGATGAGAGGTTATTGTAAGTAAATATTATATGAGATCATATATTACAATTGAGGGCTCGATATATATACTTGGGCGGTAGTGCCTTTTCATTTAATGGACTTGTCTTTTCATTAATTAATTAATTATTAATTATTAATGATTGATTATTTATATATTTATACATTATATTATTTATATATTGTATTTATGTTGATGATTATTTCCTCACATGCATGTCTAATTAATATATATCACTCCATCCTGGAGCAGGCAATGTGAGAGCATCTTGAGTCTTTATAACTCCTCATCAAATCAACATGACTACTAGGACACAGACTACACCTAGGTGATTCACCACTATCCAAATCAGCATGGCCCTGTGAGTGAATGTATCATTCTCCCTTGGTCAAATTAGCATGACCAATCTGGGAGAATGTATATGGAATGCTTCTAACTAGAGAAACATCAACATCCTGGGCCATTCACCACTAGCCAAATTTGCATGGCCCCGTGAGTGAATGTATCATTCTCCCTTGGTCAAATCAACATGACCGATCTGGGAGAATGTCTTCCCGATGTTGAATCATCAACACTCCCTCTCGGTGAAGGTGACATTATGCATCACTCCAATCTTGTCTCTGAAGTATAAAAACTTCACCCTAGACAAAGGCTCGGTGAGAATGTTTGAAATCTGCTCATCTGTGGATATGTACTGGAGATTTACTGCTCCCTTATGTACCATGTCTCAGATGAAGTAATATTTTATCTTAATGTGCTTCGACTTGTCATGAAATACTGGATTTTCAGAAAGCTTGACACAACATTAATTATCACAATGTATCAAGGGCGTCTCTAGCTCCTTATCAAATAGTCCTGCAAGAAGCTTCTTAAGAAATATTTCTTCATGAATTGCAAAACTGGATACAATATACTTTGCTTATATTGTACCGAGTGCTACAAAATTCTGCTTCCTGCTAAACCAGGATATCATCGTTGATCCTAAGCTGAAGCAGCACCCTGAGGTGTTATTTCTATCCATTACACTTCTTGTCCAGTCAGACTTTGTATATCCCTGTAGCCTCATTTCACCACTTGAGACATATCTCATTCCATATCCAATTGTACCATGTAGGTACCTCAACACATGCTTTGTTTCAACCCAATGGAAGTGCCTCGGCTCAAACATAAACTGGTTCAGGGTTCTCACTTCAAAGAAAATATATGGCTTGGTGTTAACCAGGTACATCAAGGATCCAATCAATTGCATGTACATATTAGGATCCACCAAATCTGAATTTGAAGCAGAATCACTCAACTTCTTCGAATTTGTCATCATAGGTGTATCCATGGACTTGCAGTCCATCATACTAAATTTGATTAAGATCTCAACCGTGTAATTCCCATGTCCAAGGAATATCTCACTTGGTCTCTGCCACACCTCCAATCGTAATAAATAATGCATCCAACCAATATCCTTCATCTCAAAATCATAGGTCGACTCCCTCTTGCACCCAACAATGAGCCTCTCTTCACCCGTAAGGAATAGATCATCAACATACAACACCAAGATCAAAGGATCACCATCAATAACCTTGTAGTAAAGGTTGGCATCCACATCACTCTTTGTGAATCCCAAACGCATCAAGTATCCATCAATCCTGGAGTACCATGCTCTAGGTGTCTGCTTGAGTCCGTACAAGGTCTTTTTCAATCTGTTAACATGAAACTCCTTCCCATGTATCACAAATCCTCGAGGTTTCTATTTGTACACTTCCTCTTCAATCACATCATTGAGGAACATAGTATTCACATCCATATGATGTATTCTCCAACCCATAATTGAAGCAAGAGAAATAATAGTCCTAATGATAGAGTACCTGGAAACTGGAGCAAAATTCTCAGCATAGTCTACTCCCTCTTTCCGAGAGAATCCTTTTGCCACAAACCTCGCTTTGTACTTCTCTATGCTTCCATATGTTGCATGCTTGATATTATAAATCCACTTGGAATTCACCATTGACTTCCCCTCTAGTCTTGGAACTATCTCCCACACATCATTATTCATGATGTATTGATACTCTTCCATCATGGTTGCCTCCCAAACCCGTTGGTCTGCTGCCTCCTCATAACTAAAAGGTTTGGAATCAATCATGTGACCCATCAATGCCATATAAATCGATAACCTCTTAGGTCATTTTATCTCCTTGAAAGTACCACTGGGAGATGCATGCCTCTTTGCATCCTACAAAGAATCAGAAAGCCATGTCGACCTCTTCCTGGCCACTCCAACATCTCTAGGTATATCCAATGGCTCTGTTGGCTCTAGTGACTCCTCTTGATAGTCTGAAGGATGAACAATTGGTCTAGAGGGATCTGTACCCTTATCCTTCAGAGCCTCCTCCTCCTCACTATCAATCTCCATATAAGACTCTCTAGACCTCCTGAAGGCTACCTATTCATAAAAAATAACATCTCAACTAACCTCGATCTAACATTGTCCTGTGATCTATATCATGCAGGACTTCAAAGTCTCGTTGTATCCCACAAAAGTACCCTTATTTCCAGAATGTTCTAACTTCTTCCTTTTCTCTTTGGGTACATAGATATATATCGGACAACCAAATATCCTTAAATGGATGACCTCTAGCTTGACTCTTGTTAAATCCTTTTCAGGAGTCTTTCCCCCCAAGATCTGGTGAGGACTCCTATTATGTACGTACATAGTTGTATTGGATGCCTCTCCCCATAAGAAGATGGGTGAATTATGATCATGAATCATGGATTTGGCAGTCTCTACATGGACCTATTCTTCCTCTCTGCAACCCTATTATGTTGTGGGTTCTTAGGAACAATCAACTCCCTCTTGATCCATGCCTCCTTGCAGAAATCATTGAAGTCCTTGGACGTGTACTCTCCTCCATTATTTGACCTCAAAACCTTGATTCTCTTCCCTTTCAGGTTCTCTACCTGAGCATTGAACTCCTGGAATCTTCTGAAGACTTCATCCTTGGTCTTCATGAAGAATATCCATGTTTTCTGGAAGAAATAATCAATGAATATCGCATAGTACAGGAATCCACTCAAAGATGCAATTGTCATAGGTCCTCATGCATCTGAATGTATTAGATCCAAAATCCCCTTGGACATGTTGTCACTGCTTGGAAAATATCCCTTGGAATTCTTGCCAAGTGCACATCCCCTCCAATACTTAAGGTGGTTTCACCCTGTAATTAGGTGAATCACAACCAAAGGGAATGTGGTTGCTTTGTGTGCACATGTCGCTCATGACCACGACCGTACAATTGCAATCCTTAAGGTGGTCATTCCCTATAACTAGGAAGTTCAAGACCAAAGGGAATGTGGTCGATCTGTGTGCACAGGCCACTCATGACCATGATTGTGGTTGCTCTGTGTGCAAAGTATTCTCATGACCATGATCGTACAATTGAAAAAAATAAAACATTTGAAGCAGATCTATCAGATCTGGCACTGAAATATTTTAACTAGCTTCATAAAAGACTTATACTAGCTATGGCACTGAAATATTTTAACTAGTTCTGATACCATGATTAATTTTTTTGATTTTCATATCATAATTATTGCCTTATGATTTAAATGCTACTGTTATCATAGAATAATTACACACTGAAAATCTCAACAAGACTTAGTGAACTTGATGAGAGGTTATTGTAAGTAAATATTATATGATATCATATATTACAATCGAGGGCCCGATATACATACTTCAGAGGTAGTGCCTTTTCATTTAATGGACATGTCTTTTCCATTATTGTCTTTTCATTAATTAATTTATTATTAATTATTAATATTGATTATTTATATATTTATACATTATATTATAAATATATTATTTATATATTGTATTTATGACGATGATTGTTTCCTCACATGAATGTCTAATTAATATAGATCATTATTAATTATTAATATTGATTATTTATATATTTATACATTATATTATAAATATATTATTTATATATTGTATTTATGACGATGATTGTTTCCTCACATGAATGTCTAATTAATATAGATCACTCCATCTTGGAGAAGGCAATGTGAGAGCATCTCGAGTCTTTATCACTCCTCATCAAATCGACATGACTACTAGGATAAAGACTACACCTGGGCCATTCACCACTAGCCAAATCAACATGGCCCCGTGAGTGAATTTATCATTCTCCTCTGGTCAATCAGCATGACCAATCTGGGAGAATTTCTTCTTGATGTTGCTAACTGGAGAAACATCAACATCTCGGGCCATTCACCACTAGCCAAACTAGCATGGCCTCGTGAGTGAATGTATTATTCTCCCTTAGTCAAATCAACATGACCAATCTGGGAGAATTTATGCCTGGTGTTGAAACATCAACATATATAACCTTTGTAGTCTTATTACAAAGTGACATGTTTCATTGATCGATAATACAAGGATAATCACTATGACTAGGATAATCTATCTTATTCTACGAAATACCTAATTTCTAGAATTAATTTATTATGTGAAAAATATACATTAGGATTGAGAGGCTAACATTCCCCTCTATTATGTCCTCGAGGTATAGAGTAGTCAATGAGGGAGTGTGGTGTTAAGGCACTTCATAAGTGAAATTCATCGGTTCGAAACCCTTGGGAACACCTCAAAATCCATTCATGTTAAGGCTTGGTGCGGTCCAGGCTGAGTGTGATCCCTAGGTGACTTTGACGGCTTAGATTCCCCTGGGTCAAGGCATCTCAGCCATAGGTTAGTCCCTCGACAGTCACATGGTTCAGGATTACCAAAAAAAAAGCATTCCCCTCTTCTATTCAAAAATTTATGTTTACATATTCCAAGTTCATATCTTAACTTGGTGAATTTTATTTTACCAAGTGGTTCGGTGAAAATATCTAAAGTTTGGTCTTTAAATGGACAATATTGTGGCTTGATGATGTCATTGTTGATGAGTGTAATGATGAAGTTATACTTTGCATCAACATGCATGGTCTTAGAATGGAATTTTATATTATTGTCCATCTTTATTATTGATTAACTCTCAATAAATAAATCAATTGGTATTTATTCAATAGCACCAAGATCCTGTAAAATCCTTTGTACCTAGAAAATTTCACATGTTGCTTCCCAAGCTAAGATGTATTATGCCTCTGTTGAATAGTTTTTCATTGTATCCTACATTTTACAACTCTAAGATATTTTTGTTGAATCCATATTCATTAAATATTCTGAAGTCAAATCTCTATCTGTTAAAATATTCGATGTGCTCGTTTTACAATAGAAAATTTCACTATTGTCACCCAACCATAGGCACACAGCCACCCCTGAGCACGATAACATTTTATAGATAGAATGATTCTATAAGTAGCACTAGAACCAACATATAACCAAGAGAGTGCATATTTCTCCAAAGATATCTCACCAAACAGAAAGTCCCATAGCCACAGAACAAGAACAATACTCAGTTGCAGCAGTTGCAGTTGCTCTTACCAAGAATAACACTAAGAAATATCACCAATAACACCACCAAGTGATACTAGAAGGTAGGGCACACATCTTAGGCTATATGGGACCAGAGAGAGAGACCAAGAAACATGCCATAATATCCATGTTCCATTCTTGCAGTTGTAGCTCCAAACTTGCGCCATCCTTGAGAGAGAGAGTTAAGTGTGTGTGTACAAATGAGCTATATCATCTCTTATTTATAGTGGTTCTTGACACTTTTCTAGGTCGATTTGTCCTTTTATAATCTAATACTTTAATATTAATTCTCTTATTGAGTTGGTTTGTCTTCTAGGATTTCTACACATATGTTTAGGGTTTCTCTTGCTTCTGGAATATTTTATTCTAGTCAAAGGTTATACATGGAGGTTAATACATCCCACAACTACCATAACATCAACACTCCCTCCTAGATAGGGAGGTATTAACAGTAATGGTCTTGAGCAAAAACAGACCATTATGTTGGTAGAATCATCGTAGCCACACGGGTTATCTCATGATCACACAAATCAAACCATGGGAAACATCATCACTAGTTGGCAATCATCTCCAACACTAGTGGTAGTCTCCATGGAAATCAGATAGTAGAATACAAATGCTACAATTCCATCCAATAGAAAACAATTGTTTCTATCCATAGTAGTACAAAACTATTGTCCAATGGTACACAACCACTCATAGTAGCACACAGTTACTAACCAGTGACACACAATCACTACTAGTGGAGCACATCCACCACAGTATCATACAACTATTTTCCAGAGACATACAGTCTCCAAAATAATCAAATCATATTAGTTGATATCATCCTGCATCAACAATGTCATCAGTTGCATCACCTCTAAACCGTAGTAGCAGGTTGTGAATGCATCATATCTAATTTGTATTTGTGTGATCTGGAGTATCATCAACATCATCTCTAAGCCGTACTATCATGATGTAGGTGCATCATATCTAAGTTGTATGTCATATCTAAGTTCTACTCGCATGATGTAGATCAATGCCTCACTGTGTCACCTCTAAGTTGTATGATCATCTCTAAGTTGTACTATCATGAGCATATCTAGCATGATTCCAATGCATCATATCTAAGTTGTACTAGCATGAACATATCTAGCATGATGTCAATACATCATATCTAAGTTGTATGTCCACCTCTAAGTTGTACTAGCATGGCCATATCTAGCATGATGTGACTCATAGGCATCATCTCTAAGTTTTACTAGCATGAACATATCTAGCATGATGTCAATACATCATATCTAAGTTGTATGTCCACCTCTAATTTGTACTAGCATGATGCACCTCGGGCCACTGTATCATCCACAACTTCAACCATTTGTATCATATCTAAGTTTTACTAGCATGATGCAAGCATCATATCTAAGTTGTACTAACATGATACAGATATGAAACTCACTGACATTCCATGATGCCACATATCATCACTCCCTCCCAACTGAGGAAGTCATCTCCTCCCTCTCAACCAAGGGAGAAATCTCCACAATTCCTAGCTTGTCCCTTAAGTATGCAAACTTTATCTTAGATAGAGGCTTTGTCAAAATATCAGTTGTATACTCATTAGTGGAGATATACCGGTGAATTGCTTCTTCCCTTTGTACTTTATCACAGATAAAGTAGTACTTTATCCCAATGTGCTTCGACCTGTCATGGAATGTGGGGTTCTTTGAAATCTTCACACAACTTTGATTGTCACAATATATCATAGTTGAATCCAACACCTGATCAAATAGTCTAGAAACCAGATTATGGATCCATATTGCTTCTGTATAAGTATCACAAGCTAGAATATACTTTGCTTCTGTAGTGCTAAGTGCCACAGACTTATGTTTCCTGCTAGCATGTCATATCATAGCAGAGTCCAAGTTGAAACATATACTAGAAGTACTCTTTCTATCATCTCCACTCCCTACCAAATCTCAATTAGTAAATCCATGCAATTGTACATCACTGTTTGAGGCATATCTCAAACCATAGTTTAGCGTCCCATGAAGATATCTCAAGATATGCTTTGAAGCTATCCAATGCTCACGTCTAGCTATCCAATTAACTGACGGTACATGGACGAGTCTATTGGATTAGAATCAGAGTCTCTCAAATTCCTCATATCTATCACCATGGGAGTTGTTGTGGATTTGTAATCCATCATCCCAAACTTCTGAAGGATCTTTACAACATACTTCCCTTTCCCTAGGAAGTTTTCACCATGCTTCTTCCATACTTCTAGTCCCAAATAGTAATGCATGAGACCAAATATTTCATCTCGAATTCAGAGGCTAGCTCTTTCTTGCACTGAATAATGAGAGGCTCTGCACCTGTCAGAAACAAATCATCAACATATAGTAGTAGGATCATAGGTGCATCATTCACAACCTTGTAATAAAGTTTTGGATTAGCATAGCTCTAATAGAGGTGTATCTAGAAACCAGAGCAAACATCTCATCATTGTCTTCTCCCTCCTGTTGGGAGAAATCTCTAGCCATGAATTTTGCCTTTTATTTATCGATACTTCCATCCATTGCATGCTTTATCTTGTAAACCCATTTTGAAGTGACTACAAACTTTCCTTCAGATCTAGGCACAATTTCCCATACATCATTTTTCATGATGGATTGATATTCTTCCATCACAGCTTCCTTCCATTCTTTCTTCTTGATTGACAACCAAATATCCTCAAGTGTTCAACACTTAGATTCTTTTTCAGAGAAAGATTCTTCTAGATTCATGTTCTTCAATATATGACGAGGACTTCTATTATGAACATATACGGTTTTCATAATTGCTTCTCTCCATAGAACATGGATAGATTCTGGTCATTCATCGTTACCTTGATAGATTCTTCAATGGATCGATTGTTTCTTTCTTCTACACCATTCTATTGAGGATTTTAGGGAGTAGTGAGATCCCTCCTAATCCTGACCTTTCTTTATAACGTCTTGAAGTCATATGAGGTGTATTCTCTCGCTTAGTGAGGAGGTTGACATTGGTCCACACACATCTGAGTGAACGATGTCCAAAACTTATTTTGCTTACCACACTTCCTTTAGAATTGGTACTTGGTGATATAACCTGCCTCACCACTTGATGGAATCATCTAATCCATGTTTGCAACTATCACTGTAGCTCCTTCTCAAAGTTATCTCCTGTGATCAGGGTGTCCTACCTGGGAACAAGAAATATCTTCTGGAACCTGGAGCCTCAACTGCTTGTTCCTTTGAATATACTAAATCTGAGATAATTGCTTGGAAAAAGTCTCTTGTACATTCCCTACAAAATACACTCATGGTTTTGTTGGATGATATAACATGAAAATCATATACAAGTGCATACCTTTGAAATTTGCATCATCGCTCAACTTGTCTTCTAATATGAAAGTAGACACCATCTTGACAAGAAGAGGATAGAAACTGAATCAAAAAGTTTAAATGATTAGAAAAATATAGAAACCATGAAATTTCAACTTTGACCACAAGATCATTTTTGACCAAAAGTCAACCTTTAACTTTGACCAATCAACCTTTGAATTTGACTTTGGCCAAAAACTCAAACTTGACATTTTTTCTTGCCGAGAGTACCAATAGCTACGCTAGGATAAGGCACACTAGAATGTCCAGGAATTATGCCAAAATTATTACTTGAAGTGCCCAAAAGGTTAGGTTAGGGTTTGTTGCAACTACATAATAAGAAACCTTAGTTTCAGTTGAAATTGGTGCCACAACGAGCTTAACAAAGAACTGCCACTTTACCTTCCAGCAGTTAGATTGTCCTAAAGATGGTGTGGGCCCATAACCTGTTAAAATATTCAATGTGATCATTTTACCATAGAAAATATCACTATTGTCACCCAACCATAAGCACCCAACCACCCCTGAGAACCATAACCTTTTCTAGATAGAATGATTCTGGAAGAAACACTAGAACCAACAGATAACCAAGAGAGTGCATCTTTCTCCAAAGATAGCTCACCAAACAAAAAGTCTCAAAGCCACAAAACAAGAACAATAATCAAATGCAGTAGTTGCAGTTGCACTTACCAAGAATACCACCAAGAAATATCACCAAGAACACCACCAAGATATACTAGAAGGTAGGGCACACATCTTAGGTTAGACGACACTAGAGAGAGATACCAAGAAACACCCTAGAATATCCACCTTCATTCTTGCAGTTGCAGCTCCAAACTTGCACCATCCTTGAGAGAGAGAGTGAAGTGTGTGTGTACAAATGAGCTAGATAATCCTTTTATAATCTAATACTTTAATATTAATTCTTTTACTGAGCCGACTTGTATTCTAGGGTTTCTACACATCTTTTTAGGGTTTCTCTTATTTCGAGAATATTCTATTCTAACCAAAGGTTATACATGGAGGTTAATACCTCCCGCAGCTACCATAACATCAACACTATCATCAATATCACCTACAAAATATACATCTAAATACACAACAAGTGTAAAGTTGTCATTCTACTTATAGAGGAGACCATAATTGTTTGTACCTTGATGTACCTGAGGACCCTTTTTGTTGCATTACAGTGACTTTCCCTAGTGATCTGAATCTGGGGTGACCTTGTTACCAATCTTTACTCAATTCTATGCCACTCCATTAAAGGTTATATTTAAGATCATTTTTATTGAACTTGACCGCATTAGTTGATTAATAAGGCTTGAATCCAAATTGAATAAAACTTGGTTAAGAAGATTGTTAAATCTCATAGGCCATTAATTAATGCATCCAATAAACGTAACTGTGGAAATAAGGATGCATAAGAAACATGAGATAAAAGAAAACAACCTGACAAGAGATCACCATTGTTAACGAAGTTCACCAATATGGCTACGTCTCATAATCCACTGGAATATGAATCGCTTCATTTCTTCTCCCAATGTGAGGATGATTATCCTTTATAGAAATGGGCTACATCTTCTCCCAAATGAAGGGGCAACAAGGCTCTCCCAATGTGGGGCATAATTCTCCCAATGTAGGGGCTCACACACTCTCCCAATAAGGGGATCAAATCTCCCAATTAAGGGGCTTACAAATTACAAGTATGATTGCTTGATTGTCTCCTCAAAGAACTATCTCCATGATCTAGGGGATAAAAAAATGCTCAAAAATCAAGTGTTCAAAATTGCTCAAAACTGGTTTCATTGCATAGATATCGTCCTCATGATCCCAACACAACTTGAACGGGCTCAAATGGAGTTCATATGAGGAAGTTATCGTGTTCTATCTGATTTCCCAAACAGGCAAAATTTGTTGACTGTACAGTTCGTACAATCTGTTCAGGATGATGTGGTAGCTGACTGTACAATATGTACTATTGTACAACTAACATGGAAAGGTGATGTGTAATTCTAACTATGTAGGTGGTGACATGGAAGGTTGATTGTGTAGTTGATGACACAGACCAATCTTAGGTCGACATGTGGCAAGTCCATGGACCAATGTATGGGTGCCACGTGGACCACTCAGGGGCCACCACATGGCACCCCCTCAGTGTGTAAAATGGTTTGGATTGGCTCCATTGGAGTTGAACCTATGACCTTCGGCTTGGGCAAAGCGTTTGTGTAGATCGGGCCACCATCCCGCCTACCTTTGTTTCTTAACCCTATAGTCGCTTTAATTTTATTTGAATTTCTATAAGGGTTTGGTTTGGTGGGAAAAGGGCCAAGGGTAATCCCTAGACCTTGGTCACACTCCACAATAAACTTACCATATGACCAATAGTGTGATGACGTGGAGGTGCTAGCCGATGGGTGCAGACAGTTAGCCTGACACCTTGTCCACATGGGCCATACAAGCTGGAACTCCGTCGAAAAAGGGTGCTAGTTGTTCTAACAATGTGACCAATTTGCCCACATTCTAGAACACATGCGGGAGCTAGGTTTGGTTATGCAGAGGCTGGTTTTTTGCACAGTGGGTGCATTTTTGCGAGCAGAGACAACAATTATTGGGGAAAAACTTCCAGGAAGTGTATTTTCTTCAATTTTTGGCCAAACCGGATGCAGAAAGAGCCCAACTAGGGGTTTTTGGAGCCATTGGAGCCATTGGAGCCATATATTTTGCATTATGAGCATTGTGAAGCACTATTTTAATACTTTTGAGCATACAATGAAAATGATCCATTGGAAGTTGGACCAGGAGATGTAGCCCAAGAGAGGGGTGAACTCCTTTATCGTGTTGTTGTGTTATGTGCTTATTTTGATGCTTGTTTATGACTGTTTATGATGTTCATTTTAAGTATAAAAACTCAATATTTCCACGTGATTTCAACTTTATCCAGTTTCCTAAGACACATATATTATGCACTTGCAATATTTATACACAAACCTTTATTATTTTCAGATGAAGTTGGTATCAGAGCAAAGGTTTTTGAAGGTTTGATTTGTTTGCAAGTGTTTTGTTTCTGATGCTTACAAGGTTGAAGCTCACAAGAGGAGAAGGGAAACTTGTAGAGCTAAGTTCTCAACTTTCAAGAAGGATAAACATTCAATCACCTCAAGCTTCAAGGAGGCACTCACCAAGTATGGCTCATGAAGAGAGTCATGGAATTCCTACCTCATAAGAGGAAACTTTCATAAAAACCTTTTATGATATGACATAAATGGTGAAAGTTTTATATGAGGAAAGGAATGCAAGGTTGCAAGGAGAAAGCTCCTTCACCTCCAAAATGGAATGGAGGGAATAGTGACACTCCACCTCCTTCACCTCCATATTCCACTTCTTCTACCATTTCAAAACCACCTCCAAATTCTCCAAAAGAACGTGGTAAAATTCCTCCACAAACTCCTTTTCTTAAGCTTGATATTAAGTTTGAATTGCCTATGTACAATGGAGAGGTAAATGCTAAGAAATTGGATAATTGGATTGGTCAGATTGAAGTTTATTGTAGGATACAAAGAATCCAAGATGATGAAACTAAGATTCATCTTGCTTCTCTTAGATTGGAAGGTGCAACACTCATTTGGTGGGAAGCCAAAACTCAAGAGGACATGAAGAAACATGGTAAAGTTTTATCCTCTTCGAATGATTTTATTGTTGAAATTAAAAGGAAATTTTATCCATGTAGAAAGTTATCATGGATTGGAAAAACTTTAGGCAAGCTAAAGGGAAAAATGTGCAAAGCTACACTCAATAATCTAGGATAAGAGATTTGATTTTGGGTATAGATTTATCTTCTCAAGAAACTTTACTAAAATACATTGGAGGATTGCATAGCTATTTGAGACATACAATTCTCATGTTTTACCCTACAAATATAGATGAAGTTTGTGTATGAGAAACTCATTTAGAAGCAAGAGGGAAGAATTCTCCTCAAGAGGGAAGCAAGAAGCCATTTTATAATGGAGACAAAGGAAAGAGGAAATTCAAAGGAAATGGAAAGAAGAATGCTTTAGTCAAGAAAGAGGGAGAAAAACTCTCATGTAAACATTGTTCAAAAGATGGCCATGATGAAGACCATTGTTGGAAACTTCATCCTGAAATGAGACCAAAAAAGTTCAACAACAAAGGAAACCAAAGATTGTTGCAACTACACAACGTGATTTAGGATTCGATTCTGGAGATGAAACAAAAATCACAGCCATGGGTTTTCAAGATAAGGACTCTATTTCCAATACCAGTTATTTAAGTAGTAGCCTCAATGAAACTCAACATGAAAAAAAAAGAATAGATATTTTCCACATGAGGGTAATTTCAAATCATACCAAGATAGATACTCTATTTGATACTGGATCACAAGCATGTGGCAATGTCTCTCTTTACAAAGAGACAATATCCTCTAACAACACAAAGGTATATGTTCTCACAACAAGTGGCAATGATACAATCACCTTTGACACTACAAGGGGCTCGGTTCTCACATCCAGTGACAACGGTCCTCTTTGAATATGTTTCTTAGACTCAAGCATCATAATCATCATCATATTTGTCTCGCATATCTAAGACTTTCCATTGTAAGGTTGGCCACTTTCTGACGAAGTGCCAAAATAGCCTCACCAACATTACACTACCTCAGGTTATGTGAAAAGGATAATATGACGAGTTTCTTTCAAAATATCATGTATTTTTTCCTTGATGCAACACTCACTGCTCACCGAAATTTGTAGCATGCATACATCTTTTTCAAATTTTCTTAAAGAAATAAAGCCACAAAAACATAATGCTTATATTTAGGTTTCATGCCATAAGCCTCATGATTGGATACTCGGGTGAAAAAATGGACATCTCCATTGCGATCATGGCATTAAATAGTGTAAGAATGATTTTCTCCGCGTCAAATTCTGACACAGCTCATCTCGGGCCTTCCTGGGCTCTTCGCCTCGTAAAGCATGCCAAAGCATTAATGGAAAACTTGGGCTTTTGCTATTGTCCTCAAATTATGTTGCTCTGATCACAAAAATTATAGTTCCATTGAATTACTAGCGAAAAATCATGCAAAAATGACTATTCTTTCATCCAATTCCCTCACTGTGACTTCTAAACCCCCCTGGGATTTTTACCTAGATTTGCATGCCAACAAGGTCATACCTTCTGCAATAATTGTGCCTACCAACTCAACTTGATGGAATCATGACGACGCCAACACTGTACGTTTTTCCACATCATGATCCCAGTCAGTACTATGTCACCGTACATCATCAATTGTATTTCCATGCCATCTGTCGACGTCACCATCTGTACTGCCATGCCATCTGCTGACATCATCATCCATACCGCCACGTCATATGTTGATTTCATCATTCATACTGCCATGACAACTGTTGATGTCATCATCAGTACTACCATGTCATTTTATCACGTCATCATCTGTATTGCCTCGTCATTCACTGCTGTTGTCATCTGTACTTCCATGTCATCTGATGATGCCATCGTCAGAACTGCCACGTCAGTTGTTGATGTCATCATTCATACCACCACGTCATCTGACACATTGACATCCCCAATTCCACGTCGTTATGTTGGCATCAACATTGTACTGCCACATCATCCTATACAAACTACCACATCCTATGTACGAATGACACGTGGAACCCTCTCATGTTGTCACGTTAGTGTGTTGATGTCAACATTGTATGGATTTCACCAGTTTCCCCTGTTTTCTGAAAAATTCAGATGGCCATAATTATATCACCGTAACTCTGTTTGACGATACGTTTGCGTGATTTTAAAGGTATCATCGAGCTCTTTGAAATGGTGGTGGTTTGGTCAAATTTTGGGCACTTTGACTTTTGAGGTATTTTGGAGCTCTATGGCTCATCCAGGCTACCCATTTCCTATTTTTCTAGATTAATGGGACTCTTTGCTTTCCTTTTGCTTCAGGATCTACCGACATGCTCCTCTTTCTCTATAGCTACCTACATATCTTGTTTTTCCTTCTTTTGACCAAGTTCAAGATGGAGCTTCCAACATTTCTCGATCCAATGTCCTCGTATACAGCAGTGAGTGAAATAGTTGTGTGACTTCATTCCATATCGCCTTCACCATACCCCAATTCTACAAATCAGGGCCTTCTTTCAACCTCCAGTGGTTGAATGATACCTTGTCCATTTATACCGAGACCTCCTCCTTTATACCCCATCTTCCTCAAAAACTTCAAGCCAATGCCCTTGATGTGTTGTTCAAAGACTCCAAAAGAAGCATCAATGTTAATGAGGGAAGGAACTGAACATGGAGAATCCTTTACCTCCATTCATGTATGTGACACTTGGTCATCTTCCTGGTTGGATGATGTTGTAGATGAAGCTTCTAGAAAACCACCTTGTTCCCTGGTGTCTGGAGAGCATCCTCTATCATCTGACAATATGTGCATCTATCAACATCATCATGAAAAGAACCATAACTGGTAGACATCTCATGGCCACAAGATGGACTCTTTGATGCCTCTGTCATGGAGCATTCTACAACTTGCTCCTCCATAGCTTGTAGTTGCAGCCATAGTTTTCTCTTTTCTTCTTCAGGATCTTGAAGAAACCTTCTCAATTCAACATTCTTTGCTTGGATGGTCTGGTTGATTTCTTCAAGATCACGAAGCCATGCATTCTTCAATGCTTTTCCCATCTTGTCTTCAACACCTGCAATTCTTGTCAATCCTTCTCTGATACTACTTGATCTGAATCTGGGGTGACCCTGTTATCAATCTTTACTTGGTTCTATGCCACTCCATTAAAGGTAAGATTTAAGATCATTTTTATTGAACTTGATTGCATTAGGTGATTAAGAAGGTATAACATCCCCAACATCCAACTGGGCTATGCCACGTAAAAAAATTCGAATTGTATGAAAACTAAAACATATACACACAGAAACTCTTGTAGAACTTTATATATATAACTCAAAACAAACAAATACATTCTGTAAATGCATAAATTCATACAAAAATAACAGTAAACATATGCATGTAGCATAGATAGGAAATACCCATAAATATAAAGATAGGTATAAACCACACATAGGAAAAACCCATAAAAATAAACACATAAATAATAATGCGGAATGTAATTTAACACACAATTGACACTTTTCTTGGTAATAATATCACCAAATCTATGTAGACCTTCCACAAACCTCCCAACCTTAGACCACACTACTCATCACTCGCAGCAGTGGGTCACCCCCGAGATGGGACTAAACTCCACCCGGGTAAAGGGGTTCCTAACCAGGCTGATGTATCTTAGACAATAGGAAATAATTTCTCACAGGTTGTCGAGCTGCAGATATACCATGTAAATCAACATTTAATTGTCAACCCGGGAAGGTAGACTTAGAGGAACCAGCACAGGAAATGCAGGGCTGAAGAGGGGGTTTAAAGGATGCCAAGCTACTCTCTGAACTGCGAAAAGAAACTCACTGAAAGAAGCTACTGTACTCTACTCTGTTCTGCACGCTTTTGCACTACTCTAAATGTGAAAACTGAAGAAATGAAATCACTGGCTGGAAAGATAATTCTAAACCCTTGGTTGTAATGAAATGAAATACTACTTCTATCAAACCACCGAGCAAACTGCTGAGAGATGAAATCAAATATGAAATCTATTGTAAACACAATGCATCAGCTCTGTTTCCAGCAAAGGGGGCCCTGCCTTCTCTGTCCACAGGCCGTTCTCTAACTCAATGCATACTGAAAATGAATAACCTACAGCAAAAGCAAAATGGGAATAACAGAAATCGTGTGAATGGAACAACTCTGAACTATTTTATTAAAAGAT
>ML794630.1:34538-89619 GCA_009831015.1 Picea engelmannii
CATTTGCACATCTTGAATGATATTGCCGAAAGCATTCCCAAATAAAACACAAACATACCCTGGTCCTCCACTAGCACCACCAGGGTTAACAATAACCCCATGTCTTTTTGTAAACAACTTCAACAACACCAGAAGCACCACTTAGTAACTTTGATCCAGAGATGAATTACTCCTTGTCTGCCCTTTACCGTATTTGCACCAAGAGGTGACAGTGCATCCACATTATAGTTGAATTCTTCGCTCATTTGTGGTTTTGGAAGCACTTCATGGTTTCTGTATATAATGGAACATATATGTGTAACAGAGTATGAATAACACAGAAAGAATGCCATTTGCTTAACAAAAGTCTTCAGGAGAGTGAACAATGTCTTCAAGAACCAGCAAGAAAATGTTACAAATCCGGAGCCCAACACAGGTGCCAACTCAAACTAACAACCTACAGTCCCTCATTCCCCACATTCTTGTCCCACCCTAGAAAGTGTGCCCCTTCTCTGCTCAACTATCCCTTAGTTTCCCCACTTCCCTTCTAGGGCTTCAACAACAGGTCGGACAAGAAGTCTCAGAGCCCTGTAGTTGTAGTTTGGCACCTTCGAGAAATCAATTCCCAACAATTCTCTCACTTGGAGAGAAATTTTCCACGGTCCCGACAACCCGCCTCTTCAATATCCCACGGGCCTGACAACACACCTCTTCAGTCTAGCTCCCAAGCTAACTAGGTATAGATACTGGTATAGGTACAGATATAGGTACATGTACGGGTACAGGTACATGTATGGATACCGATATAGGAAGGTACAGAGGACAGCTGAATGAATGAGTGAATGGTGATGGAATGAATGAATGGGAAAATGAACTAAGTCCAAACTATATGTATGCATGTTCCCACCTTAACACTTGTCATGTTGGGAGCTACTTTGGCCCACTTGTCCCCATCCTTAGAACTTAGGATAAAATAATTAATCATATTTTATACTTTAAGGAATATTAATATAATATTCCTTTTTGGCTTAAGCTCCCTAGATTATCCCTTTTCCTTAAATTTTATCCCCCCCTTTCCCTAACTAGTGGAGTTTATTCCCCCATATTATTTTATCGTGGTCAATCTACAAGCAACGATGTATTTTATTAAAGATAAGACATATACAAAAATAGTCTCACTTGCCTTTAGCATCTAGGCTCTCCATCCTAATTCAACACATAAGCCTCTTAGCTTATAATAACTGACTCACCAGCCTATAAAACACAATGTATACACAAAGGCTTCATGGCCTCAAAATCACGCGCACTTAAGTTTGATGTGTGCGGTATCTTGGAATGTGCACACTTCATCATTTTAGTGCGCACTGTACCATGGAAGGTGCATACAAAAATGATATCAAACAACTCACCAGCTTAAGTACTTTTTCATTTACATTTACAAATGGGTTCGACCTAGGGGTATTACAATCCCCTCCCCTTATTTATGCACTGTCCTCAGTGCATTATGTACACATATCAACAATATTTCCAAAATCTTCAAAAAGATGTGGGTATTCTGCATGCATTGCATCCTCATGCTCCCAAGTAGCATCCTCAAGACTGTACCAGGTCCATTGGACCTTTACAATCCCTATAGATCGATTCCGGAGCTGTTTGATTTTCCAGTCCAAAATGCATACCAGATGCACTTGGATAGTGCCTTCTTGCTCCACCTGAATCACATTCCAATCAATTACATGATTAGCATCAGGTATATACTTCTTAAGCAATGATACATGGAATACATTATGAACATATATAGATGCATGCAATGCAATCATATAGGCTACTGGACCAATCCTTTCTAGGATTTCAAATGGTCCACAATATCTAGATGCCAACTTGGAACAGTTTCCTAACTTTAGTGAACTTGTGTTGGCCTTAACCTTCAAGAATACATGATCACCCACTTTAAACTCTCTGTGAGTTCTACCCTTGTCAGCATAGATTTTATACCTATCTTGGGCAGCCTTTAAATTTTGTTTTATTTTCAACATTTTCTCCTCCATTTCCCTGATTAAATCTGGCCCCACCACTGCTCTATCTGCTGGGTTATCCCAACTTACCGGTGTGTTGCACCTTCTGTCGTAAAGTGCCTCAAATGGGCTCATCTTTAGAGATGTTTGGTACCCATTGTTATAATAAATATCTACTAAGTGTAGGTAGTCTTCCCATTTTGATGGTTTATCCATCACATACATCCTCAACATATCCTCAATCACTTGATTCACCCTCTTTGTTTGTCCATTTGATTATGGATTATAAGTTGTGCTAAAATTCAAATTTGTTCCAAATCCCTTAAATAATCCTTTCCAAAAAGTTGATGTAAATTTTGGATCTCTGCCAGACACAATATTCTTGGGTATACCATGTAATCGAGCAATTTCTCTCATATAAACATCATCAATGTTGGCTCCCTTGTGAGTGAGCTTTACTGGAATAAAATGGGCAGCTTTAGTAAGCTTATCCACCACTACCATGATAGAATCATGTTTCTTGCTTGTTCTGGGAAGTTTGGTGATGAAATCCATTGTTACAACTTCCCATTTCCACTCAATAATGGGTAATGGTTGTAGCAAACTAGCTGGGTGTCTATGTTCAACCTCTACCTTTTGACACTCCAAACATTTGGCAATAAAATCAACAACTTTTGTCTTCATGTCTAGCCAATAATATTGGCTCTTGACAACTGCAATAGTTTTCTAATAACCTGGGTGCCCAACATAAGGTACATTATGCATTTCTCTCAATATCATATTTTTCAATTCCTGAGAATTTGGTACATAAATTATGCCCCTGTATATGGGGATTTCATCATTTTCTAGCTTATAGTCTTCCATTTTCTGCTGCAAAATACCTTGATGTAATTTTGCCACTAATTCCATGTATTGCAAATTTGATTTTGAAGCCTTTATGATTTTGTCTTTAAAATATGATTGGTACATGCTTATGGCTATAACATGCGACTCATGCACTCCTCTGTTGAGTACATCAACCACTTTGTTCTTTTTTCCTTTGATATGCTTTATATCAAAGTCATATTCACTGAGAAATTCTAATCTAACCATATACTTTGCTTAGCATTTAGAGTTGGTTGATCAAATAAATATTTCAGACCATTATGGTCTATCCTTAGCTCAAACCTTTTCCCCATGAGGTAGTGCCTCCACTTCCTCAAGGCATGCACTATGATTGCCAACTCCAAATCATGAGTGGCATAGTACCTTTCATGCTCCTTCAACTTCTTGGATTCATAACATACAACAAACCCATTTTGACTGAGAACTCCACCAAGTCCTTTTTTACATGCATATGTGCATACAATGAAGTCTTCATTTGGATATGCAATCCTTAAAATTGGAGAACTATTTAATAATTGCTTCAAGTGTTGGAAACTCTTTTTACAATCCAATGTCCAGTAAAACTTCACACTCTTCTTTTGCAAGGAAGTGATTGGGTGTGAAATCTTTGACAATCCTTCAATAAATCTCCTATAGTAGCCTGCAAGACCCATGAATGATCTGACCTCTATCACAGTCTGTGGCGTTGACCATCCTCTAATGGCTTCTATCTTCTTAGGATCCATTGTTATCCCTTCCTCTAAAATGATATGCCCCAAATAATGAATTTGCTTCTGATAAAATGGGCACTTTCTCAATTTGGCATACAATTGATGCTCCCTTAATACTTGTAATACCATCCTGAAGTGTTGTTCATGCTCTTCCTCCAACTTAGAATATATAAGAATGTCATCTAAAAATACAATGAAAAACTTATCTAAATATTCTCTGAAAATACCATTCATTAAACACATGAAGACAACTGGTGCATTTGATAACCCAAATGGAACCACTGTGAACTCATAATGACCATAACTTGTTCTAAAAGCAGTCTTGCTGATGTATTCTTCTTTAATTATTACTTGATGATAACTTGACTTGAGATCAATCTTGGAGAATATTTTTTCATCTTTCAGCTGATCAAAGAGGTCATCAATCCTTGGCAAAGGATACTTATTCTTCATAGTTACCTTGTTCAGCTGCCTAAAGTCAATGCAAAGTCTCAATGGTCCATCCTTCTTCTTCACAAATAAAGTTGGGGCACCCCAAGGTGACACACTTAGGCATATATACCCCTTCTTCAAGAGCTCTTCAAGTTGCATTTGCAACTCCTTCAATTCTGGTGTACTCATAATGTATGGAGTCTTGGATATTGGAGCTGCTCTAGGCATCAAATTTATGGAGAAATCAATGTCTCTTTTAGGGGGTAATCTTGGTATTTCCTTAAACACATCTTCAAACTCTTTTAGGACTGCATAATCTTCAATATTTTACACCTTATCTTTAGTTGTCTCTTCCATATGAGCTGCAAATATTTGACACCCTTTTCTGTAACATTTCTTCAGCTGCAATGCTGAAAATTCTCTGATGGTTACTGCCCTGGGAATTCCCTGCACTGTCCTTAGGTTTCCTTCCTCATCCAAGCAAGTAAATGCCTTGTTATGATAGTCTAGGATAACATGATGTTGTTCCAACCAATCCATCCCAATTAGACAATCATAGGAACCTAAAGGCAATATGTTTAAATCTGCCATGGTGTTCAGTCCATTCATGTCCATAAGACATGAATTAACCATCTCATTAACTTTTCTTTTGGCTCTGGTAGCCAGATGCACCAACCAATATTTTCCATTCTTGCTTCTTGGCAAATGCAAACTTTCCACCATCTTAGGATCTATATAACTATGACTAGCTCCTAAATCAATTAAAATAGCAATGGTTTGGTTGTTGATCGTACCTTCGACTTCAATCATATGTGACTGATACTTTGCTTGCTTGTTGTCCAGGGATGCATAGATCCTTGGTACACTTCTGCCCATGTCCTCCACTATTTTAGCTTGTTTTACATTGTGAACAATCCTCACTTTTTCACCTCTGTGAGGAAAATCTCTAAACATATGATCTCCTTTACAACCCCAACATTGAATAGGTGGTTGCCTTGGTCGTTGACCCCCTGTCTCAATCGTTCCGGGTTCTCTAGAAGTTGGTTTTCCCCAAGAATTATTTCTGAAGAATGGTGGCTTATTTCCCTTCTTCCTCTGATCCATCTTGAATTTCTTTTTGTCTTCACAAGATTTTTGGAAAGTTGGCCTTGCTTTTTGTTGATCATATAGGCATTTAGCTCACCTTATGGTATCCTCCAATGTTTTGGGATCATCATATTGTATTTTATCACTAGTGAATGATGGAAATCCACTCAAATACCTCTGAATCTTAATTGTCTCATCCTTGATGAAAGAAACATACTTCAACAGTTCTAAAAACATTCTTTCATATTCATCTATGGTCATATTTCCAAGTCTGAGTTCAAATAACTCTTTCATTTTCTTGTCATAGTATCTCTTAGTCAAGTATTTATTTTCAAAATACTTCTTGAATTCCCTCCAAGTAACATTTTTCTCTTTAATGTGTTGCACCTGCACAAGTTGATCCCACCACATGGATGCCTTTCTCTTGAGTTGATATATGGAAATTACTCCTGCATGAGAAGAATAATTATGCAATTGAAAATACTTCCTCATGCCCAAAAACCATGTATCTTCATCTTCATCCTTCTTGTGCTCACCATCAAATGTAGGAGGTTTGATTTTATTCATTTCTCCTCGTAGCTCATCCACCCCAAACCTCTTATGCTTCCTGACAGGAGATGGCCTTGATTTTTTGTGTGCTCTCTTATTGGAATGCCTCGGGGAGTGATGGTGATGTCTGCTAACACTTATGGTTATTCTTTTCTCATCAGGAGACCCGTGACTTCCTGATTTGATTGAGCCACTCTCCTTATCCAATTTCTTTTCTATTCTATTCAAGATTTGCATTAAATTCATGTTAAATTATTCTTGTTGCTCCTTGGCTCTCATAATCCTTTCATTATTAGCTTTATGGTTTTGGACATCCTTCTGCAAAGTTTTAATGGTCTCTACCATATTCATGTTTTCATCCCTTCTTTCTCCATGTCCATTGGAGTTTGTTCCTTCAATGCCTATATGGACATCCATCCCTATGATATCATATTCCTATCTATAATCCCCCTATGCATCTTCCATTCCTTTGCACTCTATTTTTATCCTTATCTGATCTTGTTGTTTTTAACTCTGCAAAATGTGCAACCAACAGAACTTTGTCAGACTAACAGAGTCAACAATTTCATGAAAATACGAACCATTATGGTTCAATAATGCATCATAATTATTTCTTCTGATTTTCTGAAAATTGAATGGCCAGATCAATTTTATGGGTGAATAATTATATTCTGTTGTACAAGACCTCTCCAACACTTGCTTCCATGCTCAATTCTAAGTCTTGAGCAGAAAGTTATGGTTATTTGAAAATTGTCCATTAATTTTTCTGTTCACTCTTCAACTTGGTGCAATTTTGTGTTGTAATTATGCATTTTTGCACCTACTCCATTGGATTTTTAGTAGGAGCTCAATTGGGTTTCTTCATATACCTATTTTGGACAGTCTGTCCAAATTTCACCTCTTTCTGGGTTCTGGGCTGCTAGTTACAGCATGTTGAAGTTCTAGGCCAATTCATGTTTTTGGTTTGAATGCTACAGGTACCGTCTTTGCCATATTAAATTTTTTTAACATGCCCAAAGTTTTAATTCAGCTCTAGGACTATTTTCTATGGTTCAATATCTTTCCATAAACTGCTCATGTGCCTCAATCTGATTCCAGAGCAGAAAGTTGTGGCCCTTCGAAGTTAGTTGGGTCTTAAAATTTACCCTCCATTGTTTGTCCTGTAACTTCCTCATAAAATATTCGTTTGGTGAACGATTTACACCATTAGAAATCTCTCTCTGAGCTCTTTGATTTGAGTTGTAGAGACAGAGTGTACCAACATTTCCCACATTGCATGTGCACCAACAAAATTCCGCTGCACTCTATTAATATTGTGCACACCATGTGCGCTAGTATTACGCATGTGCCACTCAATCCGCACCATGCAATGCTAAATTTAGTGCGCACACCCACGCGCCAAAATTTTTTGCACATTACAAATCTTCATCATGTAGTGCCCAAATTAAGTGCGCACATTCACGCACCAATATTTTTTGTGCATTACCACTCTGCACTGCACAACGCCGATATTTAAGTGTGCACAACCATGCACCAATATTACACATCCGCAATTCAATATGCACTGCACAATGATAAATTTAGTGTGCTCACCTGCGTGCCAATATTTTCCACGCATTACCACTCTGCACCGCGCAGTGCCAATATTTAAGTGTGCACACCCACGCACCATTATTTTCCGTGCATTGCCACTCTTCACCGCACAACGCCAAATTTTAGTGTGCGTAGCCACGCACCTTTATTTTCCACACATCACAATATTTTTACTACGCTTCATGCATTTTTAGTGTGCACACATTCATTTTTATGCGCATCAATTCCTCGTGAATTTTGCTGCAGAAATTGGGCTTTTGCCAAAAAAATTCCCAATTTCCACCATAGATATTCTGCAACTATGAAATTGGTTCAATTTCACCCCGATAATACCAATTCAACTTCTACAACAAAAAATCGTTGTCATTTGACATTCTTGGAACAAATTTTTCTCAAACTCAATTCACGAATTGAGAATTTTAATCAACTAATCTCGCTCCATCTTTCCTGGCTTCCCTCTAACTTCAAATTCGATCAATTCCAGGTATGAATTTGCTAGAACAGATATTAAATAAAGAATATCTCACTACTTGGCCAAATTTCTTAATTTTCCCATGAATTTAACAACAGAAATTGGGGTTTTTTCCCAATTCCACACAATTGCTTCTACTTTTTACCATGGACGCTCTGTAACTTGAAATTTGGCCACTTCAAAATCAATTCTGTGTGAAATTTTTCTTTAGTTCAACTTTCTCGACCCATCCAGGCTCAGTGTTGAAAATTGGAGCTTTGATACCATATTGTAACATCCCTAGCATCCAATTGGGCTATGCCACGTAAACTTTTTCGAGCTGTATGCAAACTAAAACATATACACACATAAACTCTTGCGAAACTTTATATATAAAAATCAAAACAAACAAACACATTCTCTAAATGCACAGATTCATACGGATATAATAGTAAACATATACATGTAGCATAGACAAGCAATACCCATAAATATAAAGATAGGTATAAACCACACATAGGAAAAATCCATAAAAATAAACACATAAATAATAATGCAACATGTAATTTAACACACAATTGACACTTATCTTGGTAAGAATATCACCAACTGCGTGCAGACCTTCCATGAACCTCCCAACCTTAGACCATGTTGCTCATCACTCTCAGCAGTGGGTCACCCCCGAGCTGAGACTGAAATCCGTCTGGGTAAAGGGGTTCCTAACCAGGCTGATGTATCTCAGACAACATGAAAGACTCCTTCACAGGTGCCAACTCAAACTAACATCCTACATTCCCTTATTCCCCACATGCCTCTCCCACCCCAGGAAGTGTGCCCCTTCTCTGCTCAACATTCCCTCAGCTGCCCCACTTCCCTTCAAGGGATTCAACAACAAGTCGGACAAGAAGTCTCAGAGCCCTGTAGCTGCAGTTTGGCACCTTTGGGAAACCAATTCCCAATAATTCTCTTACCTAGATATAAATTTCTCACGGGCATGAGAAATTGCCTCTTCAATATCCCATGGGCCTGACAACCCGCTTCTTCAGTCTAGCTCCCAAGCTAACCAGGTACAGATACATGTACGGGTATGGGTACAGGTATGCATACAGGTACATGTATGGATACCAGTACAGGAAGGTATGGAGGACAGCTGAATGAGTGAGTGAATGATGATCAAATGAATGAATGGGGAAATGAACTAAGTCCAAACTATATGTATACATGTTCCCAACTTGACATTTGTCACGTTGGGATCTACTTTGGACCACTTGTCCCCATCCTTAGAACTTAGGATAAAATAATTATCCATACTTTATAATTTAGGGAATATTATAATATTGTTTTTTTGGCTTAAGCTCCCTATCTTACCCCTTTTCCTTAACGTTTATCCCCCCCTTTCCCTAACTAGTGGAGTTTAGTCCCCTATACTCTTTTATCGTGGTCGGTCTACATGCAACAATGTATTTTATTAATGATAAGACATATACAAAAATAGGCTCGCTGGCCTTTAGCATCTAGGCTCTCCAACCTAATTCAACACATAATCCTCCTAGCTTATAATAACTTTCTCACCAGTCTATAATATATATATATATATATATATATATATATATATATATACATATATATATAAAGGCTCCCTGGCCTCAAAATTGCGCGCACTTAATTTTGTTGCACGTGGTATCGTGGAATGTGCACACTTCATCATTTTAGTATGCAGTACATGTGCACACTATACCATGGAAGGTGCATACAAAAATTATATCAAACAACTCACCATCTTATGTACATTTGTATTTACATTTACAATTGGGTTCGGCCTAGGGGTATTACAGAAGGCTTCAATCAAATTGAATAAAACTTGGTGAAGAAGATTGTTAAATCTCATAGGCCATTACTTAATGCTTACAATAAACATAACTGTGGAAATAAGGAAGCATAAGAAACATGAGATAAAATAACAACACATGACAAGAGATCACCATTGTTAATGGATTTCACCAGTATGGCTACGTCTCTGGATCTGTTGGAATACGAATCGCTTCATTGCTTCTCCCAATGCAGGGTTGATTCTCCTTTACAAAAAAGGGTTACATCTTCTCCCAAAAGAAGGGGAAACAAGGCTCTCCTAATGTGAGGCATAATTCTACTTGTTATCCCCATTTTGTGGATAACTAAGGAGATTATGTCTCGAGGCCCTCAGGTTGCAGATATGGTGTGTCGAGAGCTACATGAACAACAATACCCTTTTGCACAGATGAAAAATCCACTCACCACCACAGATGGTCAAAGGTTTGTAGATAGCATCCACCACACCAGCTGGCTTCCGGAAGGCAGTGGGCCTTTCTCCATGAGGCACAAATCAGTATTACGGTGAGCATCATTTCAATATTTAAGCCATTTGATTATGTTGTATCTTATATTTCTCTAGATTTCATGATATATGCTTGGACATTATGCCTTTTGCCATGCTTCACCTTGGTGGTTGACATTGTGCCCTAGTAAGTGCTTTTCCTTGGGGATGGATTTTCTACTAGGAACTCCCTTAATGATCCATTGTACCATTCCCAACCATACTTACCACTTTCCACCATTATTCCCCTCCATTTCCTTATCTCTTGGGATTTTAGGGTGTATTGACCCAAGAAGGGGTTGTCCCTCATCCTATGGGAAGAAGGGGATGAAGGCCCAGAGGGGTTGATGTTGGGTAAAAGACAAAGTCCTTGTTTAAACCTTCCAGATGCTTCACCTAGGGATCACCCAAAAGAAATGAAACCCTTATCTTTGAGTAAAGGGGACCCACAATATAATAAATAATGCTTAAAAGGTTAGTTGAAGGATAGGAGGTCTCATCACGAGACGACCTATCACATCCATAAATATCTAGTGGTATGACATTGTCATCATTTGGTCACCAAACCAGGCCAATGGCTCTCAATTGATTGGCTGAGAGAAAGGGGGTCTCATCCCAAGCCAACCTTCTCATTTCCATTAGGTGTTTTTGGGTGACATTGCCATCATCTAATCACCACGCCATGGTAGTGACCTTCAACCTCTCCCTATGCTATATTGAAAAAAAACAAAGAAAGAAAGATAAAAGGCAATTTATGGACTTGGAAAAAGTGCATCGCGGACGAAGGTACCACATGTTAGCACTAGAATTCACCTCTGGATTGCATCGAAGGTAAGCCCAATACCCATCAATTTATATGTCACAGGTTGGTTTTAAATAGGTCAAATGGGCACAAACTCAAGACAATATCGTTTTAACTCAAAAAACAGGGACCAACATGCACAAGCAGGTGAGGTCTTGATTAAATTCAGTCAGTAAGTTGAGCTTAAGTGTGAGCATAGGGAAGACTTCGTGAGAAAGATGAGCGAGACTGTTATGGGCATCAAGCCTTCCAGCAACTTGGAGAATACAAACTCAAGCTCAGGATCACTCTTAAGCCTAAGTTCAGACACTGAAACATGTCCAAACAACATAGTCACAACAACACCATGATCAAACCTGCATCACGATGAAGCTACAACAACTTGACTCAATCATCCATGCCCAAGCCATTCAGTGTAAGAGGGGAAAATATAACATAGGAAACTGATTAAAACTAGTCAATATACTACTGTGATCAAACCTACATCACCAAAGCATAACTACCCTCGACTAGATCATCCATACCCGAGTGTTCTAACACAACTGTTATAGAGAAATTAAAAGGAAATTGACTCTAATTAAACAAGAAGTCTCAAATACAGATACATAACTAGAAGAACCAGAGATTCACCAAAAATTTGCAATACGAGAGTCTTTCTAAGCCATTGACCATTACAAAATATCAGAATGACTCCTATATACTCAGAACAAAACACCAACAACAACATAGGTGTGCTTGATCTTCTCATCCAATGTCGAACGTCTGAGTCTTCTCGGTCAGACTGCACTTGCAGTCTCTTCTATGCATGCCTTCCTCTGTTAGACACAGTCTCGGCTCTGCTAGTCCCTTTATGTCTCTTCGGTCAGACTGCTCATGTAGCTTTGTTGTCAGATGCAAGCTCATAATGTCTGGGTTAACAGACTGCCTTCATGGTCAAACTGTTCTGAATTTCCATTCATAGAGGAGATGATGTTTCAACCACCTCCCCCTTCTTTCATTAATTGATTCATCGGGAGTAGGAACAAGGCCAAGTCGGCTTGGCATATGGAAAATGCGACGACCTCTCTTTTCCATCTGTGCTTTGCTGGACGCTTACAGGGAGAACTTTGTAGGAAGACATGTACGCTGATGATAGGGAGCTGACGAGATGACTGACATAAATTGGAACGAAGTAGTGAATAATTGGCGACCATGTGGAATGATGCAGAGGGTAGAGAGGTGACTGGGAGTGCATGGGTGCCAATACGCGAGAGATGAGGTGTAAAGGTGGAGAGGATGTGGTGAGAAGAAAGGACATGGAATCCTCGGTGGAGGCGACATAGAGTGGAAGTGGGAGACACATGTGAGGGGGTGAGAGGTGGGTGTGAGAAGGAAGATGTGACAGGTAGAGGGAAAGATTGAGTGAGAGATAGGTGTCGGTGGGAGGTAAGGCGATAAGGGAGAACGATAAGTGGGCTAGGTCAAAAGGGGGGCGGTAGTGTTAAGCAGTAAAGGTCGGGGGGGGTTCCTGATATGCGTTGTGGGACGTCAATCTGAGCACACCCCTCTCGATAGTTAAGATCAACAAGCCCAATATGCTATGATGTGCCAATCCATCGGGCCTTCCAAAGACTTAGGGTAAAATGCATTTGGTGGGTTTTTTTAGCCCCTTTATCACATTTTTTCACCCAGGGATAAACTCCTAAGGGAAAAAAACCCCCTTACAAACATATGTGCTAACATTAGGCTCCATGGGGGATAGAGTCCTCCCTGCGAGGATCTAAGATCCTCAATAGTTCCAGTCGCCTTTCTGTGGGCTATGGAGTCATGCTCAAAAAATGTCTTGCTAAGGATTATAGGTCGATAATTACTCGAAACAAAAGAAAATACATGGGCTCCAAAAGGCTATTATTTATGTACAATCCTATACTGATTGATCTTTACAAAGTGTTAGGTGAAAGCAAACTTCCACCATATCCATTCAAGTAGCTTCCTAACTGGAAGCTCTTTTACTCTGTCAGTGATTGATATCAGATGATGCAATTGCAACAACAAAATTATTACATCATTCAGCTTTCCTCCAGATGGCACTGGTGAGATAAGACTTGGAGGATTCAAATCATGGAGTAAAATCAAATCCATGTACTCCCCCACGGGTTCATAGAATAAGTGGAAAACTCTAGGCAATTTGCAACAAAAAACTTGCTCTGTCTTACATTCACTCACATATGGTTGGATGTCTCTGGAAAGCTCAGGTGAATGAGAGGTTGACGCATGCTAACTGATCCCAGGCGATGGTTGCTCACTCACATGATTTGGGCAGGATATACACTGCACCTTTGGCTCTTCCTCTTCTTCATGGATTTCCCAAGGATCCTATTCATAATCATCATAAACAGGGACCATGGGAAAAATCTTTTCTTCAATCTGCTGCTCAATGGTTTCTGTAGGCCAAGGATGGCTGATTTCCTCAAAATATTTTTTTTTATTGAATAGAGGATAAGACTCTATTGTATGTTCTTGGGAATCCTGCATATCCAGCTCAGAATCTGATTCATAGTTGTCATACATAGGACGTCTTCTCTCCAAGCTATCAATATGTGATGTAGGGCTCTGCTTCTCTTCATCCAGATACACCAATATTTCTTCATTTAAATGTGAGAAAACATGAACATCAAGAATAGAATGTAAGGCCTCTGTAGCTACGAAATATCTAATACTATCACCATTTGTAGGGTTGTCAAGAACATCTATCTCAAGGACTGGAGAATCCTCTGTGCTTTCTTCGAAATATCAACGAACACGATCTGCCTTCAATTTATCTAACCTTGCAGAAAGTGATCTCGCCAGCCACATCAACTTAGCCATGACATCTTTTTCCTCCTTGCAGCCTTCATCCTCACAGCTTCCGTCCTCAGAGCTTTCACTCGGAACAGTCACACCTTGAACACAATATTTATATTCTTCACACAATTTATGTCAAATTAACTTAGAAGAATAAAAAAATTAGCAGTGCCTATTGAAAGCTACATGAAATTCTCCCAGAGAGGAGATGCTAGCAGGGGTTAAGGAGTGATAACACTGACGAGCATCTCCTGCTAATGAGAACATGAACATCTTCATTAATACATATTCATGATGTATCTCCCACTGATGAATGAGTTCATGAAACTCATGGAGATGTTGAGCAAGGTTTTCCTCTTTACGCTCTCTAAATATGGGAAAATAATCACCCCATTCATTTGGAGTAGGAACAACGTTGGGAAAACCAGGAACAATAGAGAAATTAAAGGGAGCAAACCTTCAAGCCGGGATTTTTTCCATTTCGAACCAGTGGAGTCACCAATCAATCCTTTAACCATGGAGCCACCAATCGTTCCTTTAATTATGGATTCACCAGGTGAATGATATGCAGTATGAATGTGTCTAGTCTTTGTTCACCATCAAAGACTAGAAATAATCATTGTGTTCGCATAGGGGGCTTCGGGTGTAGCCAGAGGTAGCCACCGAAATAGTGGAGTCTTCACAGTGGAGTCACCAGGTGCAAGCACAATCTTCAATGGTTCCGATATCTGATGCACCTTCAGAATCATAAGCTCTTTGTCATTCTATCCCAGGGAAATGTCTTCAATTCGTTCCCTGACAACGATGCCAGAAATATTAGCACTAGAAGTCACCTTCGGATTGCATCGAAGGTAAGCCAAATACCCATCAATTTATATGTCATAGGTTGGTTTTAAATAGGTCAAATGGGCTCAGAATCAAGACAATGTCATTTTAACTTAGAAAACAGGGACCAGGATGCACAAGCAGGTGAGGTATTGAATAACTTCAGTTAGTAAGTTGATCTTAAGTGTGAGCAGAGGGAAGACTTAATGAGAAAGATGAGCGAGACTGCTATGGGCATCAGGTCTTCAAACAACTCGGAGAAGACAAACTTAGGCTCAGGATCACTCTTAAGCCTAAGTTCAAAAACTGAAACATGTCCAAACAACATAGTCACAACAACACAATGATCAAACCTGCATCACAATGCAGCTATGACAACTCGACTCAATCATCCATTCCCGAGCCATTTAGTGTAAGAGGGGAAAAGATAACACAGGAAACTAATTAAAACTGTTCAATATACTACTGTGATCAAACCTACATCACAACAACATAACTACCCTTGACTAGATCATCCATGCTCGAGTGTTCTAACACAGTTGTTACAGAGAAATGAAAAGGAAACTGAATTTCATTAAACAAGAAGTCTCAAATATAGGTACATAACTAGAAGAACCAGAGCTTCATAAAAAATTTACAATACGGGAGCCTTTCTCAACCATCGACCATTAGAAAATATCAGAATGACTCCTATATACTAGAAACAAAATGCCACCAATAGTAGAGGCATGCTCGAGCTTCTCATCCAATGTCGAACGTCTGAGTCTTCTTGGTCAGACTGCACATGCATTATCTTCTGTGCATGCCTTCCTTTTTCATACGCAATCTCATCTCTGCTAGTCCCTTTGTGTCTCTTCGGTCAGAATACTCATGCAGCTTCAATGTCAGACGCAAGCTCAAACTGTCTGGGTTGACAAACTTCCTTCACAGTCATACCATTCTGACTTTCCATTCATGGGGGAGATGATGTTTCAACCACCTCCCCCTTCTTTCTTTAACTGCTTCATCGAGAGCAGGAATGAGGCCAAGTCGGCTTGGCATATGGAAAATGTGATGGCCTCTCTTTTCCATATGTTCTTTTTTGGATGCTTGCGGGGAGAACTTGGTAGGAAGACATGGATGTTGATGATAGGGAGTTGACAAGATGACTGACGCAAATAGGTACAGAGTAGTGAATGATCGGTGGCCATGTGGAATGATGAAGATGGCAGAGAGGTGACTGGGAGTGTGTGGGCACCAATATGTGAGAGATGAGGTGTAAAGGTGGAGAGGATGTGGCGAGGAGAAAGGACATGGAATCCTCGACGGAGGCGACATAGAGTGGAAGTGGGAGACACATGTGAGGAGGCGATAGGTGGGAGTGAGAAGGAAGATGTGACAGGTAGAGGGAAAGGTTGAGTGGGAGACAGGTGTCGGCGGGAGGTAAGCTGATAAAGGAGAGCAGTAAGTGGGCTAGGTCAGAGGGTAAGTAGTAAAGGTCGGGGTGGGGTCCGAGTTCATGAGGAGGTGTGATGTTAATGGGGGGGTTGTGCAGGAAAACCACTAACTCGGACCCCCTCCCTTGTTAAATGTAGAAAGTCGGTGGGGGGTATGATATGCAATGTGGGTCGTCAAACTAAGTGCGCCCCTCTCAACTGTTAATATTATCGATCCCAATAGTCTATGACGCGCCAATCCATCGGGTCATCCAAATACTTAGGGTAAAATGCATTTGGTGGGTTTGTTTAGCCCATTTTTTCGCATTTTTTCACCCAAGGCTCAAATCCTAAGGGAAAACACCCCTCTTACAAACATATGTGTTAACACCACACTCCCTCTACAGAGGCACCCATGAATGAGACACTACGAACCCTTGTATGTCATGAGCCCTATGCCCATTGAGTCTTGACCCCAACCACTTCATCCACTTTACATGGTTTAGAGAGGGTGTTAGGGACCTAACCTACCTAACCCCTCAAGTGGGTAGAATAATACATTTCCATGTAATAAAGGTGAATATTAATAAGGCATAGCAATAAGGAGGAATAAGTCAAATGTAAGAATACCTAATAGAAGCTTCCACTTCTAGAAGGATCTTCCTCTATATTGTTCTTTTGGATAGATAGATTTAGTATAAATAGGAATAGAGGGCATGAGAAGTTTTGTCTTGGATATTATTGTAATAGATCTCTGCTCTGCTGGAGGTTTCCCCCTCAAAGAGACAAGTGAACATTTCTCTCAGTAATCAAAGTGCTATTTTTGGTGTTATTATGGTACTATTTTGGTATTATTGTGGTATCATTTTGGTTATATCATTGTTTCTCTGCCATTTCTAGCTAATTATTTTTGTTCTACATATTGATTTATATATGGAATACTACAAATGGTATCAAAGCACCTTCCTTGGCAGAAAATTGTGGGTTAAATTTGTCATTAAGCTGCAAAGATTTGTCATTACACGCATAAACCCACAGTTGGGGATTCATATACCTAGGAAATACAAGTGATACTTAAACGCACATTTGTTAGACACCCTTGTAACCCATGTTGGTACTTGTTCGAGTGGTAGCGCATTAGACATCACATGTATACAGATCGACCTAGATCTCCTGAAGCCCTCCATAGATAAACCAATCGGTCGCCTAACTGTTATAGTGCCACCGAGAACAACACTCGGGAATATACTCTCTAGTACTTGGGTAGTCGGTTAGTACGGTTAAGGGCACGGTCTAGCCTCCTTAGTTGGTGACCTGAGATATTGGGTCGAGTACTACTGTTGGACCCTGCACGTATATCAAAGAGATATAGCACAGGGAAAACCCTTGTCTGTAGAAACCTTGAATACCCTAACCCTTGGGAAGGAAACATAAATATAACCAACAAGATATATTGCCGTGCTATGGTGTCTTCTAAATTTTGGTTGCAAAACTACTATACATTTCTTCCTGTTAAGCATTTGGGAATTTCGTCACTGTAGTATTCTTCAGGTCGGAGTATAATTCCACAGGAGTAAAAACAAAGAGTATAGTGGTCCCATTGGCACACTTATTTGGGACCTATTCCATTGGATTCCCCTTTTCTCCCTAGTCAAATTCATACCCTTCATTTTTAATCCTTTTTATTTCAGTGGATCCGACCCCTTCCCAATTTCCCTATTTTGTCGCCTATTCCATCATATTTCCCTTCACGCATTGATCATCGTGGTACCTATCACTTATAAGTGATTTTTTTTGTGGTCCCACCCACCCATTTTGTTTTCCTTACCCGCACTTCCCCTCACCAAATGGCCACCACTTGCAACCAAGAACTCCAAGCTTCCATCAATCAAACCCATGTCTCCATCAAACATATCACATCTCAGATGGATTCTACCCATTCTCATATTGACGAATTAGAGAAAAAATTTAACAACATGGAATCCAACCTCACAACCCAATTTACCTCCCTCCAGTCTGTTGTCAATCAATTGTTGAACCACCCTACGGGTCCTTCCTCATCAGACCAACCCGATGTTGTTGATTCCTCTCAGTATTCACATTTTCAATCCAACTCCTTTCATTGTGAACCATGTATTTCCCACATAGAGGTCAATAAATTTGATGGCTCTGATCCTACGGCTTGGGTCACTAAAATGGAGCATTATTTTTCTCTGCATGGTATTGCTGATGAGTTGTAAAAACTTCATTATGTTGTCCTCTATCTAGATCTTGAACGCTAGCAATGGTGGCAATGGTGAAAAAATTCACGTCAGGGGTATATTACCTAGACCCAATTTTTTGTTGATCTCTATGCCCACTTTGATACTGATACCCATTATCTTGGTCGTCTGACCAAGTTGAAACAATCAGACATGGTGGAAGACTTCATCACTGCTTTTGAGAATTTGGCCTTTCAAATAGAGGGCATGTCATATGCATTCTTCCATGAATGCTTTATCAGTGGTCTCAAGGATTAAATCCGATCCTAGGTTCTCATGGACTTCCCTCCAACTTGTTTGGAAGCTACTCATCATGCTAAAGAGGCCCAACAAGTTTTTTTTTCCCATAAAAAAAAAACCCCTTTTGTTCCTCTCCCTCGACCCACTAATCCTAACCCCCCTGTCACTCCCCTCAAGGTCTAGAAACTAACTAGGGATGAAATGGTTGAATGCCAATTGAAGGGTCTTTGTTATAATTGTGATGAAAAAGATTTTCTCAGGCACAAGTGTAAGGAACAAAAACTATTTATGGCCATTTATGAAGATGTTCTTGAAGAGGATGTGATAGTGCCCCTTGTTGAAGAACCCTCGCTTCCTGATGCCACCCAGGAGCCTGTTGACCCACCTGAAGTTGACCCACTTATTTCCTTGCATGCCCTCACTGGCTTCTCGGCCCAATAGACACTCAAACTCATTGGCTACATTAAGCATAGTAAGGTCATCATCCTTGTTGACAGTGGTAGCACCCACAATTTTATTCATCGTTGCATTGCCCAGGAAACCAATTGTTATATTCGTGTTGTCAATAATTTTCAAATCAAGATAGCCAATGGTGGGTCCATGAAATGTGGTGGGTGTTGTGAAAATGTTTGTCTTCAAATTGGACATTATGAACTGAAATTTCATATGTTTTCCATTGACATGGGAGGTTGTGACATTGTGCTAGGTGTTGAATGGTTACGCACTTTGGGTCCCATTCTTATGGATTTTAAGGAATTAACCATGAAATTCCAACAAGAAGGACAAAGGTATCAATTCCAAGGTCTCACAGTTGGTTCTCCCAAGATCATTAGTTCCCATCGTATGGAAAATATCCTCAAGAGAGGTCACTCTAGTATCATTGCTCAACTCCATTCTATTCAAGCCGTTGGGAACCCTATGTGCATATTGACCTCCAAGTTATCCTTTTCCACACATCAAGTTATTTTTTACACCCCTCAGGGACTTCCTCCTTCCCATGGTGTTCATGATCATTCCATTCCCCTTGTTCCCGGTAGTCTTCCTCCCAATGTTCGCCCTTATCGTCACCCCTTTGCCCAAAAGAATGAAATTGATAAAATAGTGCAGGAATTGCTCAAAGCGGATGTTATATGCCCCAATACCAGCCCTTATTCTTCCCCTGTGGGTACTTAAGAAAGAAGGTACTTGGCACATGTGTCCTGAATTTCATTTCCTCAATAAGCTCACCATGAAGTACAAGTTCCCCTTTCTTGTCATTGAGGATCTCTTGGACGAGCTGAGTGGTGCTCAGTACTTCACTAAACTTGATCTATGTTCTGGTTACCACCAGATACGTATGCAATGAGATAACATACCCAAGATTGCCTTTCGAACTCACGAGGGTCACTATGAGTTTTTGGTCATGCCCTTTGTCCTATGTAATGCCCCCTCCACCTTCCAAAGCCTCATGAATCATTTCTTTCTACCTTTTCTCTATCATTTTGCCTTAGTTTTCTTTGATGATATTCTCATCTATAGTAAAACTTGACAATCGCATCTTTCCCATGTGGATCAAAATCTCCATCTACTCTTGCAGCACCAAATTTCCTCAAACACTCTAAATGTGCCTTTGGAGACTCATAATTAGAGTACTTGGGTCATATTTTGGGAAAGGTTGGTGTCCAGGTGGATCCTAAAAATATTGAAGCAATGCAAGATTGGACTCGCCCCAAGACTATCAAAAGCTTGTGTGGTTTTTTGGGTTTAACCGACTATCATCGCAAGTTTGTTTGGAATTATGGGAAGATTGCGACCCCTCTCATTGATCTCCTTAAAAATAATTCTTTCACTTGGATTGTCATAGTGGATTAGGATTTTCAAGATTTGAAGGCAACTATGTGTACTACTCCGATCTTGGCCCTTATTGATTTCACAAAAACCTTTGTCCTCGAATGTGATACCTCGAGTAGAGGGATTGGAGCTATTCTTATGCAAGAAGGCATACCTTTTGCCTTTACTAGCAAACAATTGTATGAACGCCATTTGGGCCAATCAATCTATGAAAAGGAAATGTTGGATATTCTACATGTAGTGGATCTCTGGCACCCTTATCTTTGGGGAAACACTTCCAAATTAAGACAGGTCATCAAAGCCTCAATTATTTTCTAGAGAAACGACCTTCCTCCCCAGAGAAGTAACTAAGATCTTTGGTTATGATTATGATATCATTTACAAAAAAGGAAAAGAAAATGTGGTTGTTGACGCTCTTTCTCGAAAATATGAAGATGAAGGGTCCCTTTTTTCCCTCTCCTTCATTGTACCATATTGGCTCCAAGTTGTGCGCCAAGAATGGCTACATGATCCAACAATTGAAAGCCAACTCTCCAGTTTCCCCAGGTTACTCTTGGCACAACGATGAAATTTTCTACAAAGGTCGTTTGTATTTAAGTAAACAGTCACAACTTAAATCATTTTGATTCCCTAGGTGAGTAGGTAATTCATTTTGATTCTTTGCATTTACATCTTGATTTCTCATATTATTTTAGGTGCATTTCATTTTCATTTTTCTCTACTTGCATTATTTATTTCATCATCATATATGTATACTTAGTTAGAAATTTTTTCAATTTTTTTTTTTTCTAGTTTAGTTGGTTTAGATTATCACCATATGAGAACAAGGATGAGTAGGTCATCCTGCACTTGACATTTTTTTGTTTCCTTGAAGGCACAGGTCTACCAGGAGATGTTGTGGTTCTCATGCACTCTATGACAAGCACATGTCCCAAAGTAGGAGCCAGATATTATCCCCATTTTGTGGATAACTAAGGAGATTATGTCTCGAGGCCCTTAGGTTGCATATATGGAGTGTTGAGAGACTACATGACCAACAATACCCTTTTGCACAGATGGAAAACTCACTCACCACCATAGATGGTCACAGGTTTGTAGATGGAATCCACCACAACAACTGGCTTCTGGAAGGCAATGGGACTTGCTCCATGAGGTACAATTCAGTATTATGGTGAGCATCATTTCAATATTTAAGCCATTTGATTATGTTGTATCTTAGATTTCTCTAGATTTCATGATATATGCTTGGACATTATGCCTTTTTCCTTGCTTCTACTTAGTGGTTGATGTTATCCCCGATTTCTAGGGATAAATAGGAGATCATTTCTCGAGGCCCATAGGTCCTAGACATGGAGTACCGAGAGCAGGATTGACCCGAGCATGGCCCTGGAGAGACCATCTTTCTTCTCTTTCATCAGACTTGTCTTGTCAGCAGCAAAAGCACCCATCACTTTCGGTTTGGACCTGTATCGGAGAAGACTCTTGCTCCATGAGGTAATTGGTCCAGGTATCATGGTATGTGTTGTATTTTATCATCATAACCTTTAGATATATGCATCAAATTCCTTTTATTTCTGATGACTGCTTGGAACTTACATTAACCCACTTGACCATGGTTGGGGGGATTGACAGGGTACCCTAGAAAGCTTGTACCCATAGGTTTTAGTTTGCCACCAGGGGGAATTTTGAAAGGCCATCATCTACCCCCATCATATCATCACTCTTACATCTTATCTCCCACTCATCTGCCCCATTCCCCTAGTCCGGACATTAGGATGACTTGTTTGTGGGGTCACACCTTATCTCGTGGGAAGAAGGGGCTAAAGGCCCAGAAGGTAAAAGCAGCTGGTAAAATATAAAAGCCATAAAAAATGAAACCTAAAGATGGCTCGCCCATGGATCCCCGAGAAGGCAATAAAAAGCCTCTCAGCAAGAAACAAGAGGGACCCAAAGAAAAATGACAAAACAAGACCTAGCCAAGAGGATGAGGGGTCTCATCACGAGCCAGTCCATTATGTTCATGGGTGCCTAGCAGGATGACATTGCCATCATCTGGTTACCACGCCAGGGCAGTGACCTTTGGTTGCATGGCCAAGGGAAAGGGGGTCTCATCATGAGCCAGCCTTATCATCTCTGTGAAAGTACTTGTGGGTAACACTATCAACTCTGGTCACCACGCCAAGGCAGTGTCTCTAGTTAGACCTTGAAATAAATAAATAAATAAAAAGCAATGAAGAAAAGAAAGAATAAAGGCAATAAGGGCTTGGAAAGAATTGCATCCATGATGGGTACAACTCACCTTATACAAAGGCGCCCACAGGTAATATCACCCCTACCCATGTGTCTGGACATCCCTTGACCACATCACCTCGTATTACATGGCTTGGATGATATCCTCTGGAAACTTTTCTTCTCCTATGGATGCTGGCCCAATAGAGTGTTTTGTCTTTTTCTTTGTCTTTGTATAGTAGGTCATTGTAATGTCTTTGATCTATTGGATGATGTATCAGGGGTTTTATGCATGTATTTGATAAAATTGATGATGAAATATGATTGACATTGCTATGATCCTTGTGACTAATGAGCCCATGGAGGGAGAAGTTTTTTATGTGCAGGACCATGCCCAATGGATAGGTACCAGTTGGATCGGTACACATGGGGAGATGATTAGTTCGGACCTCCATGGGGTTGAAGAGCCCATCAGATGGTTGTTGGGACCCCATCAGGGGCAGAGACAGGATAATGGTTTGATGAGCCTTTGCACATGAGAAGAAGAAGGACGTTCCACCCATGACACTTTGGTTGAGCCCAGCCAAGGGGGGTTGACCCACTTCAGATGGAACATTTTCCTTTTGATGGACAGGACGTCACCTAGGAGGCTTGGATGTCACCTTGAGCGTGTGGCAGTTTGATGGGATGATTGGCACGTGTGGCAGCTTGGAGGAGCCCTAAAAGGGCTAACGTCTGACTTCTGGATGCTGGATTAGGCCAAAGGGGGGCCAACGTCTCCCTCAGAGGGGCTTGACATCCCACCTTTTTCTCATTTATGTCATTTACTTAGCAGTTAATGTAAAAACAGTATGATTTTGCTTATTAGCCTTGTAGGCTATTTTTAATGACCTAATTTTAAAATTAAAGGTCATGAGATGCTATATATTGAGGATCTTTTTCCCTCATTTGAACATAACACAACAACTCACACTTGTGAGGTCTGATTTTTGCGCCCTTATTGGGTATTTGGTCTTTAAAAGTGAGGCGCACTTGTTGATGGGAGGCTTTTCTTGGCATATTTTGGCATTTCTCTTGAGGAAGGTTTACAACTAGGGTTTGCACATGCTTTTCTTCATGATATGTAAGTGTTTTTCTTGCAAAAATTCTTGATTGAATGGTCGTAGGTTAGTATTCTTGCATTAACTTATTAATTTGCTGATTTTAAAACCCTAGGTGACAAGCACACAAGTAGGTCCTTGTCATATGTCCCCTTAGAGAGAAATATTCAGCCATTGAAGGAGGAAGATAGAGCCTAACCTTTGCTACACTCATCTAACTTCTTCCCTTAAGCTAGTTTTGATTTTAAAAGGTTAAAAGGAGGGTGACATCCTAGGCCTAGGTTATCTCCACCTAGGGTCGTCCAACTTCTAGGGTTTTAGTGATAGAGCCTTGTCTTTACAACACTCTCCCTCATTAAATCCTCTTGTTTTAACCCTCTTCTTATGCTAGTCGTTTGCCAAGTTTGACCTAAAGAAGGAGGAAAGAGCACGAGGCCTTGCTTAAGCAACACCTTAATGAGCCTCTTTCCCCTAGGGTTTTGATTCTAGGGCCCTATCATTGTGGCACTCTCGAACCCTTCCCTCTCATCTTTAGCTTGTTACCTCTTCAATTTTGTGTCCTCTCCTTTATTGACTCCATATACCCTCAAGCACTGATCTTAGGCACACAACGTTGAGGTCATAGTGTCCAAAACAAACTCTCAAAACATTAATTCTTGAAACCCTAACTAACAAACTAACCCTAATTAAGGCTGACGTCACAGTTTGTTATCTCATCTTGACGCAACAAATGTTGAAAATAGGCAATTAGATGATGGCTAAAGTCATTTATTGAGTAAATGGTTGATTGGATATGTTGTTTGTTGCATCATCTCAATAGCTATTGGTGAATTGATATTATTGCATTGCTATATTGACAAAACATTGAAGTCATTAATATCTATTGTTTCATTGCTTATATATTATTGTCAGATAGTCATATGAAGTACTAACCCACTGAGTTATAGCCTACATATATATATATATATATTGTATTGTTGTCATCTTGTTCCAGTCAGGTGTTTTCATTTGGGCATACACTTCATTTATTGGCTGATTAGCCGGATTATCTGACCTTCGGTGGTAACCTGTGAGGAGAAAACTTTGCCTTAATTCTTATAATTTAGCCTCTTCAAAGCCCCAGGTTTCTGGGGACATCTCCCTTGGGCTAACCTCCCTAAACAGAAAGAACCTCCCCATTGAGGTGACATTGGGTGGGGAAGGTTCTTGTTACGCCAGTTTGGCCTTTATCCTTTAGCCTTTCGACCTAGCTACAAACTGTGCGATAACAGTTGGCATTGTGCCATAGTAAGTGGTTTTCCTTGGGGATGGGTTTGATAATAGGAACTCCCTTAATGAGCCATCATATTGTTCCTGACCATACTTACCACTTTCCACCATTATTCCCCTCCATTTCCTTATCTCTTGGGATTTTAGGGTGTATTGACCCAAGAAGGCGTTGTCCCTCATTCTATGGGAAGAAGGGGTTGAAGGCCCAGAGGGGTTGATGTTGGGTGAAAGATAAAATCCCCATTTAAACCTTCCAGATGCTTTTCCCAAGGATCACCCAAGAAATTAGCAATGAAATGTTTATCTTTGAGTAAAGGGGACCCATAATATAATAAAGAATGCTTAAAAGGTTAGTTGAAGGATAGGAGGTCTCATCACGAGCTGACCTATCACATCCATAAATATTTAGTGGTATGACATTGTCATCATCTGGTCACCAAACCAAGGCAATGGCTTGCGGTTGCATGGCTGAGAGAAAGGGGGTCTCATCACGAGCCATCCTTCGAATTTCCACTAGGTGTTTATGGGTGATCACATTGTCGTCATCTAGTCACCATGCCAGTGCAGTGACCTTCAACCTATCCTTATGCTATATTGAAATAAAAACAAATAAAGAAAGATAAAATGCAATTGATGGACTTGGAAAAAGTGCATTGTGGACGTAGGTACCACACACCCTCTACAAAGGCACCCATGAATGAGACACTACGACCCCTTGCGTGTCATGAGCCTTATGCCCATTGAGTCTTGACCCCAACAAATTCATCCACTTTACATGGATTAGAGATGGATCTCTTGGAAATTCTCCTTGAACTAGGGGAAGATCTACTCAATAGAACACCTCGTCAACCCTCCCATATTCAAGCTTGACAAGTCACATAGTGTATTTGAGCAGTTAATTGTTTGATATAGTGATATTTGATGCACATGCTTAGATGGCTCATTTATTGTTTGGATTCAATTATCATGATGTTATGACTTGATATCCTTGGAGGGTGTGCTCATTTGTTCTTGCAGGACCTAGTTGGTGGACAATTTTGGGAGAACAAGCCTAGCTTGGGCTTCTATGGGGCTACAAGCCCACAGGTTGGATGCCAAGGGCCTGCCTGCCAAATGAGAAAAAATAGACTTGGAAGGACTTAATGATGACTTGGACAACATAGCCTAACCCCCACATGCCAAACGTTTTTCCTAGGAGAGGCAAAACATCACTTTTAGAGACATGATGTCACCTAGGGGGGTTAGGGCTTGGTGGTGAGGTGCCACTCATTGACACTTGAAAGTTTTGATGAGAAGAGGGTCTTCACCATGATGATATCATCCAGATGCTTGACATGTGGCCTTTGGAGGCCTACCTATGCTTCTCCAACACCAATGACTTCTTCAAAGTAGAAAAATGTCCCCTAAAGGGGAGATGTCCATGTAAAATTAGGGTTTATTTATGCAAAAGTGAAACTTTAAATGAATTATTTAATATTACTTTTTTAAAAGAGGCAATATTAGGGTTGTTTACCCCTAATATTTTGTTTTACCCCTTAATTTTTTGACAAGACACCTTGGTGACATTTGTATACATAAGAGATCATAAGATCTCATTTTAAATATAACTCTCCCTTGTTGTGAGAGGAATTGGTCTGAAATTTTCATTATAATTGGATATTTTATTCTCTTGTGCACTTTTTTATATCTATATTGATGAATTGTTGATGGAGAAGTCTAGCGCTAGCCTTGGATGATGTTTTCTATCTCTTATGGTGGATTATCTTGGCATTTCTCTTGATCTTGTTATGGTCTTTTACTATTATGCTATCATTTTTTCAAGTCAAGTATTGTTACGCTAGGAGATAGGTGGGAAGTATAAGGGCATACACCCCCACCATATTCTTCATCATTTTATGCTTCATCTCATTCATTATACAAGGGTTTTCTAAGAGAATTATAAGGGCATACACCCTCGTAGCTTAAACCTTAGCTAGAGAAACTTGCTTTGGGAAGTAAAATGGATTACACCCCCAATGAGGTAGTTTTTATAGCTCTTTGTTTATTTGACTCCATTAACCCAATAATAAATGCACTAGTCATACTTTTTTTTCATTGGAGATATAAAATCATTGCCTTGGGAAACACAAATTTTTATCTTTTGAAAGGTTTCTTGCTTGAAGTTGATTTGCCTCATTGAAAGGAGTCTTCCCCTACTAGGGAGTACCCTCTCTCCCAATACTTTGATTTTTGTTACAAACCCTAACCTACAACTATTAGGGATGATCTAACCTAGATAAACTAATAGTTATAGCTCCTAAACTAACCCTAGACTAGCTCCTAAATTTTGCTCACTTGCTCTACTAACTAGGGCGCACCTCTTGGGCTAGTTCTTGTCACTCTTCCATGGTTTATTTTTCTATTGCATGCCATCGAACGCTACAGACATAAGGCTGCAATTTTATGCAGAAAACACATGTTTACAACAACCGTCTTCTCTAGCTTCTTAAGTGCATTTTTTCAGACTATATTCATTGCTAATCTTGATGGCGATTTACTTAACTAGTTTAGATCTTTGTATGTTGATTTATATTGTTTTATTTTCTGATATAAACTATCATTTACTTCTGCAAATTAGGGACAACAGGCTTAACTTTCTGATCCAACTAACATATATCATTGCAAAGTGTCTTTTCTTGTGACTCAAGCAGGTACAATCATCTGGAGAAGTATTATATGTTGGATTACTGAGAGGGGGGGTGAATCGGTAATCGTGCAATTATAATCCTTTTTATCCAAATTGATCCAAGTGTTATATCAATGTAGTATTATTATCCAATAATGAGCAATAATAAATGAACAATCACACACATACACAGTACACCAGTGTTTTATGTGGAAACCCAAAATGGGAGAAAACCACATAATGTTTTTTCTTATATGTCTTGAAGAATTACATTCATTGGAAGCACCAAATTCCTTTGTTTTCTAGCTGCAATTGGGAGGCTCCAACCCCCTATTTTCTCAGGCTACAACCTGAGGGAAGCTCCAACTCCCCAATTCTCTGGCTACTACCAGAAGGAGGGTACAACCCCTTATTTTCTTCGGCTACAACCGGAAGGTGGTTACAACCACCTATCCTTGCCCCGTCCTGCCACCCTGAAGTAGAAGTAGAATTATGGAACCACTGTCAACCTGTCACTGTGAGGTATATCATTGTACAATTGTATCAACTTGTACCACTGACCTGTATTCAATCTATACAACTGCCCTGTAATCAATATGTACCTGAACTGAACATGTATCCATAAAAATACAACATATACGCGACCTGTAGTGATGCAGCTCGCGTATGTACACACCCTATCTATTATGCAGCACGTGTATGTACGTGCCCTATCTGCTATATAGCCTATGTATGCCTTATGAAACTAGGGTTTCCTTTCACTTGAAAAATTCTGACCCTCGGTAACTTCTTTCACATAGATATGTAACATGTCATTATATCCAGACTGTAATTGTACCATGCGCATGCATCCTCATACATAACCTCTACTCAAGGCAATTATGTGTCTCTCTAGTCATGTGCCATAAAGGTATGTGTAATCATGAACAAGTATAATGTCCCTCACATGATATTAGTCATCAACCCCTTTCTGATATTCAACTTCTCAATACATCAATAAATACAAGATCTCAACCATGTACCATAAAAACTCTTAGCCATATGCCAAGAAATAAAATATGTGCCTCAACAAGAAGTATCAATGATAAATATACCAAGACTGTATTTTTGTAGATCTGACTTATACAGAAGATCCCATGCAACCACTATTCTCTCTAGGGAGAATCCTCAAATCTCCATTTCCATTCCTCATGCATACATCAAAATCGAACTATTCATAGAAATAAGACATACCTTTTGAACCAATGGATGGATATGATGTATCTGAGCACTCTAGACCTTCATGGGAGCTTGATCTCAGAATCTAGAACCTCTGCACATTCTTCTTCTCAATTTTCATGGCTTTATCAACATGTACTCACCCTATACACAATCAACCCACTTATGTACTCACCCTATACACAACCAGCCCATGTACGTATGCACCCTATACACAACAGCCTGTGTATGCTAAGAAAATAGGGTTTTCTGTGAATCCGAGAATTTCATCGTCAACCCTTCGTGCTATCTCAGACGTTCGCCACTTCATATGTATCCACAAGTATTTACAAGAAGCTTTACACAAGAAAATAGATATACAATATGTACAAGTGTATTTTTATGAGTGAGCTTTGTCTCTTATTTATATCTTCATGTAGCCTTACACTTTCCTTATTTTAGGGCTCCTTCATTTAAAATAATTTCTTTTTGCAAAGCACTTTGACTCTTGGGGGCTTCTATAAGACTCATGAGGGTTATCCAACTTCATATGGTCATAACTCTCTAACCGTGGGGAGTTATGTGACATTCCACATACCACCGAAAATGGCATGACAAGCACTATCCATATAGGATATTTTCACTCACAAATTCATTGTACTTCATCTCATTATTCCTCAAATAAGCATGGTTTCTCTCACTTTGCAAAGCGTCATCCCGTGAGGGATTTCACCATAAGGGGACCACTTTAGAGTTCATCCATTTTTACTTCTTATCAACCATGACAAGACAATAATGAGTTATCTTTACATCAAACAATATTGGTTACATTACCCAAACCTTGTGCCACGAGGATTTCTTCAAGGGTTGACATCAATGACAACCAACCTTAATCAACATTATACTTGTGGGGCGACAATTACTTTGAATTACAAGGCATATTTTCCCACCTTTCATCCCACTTAGAACTCACCTCTAGGGGCTTCACTCTTGAAGTACGGGACCTACATCGAGGTGAAATTTTGTGTAGGATTCCCAAGTTGTAGCACTTTCTTTGTGGTTGGGTCGGGATTTTCCCAACCTACTACTTGCGCTATAAGACTCCCAATGTAGGGGCTCACATACTCTCCCAATAAGGGGCTCAACTCTCCAAATTAAGGGGCTTACAAATTACAAGCATGATTGGTTTATTCTCTCCTCAATGAACTCTCTCCAAAATAGCCTCAAAGGGCCTCCAAAATCCTCCCAAAAGCTCTCCCATAGCCTTTCTTCAATCTCTATAAATAAGGGGTTTAAATCATTTTTCCTAGATCCATAATACAAAAGGACAAGATCCATGAATTTAGGATCCAGTACCTACCCAAGGACAAAAGTGAGAAAGACCCTTAACTTCCTTCTTGAGACTAGGAATCCACTTGTAATAAAGTGAGGAAAAGTCCAAGCCAACTCATGAGACCCTTAACTTCCCCCTTAATACTAGGAAACTAATTTCCTCTTAAAATTAGGAATCTAATTTGTGAGTTCGATTCTCACATAAAACTAATTCCCCATTTTTACAAATAATACGTGAGATTTCCACTCACTCAAAGTATTCCTCTTTTTTCCTCTTAAAATTAGGAAACTAATTTGTGAGTTGAATACTCTCAAAACTAATTTCTCGCTTTTACAATTAAATGAATAATACGTGAGATTTTATAAGTCACTTCAAGTATTAATCATTTATTACAATTAAATAATTCATGATTAATTAATTATTCTTTGCCACTTATCATTAATTAGCATTTAAATGATTTTTTCTTCATGGTGTGCATAGTAATAGTTCCATGTGTGGAGATCCTCCTCGATCACCTAGGTTCTTGCATGAACATGGGAAGAATTTTGACTGCATGTGATAAATCTGGATGAGCATTTGTTAAGTAAATGAAGTTTCTTATCAATAGTTTGTAGCTAGTATTATTTACCAATTCCCCTATTTTCAATTTTTAAAAGTTTTAAGTTTTGCTCCATAGGTGTAAGAGAGGGTTTGCAATTTTCCATGCAAAAATTCTTTAACAATTCTATTGCATATTTGGTTTGATTAAGGAATATTTGACGAGGTTGTTGAGTAACTTACACTCCAAGATAGTATAGAATTGGCCCCAAGTTAATCATTTTAAAACCCTCTTAAAGTTCCTATTTCATATGTTTGACGTGAAATTGATGACTCCCTGTAATGATTAGATCATCAACATATAGAACAATAATCGACAAGTTTTGACCTTGCATCCAAAAATACAAAGTATCATCAAACTCACTATGATCAAGCCCAACATATTAAGGTATTCATCCATTTTTGCATACTATGATCTAGGTGCCCATTTCAAGCCCTATAAAGCTTCGATTAATTTTCAAACTTTGAGTTCTCTTCCTTAAATTCAAATACTAGGGGTTAATTCATATAGACTTTTGTCAAATATCCATTGAGAAAAACACTTTTTGTGTACATTTCATAAGTGTCCAACCATGGAAATCAAATAGTAGAATACGGATGCTACAATGCCATCCAATAGAACACAATTGTGTCTATCCATAGTAGTACAAAACTATTGTCCAGTGGTACACAACCACTCCTAGTAGCATACAACTACTAACCAGTGACACACATTCACTACTAGTGGATCACATCCACCACAATAGCATACAACTATTGTATAGAGACATACAGTCTCCACAGAAATCAAATCATATCAATTGATATCATCCTACATCAACAATGTCATCATCTGCATCACCTCTAAGCCGTAGTAGCATGTTGTGAATGCATCATATCTAAGTTGTATTGGCGTGATCTCGAGTATCATCTACATCATCTCTAATTTGTACTAGCATGAACATAACTAGCATGATGTAGGTGCATCATATCTAAGTTCTACTTGCATGATGTAGATCAATGCCTCACTGTGTCACCTCTAAGTTGTATGATCATCTCTAAGTTGTACTATCATGAGCATATCTAGCATTATTCCAGTGCACCATATCTAAGTTGTATGTCATATCTAATTTGTACTAGCATGACACGAGCCATCTACATCGCCTCTAATTTATATGGTCATCTCTAAGTTGTACTAGCATGAACATATCTAGCATGATGTCAATACATCATATCTAAGTTTTATGTCCACCTCTAAGTTGTACTAGCATGGCCATATCTAGCATGATGTGACTCATAAGAATTGTCTCTAAGTTGTACTAGCATGAACATATCTAGCATGATGTCAATACATCATATCTAAGTTGTATGTACACCTCTAAGTTGTACTAGCATGATGCACCTTAGGCCATTGTATCATCCACAACTCCAACCATATGTATCATATCTAACTTTTATTAGCATGATCATAACTAGCATGATGTAAGCATCTTCTCTAAGTTGTATGACCATCTCTAAGATTTATTAGCATGATACATATATGCAACTCATTGAAAGTCCATGATGCCACATATCAACACTCCATCCCAACTAAGGAATTCATCTCCTCTCTCTCAACCAAAGGAGCAATCTCCACAAGTCCCAGCTTGTCCCTTAACTATGCAAAATTTATCTTGGACAGAGGCTTCGTCAAAATATCAGTTGATTGCTAATCAGTGGAGATACACTGGTGAATCACTTCTCCCCTTTGGAATTTATCACGGATAAAGTAGTACTTGATCTCAATGTGATTTGACCTGTCATGAAACGTGGGGTTCTTTGAAATCTTCACACAACTTTGATTGTCACAATATATCAGAGTTGAATCCAACACATGATCAAATAGTCCAAAAACCAGCTTATAGAGCCATACTTCTTCCATATAAGCATCAAAATATGGAATATACTTTGATTTTGCAGTGCTAAGTGCCACATACTTCTGTTTTCTGCTATCCCATGATATCATAGCAGAGTTCAAATTGAAACATATACCATAAGTACTCTTTCTATCATCTACACTCCCTACCCAATCTGAATCTATAAATCCATGCAGTTGTACATCACTATTTGAGGCATATCTCAATCCATAGTTTAGCATCCCATGAATATATCTCAAAATATGTTTCCCAGCTATCCAATTCTCACATCTAGGTTCCACCTGGAACTGTCTCAATGTGTTCACAACAAAGCAAATGTTTGGTTGAGTATCCTCCAAATACATCAATGAGCCAATTAACTATCGGTACAAGGATGAGTCTACTGCATTAGAATCGAAATCTCTCAACTTCCTCGTATCTATCACCATTGGAGTTGTCATGGATTTCCAATCCATCATCCCAAACTTCTGAAGGATCTTTACAACATACTTTTCTTTCCCTAGGAAGTTTTCACCATGCTTCTGCCATACTTCTAGTCCCAAATAGTAATGCATGAGACCAAGATCCTTCATCTTGAATTCAGAGGCTATCTCTTTCTTGCATTGAATAATAAGAGGCTCTGTACCTATCAGAAACAAGTCATCAACATATAGTAGTAGGATCACAGGTGCATCATTCACAACCTTGTAATAAAGTTATGAATTAGCATAGCTCTAATAGAGGTGTATATGGAAAATAGAGAAAACGTCTCATCATAGTCTTGTGCCTCCTATTGAGAGAACCCTCTAGCCACAAATCTTGCCTTGTATTTATCGATACTTCCATCCATTGAATGCTTTATCTTGTAAACCCATTTTTAAGTGACTACAAACGTTCCTTCAGATCTAGGCACAATTTTCCATACATCGTTTTTCATGATGGATTTATATTCTTCCATCACATCTTCCTTCCATTCTTTATTCTTGATTGAGAGCCAAAGATCCTCAAGTGTTCAACACTTAGCTTCTTTTCGAAGAAAGCTTCTTCTGAAGTCATGTTCTTCAATATATGATGAGGACTTCTATTATGAACATATACGGTTTTCATATTTGCTTCTCCCCATAGAACATGGATAGATTATGTTCATTTTTCGTTTCCTTGATATATTCTTTAATGGATCAGTTATTTATTTCTGCTACACCATTATATTGAGGATTGTAGGGAGTAGTGATCTCCCTCCTAATCCTGACCTTTTTTTATAATGTCTTGAAGTCATCTGAGGTGTATTCTCCCACTTGGTGAGGAGGTTGACATTGGTCCACACACATCTGAGTGAACGATGTCCAAAACTTCTTTTGCTTACCACACTTCCTTTAGAATTGGTATTTGGTGATATCACCTGCCTCACCACTTGATGGAGTCATTTGCTCCATGTTTACAACTGTCACTGTAGCTCCATCTCAGAGATATATTTTGTGACCAAGGTGACCTACTTGGGAAAAAGAAATATCTCCTGGAACCTGGAGCCTCAACTTCTTGTTCCTTTGAATTTATTGAATCCAAGATCATTGCTTGGACAAGGTCTCTTGTACGTTCCTTGCAAAATACACTCATGATTTTTTTGGATGATATAACATGAAAAGTATATATAAGTGCATACCTTTGAAATTTGCAGCATCGCTCAACTTGTCTTCTGATATGAAACTAGACACCATCTTCACAAGAAGAGGTTAGAAACCAAATAAAAAAGGTTGAATGATTAGAACAATATAGAAACCCTGGAATTTCAACTTTGACCCCAAGATCAATTTTGACCAAAAGTCAACCTTTGACTTTGACTAGTCAACATTTGACTTTGACCAATCAACCTTTGACTTTGACCAATCAACCTTTGACTTTGACCAAAAACTCAGAATTGACTTTTTTTCTTGTTGAGAGTACCAATAGGTGCGCTAGGCTAAGGCACACTAGAATGCCCAAGAATTATGACAAAATTCTTACTTGAAGTGCCCAAAAGGTTAGGTTAGGGTTTGTTGCAATTACGTAATCAGAAACCTTAGTTGCAGTTGTAACTGGTGGCACAACGAGCTTAACAAAGAACTACCACATTACCTTTTAGTAGTTAGATTGTCCTGAAGGTGGTGTGGGCCCATAACCTGTTAAAATATTCAATGCGATCGTTTTACCATAAACAATATCACTATTGTCACTCAACCACAGGCACGCAACCACGCCCCAACACCATAACCTTTTCTAGATAGAATTATTCTAGCAGCAGCACTAGAACCAACAGATAACCAAGAGAGATCATATTTCTCCAAAGATATCTCGCCAAATAGAAAGTCTCAAAGCCACAAAACAAGAACAATTCTCAATTGCAGTTGTTGCAGTTGCACTTACCAAGAATACCACCAAGAAATATCACCAAGAACACCACCAAGAGATACTATAAGGTAGGGCACACATCTTAGATTAGATGATGCTAGAGAGAGAGACCAAGGAACACCCTAGAATATCCATCTTCCTTTCTTGGCGCTGCAACTCTAAACTTGCGCCATCCTTGAGAGAGAGAGTGAAGTGTCTCTTGTCACTTATCTGGGCTGACTTGTCCTTTTAGAATATAATACTTTAATATTAATTCTTCTGGGGTTTCTCTTGTTTCTAGAATATTCTATTCTAGCCAAAGGTTATACATGGAGGTTAATACCTCCCGCAACTACCATAACATCAACACTACCATCAATATCACCTACAAAATATACATCTAAATATCCAACAATTGTAAATTTGTCATTATAATTATAGAGGAGACCATAATCATTTGTACCCTGATGTATTTGAGGACCCTTTTTGTTGCATTGCAGTGACTTTCCCTAGTGATCTAAATCTGGGGTGACCCTATTACCAATATTTACTCAGTTATATGTCGCTCCATTAAAGGTTAGATTTAAGATCGTTTTTATTGAACTTGATTGCATTAGGTGATTAGGAAGGCTTGAATCCAAATTGAATAAAACTTGGTTAAGAAGATTGTTAAATCTCATAGGCCATTACTTAATGCATCCAATAAACATAATTGCATAAATAAGGATGCATAAGAAACATGATATAAAAGAACAACACATGACAAGAGATAACCATTTTTAACTAAGTTTGCCAGTATGGCTACGTTTCTGAATCCATTGGAATACGAATCACTTCATTGCTTCTCCCAATGTGGGGTTGATTATCCTTTATAGAAAAGGGCTACATCTTCTCCCAAATGAAGGGGCAACAAGGCTCTCCCAATGTGGGGCATAATTCTTCCAATGTAGGGGCTCACATACTCTCCCAATAAGGGGATCAACTCTCCCAATTAAGGGGATTACAAATTACAAGTATGATTGCTTGATTCTCTCCTCAAATAACTCTCTCCATTGTCTAGGGGATAAAAAAATGCTGAAAAATCAAAGTGTTCAAAATTTCTCAAAGATGGTTTCATTGCGTAGATCTCATCCTCACAATCCCAACACAACTTGAACGGGATCAAACAGAGTTCGTATGAGGAAGTTATCACGTTCTATCTGATTTCCCAAACATGCAAAATTTGTTGATTGTACAGTCCATACATGTTGACGTGGCAGTTGAATGTACTATTTGTATGACCATACAATTGACGCGGTAGGGTGATGTGGACTGTTGTCTAGGTAGGTGGTGATGTGGCATGTTGACTGTGCAATTGATGATGTGGATAAATCTTAGGTCGACACGTGACAAGTCCATGGACCAATGTACGGGTGTCATGTGGCACCCCCTCCGTGTGTAAAATGGTTGGGTTTATCTCCGCAAGGGTCGAACATGTTGAGCGCTCAACACACCCTAAAATCCTTATGACATTTTATCACTTTTTGGGTACCACTTGTTTTCTTTTACTCTCCAAATTGACTTTACTTTGGGGAATGGTTTATTTTTTTTTGTTTTCATGACTCTTATCAACCAAGTCGGGTTTGTTTGAACTTGTTAAATGACACCTTACGTATAAAAATAAATAAAAAATCACATTCTAATTAAGAATCTGCAGCTAACATTGCACCTAACGCGCTTATGTTCGACGTCCATAAAATTCAAGCAGGAAAAGTGGCCACAAAGTTACATTAATCGTCGATCGTCGATGCACCATCGACTTCGGTAGAAGGCAGAGTTGGTTTGCGTAAGTTATTCTCCATGAAAATCCAAGAGATAGTCGATCCCCATCGGCGTCGAAAAAATACGGGAAGGATAGACATTGACAAAAGCCATAAAGAAATCACCGATAGTCGATGACTGATGCGCTTGCTCAGGGTCGCGGAAATTTAGAAGGGTTAAAACAATCGATTTTTTCTGCGACACACATATCGTTGATTGTCGATCCGAGAACACTTGGGTAAGTTTATCGCCGATCGTCGATCCTTGATACTTTTCGGCATCATAAATATAGGATCATATTTTTTGAACGAGTAGCTTAAAGAAAGTCTCGATTCCGATTAATGTGTGTAAATGAAGATGTCAGTCTCAAGTGCCACATGTCTTTATCATGTAAGGGTGTTGTACGACCTAGTTTTGTCCCGAGTCATATTAAGGTTACTGGGGTCCTAGTCACACCTCCTAGTTAACTTTTCCATGTCAGCTCTGTACAACAAGATTGATCGGCGTCAGAGATTTTGCACGAAGATATCAACGAAAATTGTTCTAAGCAGAATCTCGACCCCCAACTCACCAACTGGACTAGCGAAACGATGGAATGTTTTTGGCATAAGATACAATCGGATTCTGACATTTAATACACTAGTTAATGCTTCATCCCTCAGTTGTTTCTACCTCGTGCGTCGATTGAACAAGAACAGTTTGAAATCGTTGATAGGCCACGTTACAACTTGCGCTGGCACCGTCAACCCACGATCCAATTTAATTTCAAACGTCTTTGAAGATCTGACAACATATTTAATAAAACTACACTCATAACCCGAATTTAATGGTAGATGCAACAAGGTAAGTACATCCCTGTTTAAATCTCTAGAATAGTTTTGAACAATTTCATTATGCGCACAAGTTTGAATTCTAGAGCATCTGAAGAAGCAAAGAAAGCATCTCGAGAATGTGTTGATCATGAGATTATCAAAACCAAGTTAAACAAGCTATAGAGGTATGTGTTCAAGTTTTTCAATTCGACGATCATGATTTATATATGCATCTGATCTCTTACATGGTCTCTAACTATGTTCTACCTGCAGGTAAAATGTCATCGAGAAATCCAACCACCAGACGCTCGCCGAGAGCACCCAAATTAAATCGATTACATCAGTGTGGTTTAAAAGGGTTGAGACACTAAAGAGCATGGCATTCGGGTGCTGAGGGACAACAACATAGATTGGATCAGGAAAGCAGTCAAATAATGGGTGAAAATAGCCCAAGAACCTCAGCAGGAGATTCAGGAGAAATGGGTCGATTGCGAAAAGAGTTGGGTAAAGATTAATCGACAGATGAAGACATCGGCTTCCAGAATTCGACTCACATGAGGACTTTGTCGACCTGCATGACATAGTCAATCAACATGCGGAACAAGACTCAACATGGACAACAGAGATAGCAAAGTTGGCGAGCATGGCGCCAGGTCAGGTACAACAGTTCATGTAGCATCCAATCAAGGCTCGAGCAGTTTTGCAAGGGTTAAGTGTCAAAATAGTCAAGTACCAAGCATGATCAATAGAAGTGAAAGAAATTTGTTCAGCTCTGATGGACTAGCAAAGGTTCCCATATTCCAACACATGCGAGGAACTCTTCGTCAAATGGTCGGAGTATGAGAAGAGTCATCCACTTCAGTAAAACTATTTGATGACTCTTAGAATACAGATAGATGAAAGCACCATGTGGTGATATTTTGTTTTACTTAGCTTTCACTTTTAATGGCTATTTTTAGTTAATGATTCATTATAAATAAGAGGATTGACCTTTTAGCAATGGTTGATGGTTTTTTGAAAAGACCCTCATTTTCATAATTGTAAGGAACTATTTATGAACTACCTTAATTGAGAAGTCTTTTTTAGGACAGGAGACAGACTTATGTTTTTCATTGAAGGCATTGTGTGATTGGATTTGAGGAGGAATTACTTCCAAATTTATTTCATGAATGGATGTTGTAATGAGTAAGAGTTTCTGAATCTATTGATAAGTTAGTTGTTTCAATATTTTTTGTAGTTCTTGTCTCTAATAATGAAATCAAATCGTTGTGTTAATGTGTGATTAATGCTAGATCTAAGGAAACTATTTTTCTTTCCATCATTTTATTGCATGTATGTTCTCTTTCGATAATTGTATCTCAGTCAATAATTGAAATACCAACAAGTTAATGTATTAGTACTAGTCTTGTCACAGGTGTGAATATCATTGTATGCATGCTTGAGCACACGGGTTATCATGTAAACATTTAAACTGAAGGAGGAACTTTCATAAGAATATATCATGTAAATCACTACGTAAACCCATTGATAAATTAGTCGGATCGAAAGATCTGGAGAACCATTCCACCATCAAATGTTGCAGAGTCTAATTGGGCCTCAATGGCAGGTTTAGTTCATGTTGTTGAGTTAAATGGATTTAGGACCCCTCAACAGAATTGGTGCTAGAAGGAGGGCATGTTGAATGAATGGCTAACAATATTCATGATATAATATTTTTCATAGCTTACATATTCAAAACAACCCACATGCATGGCTAGTCATTCTCAAGACATCCCACACACACTGAGTAATCCTGAAAAGAGTAACTCACCCCAGCAAGAGGAATAACATCGATTCCCTGAAATACCTTATGCTCTTCCTCACGAGGAGTTGAACTAGTTCAGAATAATCACAAGAGCTTATGCCCAACAAATTGGATCATTACCCCTAGCTTTGTTACTTCCTCGTAGAAAACAAGTAAGAATACCAATGGTTGACACCCTCGACCAGGTATTTGTTCACACAATAGAAAACCTAATAGATTTCCCCCTCACCGAGATCGAACATCCCCTCAATATGATCCCCGAAATACCAGCTGGTAACTACTTTGAGCCCGACGATTTTGAATGTGATGAAGAAGGGTTTAACTCGGATCGCTCAGCTTCAGAGTCCGACGACATGGAGGATAACAATGATCATAATGAAGAAAGGGGAAACCAACCTCAAAATAATCAACCATGGTTGGCCAGAGATGCTCTAGAAATCCCCGGACGAGTACATAACCTCCCTTGACATCCAAAAAATTTACTTCCCAAGTTTGACCCTAAAACCTCTGGATTGCCTGAAGACCACATTAAAAATTTCATACTAGCTATTAGAATGATGAATGTCCAACATGAGGATATAGTATGTAGGATTTTTTCCTATAGCTTTGAGAATTCAGCCTCAACATGGTATTTTAACTTTCCTGTAGGGTCCATAACTAGTTGGACGAAGTTTCAAAAGGATTTTTTAGACAAATTAGCAGAAGAAACCACTACAGGAGCTTTAATGGATAAATTGTTCGCCGCCACCATGAGTTCAAAATAAAAGGTTAAAAACTTCAATCAACGATTTACCACTATCCTGAACAAATTTCAACCCAGAGCTAAACCCACTCAGGAGTTGCAAATTGAAGTATATGTTAATGCTCTCCCTGCTTCTATTTCCATGTTTGTAAAAAGGGTTGCCAAGCATACCCTAGCTGAAAATTTTGAGGAAGCCAAAACAAATGAATGGATGTAAAGAGAACCAGGTCTCACTAGTTAAGAAGGAATCTCAACCTACACCCATGAGAGGACTCTTGTTGACTAGACCCCCATGGAAACAAATAGAACAATGTCCCAAAAAGGGAAGTGGAGACATAGAATACCTACAATGGATGATAAAGAAATTGTCAAATGAAATCGTAGACATGAAAAGAAGTGCAGGGGAAGGAAACCAAAGCCAAAGGAATTATAAACCCTTTTTCAAAAGAAACCCACCATTCAAATAAATTGAACCTCCCCTAGCCAACTTAAACATCAACCTGGGAAATGTAGCATCCGACTCTTTATGTACCTATCATCAAAAGAAGCATTCTAAAATAAATTGTCCACAATCGATGCATGCCATGAATTTGATGGCCAATCAATTCCTAGATGAATTTTTCCTTACCGAACAATCAAGCGACTCAGTGGTGAATTTTTCTGATCAGGAGGAAGTTGACCCGCCAGAAGAAACAACCATGTTGTTGTGGGATCATGACTTGTCAATGCCTTCCTATGATATATTTGAAGTTCAAGAACCACCCGCTAAGGTTTTGGCTATGCAAACGCGAAGTAGGGGTAAGAGGTCTCAAAAGACCTTACCATTTCCCAAACCTGGAGAGGAAAAAAAATAGTTGATCACCTGAAAGCACCTTTTTTCCCCCAAATAAATCCTATAAACATTCATACATGAGAATCACCCAAGCTAAACTACAACATAGTAGAAGATTTAAAAAAATTGAAGGCAAATGTATTGCTCATGGACATGTGTAGAATTCCCCAGCAAAAGAACTTTCTATTACAATCCTTGAATTCAGTGGAAACCCCTATAACAAGCACTAACCAAAGGGAAAATCTAGCTCCCACACATCTAAAAAATAAATCAAATGTGAACGCTTGTTCTGTAGATAAAAAAGGAAAGCCTTTTGTCCCACCATTCCTTCTAACATTTGAAGTCTTCAACATAAACCTCCATAATTGTCTAGTTGAATTAGGGGCATCCTCTAATGTTATGCCATTATCTATCTGTAAGAAACTAAATGCAGACTCGCTCAAAAGTGATAAACATGTTATACAACTAGACAGAACTCAAGTGAAAGTTATTGGAGAACTCAAGGATGTCATGATCACAATGGCTACACACGTGAAGTTTGTTCAAGTAATTGACATCGTTGTAGTAGATATATCAGAAGCTTATGGATTGCTACTTAGTCGAGATTGGTTCGAGAAGTTGAATGGATACTTTAGCACGAATTGGGCTCACCTTCGATTTCCATTAAAGGGATATGAAAACATGATTAGGATCGATAGGGAAAGGTATCTCAAACATACTATCATTGATTTAGAAGCCCTCAACGAACCCTCATCGGCAGATTTACCTGTGATAGGAAACTACTCCTGTGATTCTGATTTCGGCAATTTTCCCCGTCTCTCATCTGATGTACCTCTCACTCAAAACTTTGAAATGAATTTTCAAGTAAATCTACATGTAGCGATGGAAGAAACCCTCTTTTGTCAAGAACCTATGTTTTAAACCACAGAAAAAATAGGTGGAGAGGAGGAAGTTAGTAGGCATGGAGAAGCTGATGATTTTCACTCACAAGTTTGGACCTTGTACTTTGATGGGTCTAAATCACAATAAGGGTTGGGAGCAGGATGTATCCTCATTGACCCAAAGGGGAAGCGAAATTTCTTGTCCTACAGACTAGAATTTGAATGCACTAATAATATTGTCGAGTATGAAGCTTTAGTGCAAGGACTAAAGAAAGCCATAGAATTAAACGTTAAAGGACTAAAAATTTTCAGGACTCTGAAATTATCGTCAAGAAAGTAAAGAATACTTTACATTGCAACTCTCCCAACCTGAGAAATTACCAACATGAAGTGCACATGCTAATAGAACATTTTGAGGCCTTCAATATAATAGTGATTCCTAGAACAAAGAATACTCTTTCTGATTCCCTGGATACTGCTGCCTCGAGGCTATCCCCTTTAGAAGACTATAAAGCCTCTCAATTCACTGTGGAACTGCTCTACAAACCATCAATTCCCAACAATATTTCTAATTGGAAGGTATTTGAAGGAGATGAACAGATCATAAACTTATTAACCAATCAAGAAATTTTTAAAGACCTAGCTATTGAAGACGAAGTTTTCCAAAAGCAACTAGTAGAAACCAACCCTCATGAACAAAGAGGTGAAACAAATCACTCTAGTAACAAACCAAAGCCTCAAACTATACCGAAAGGGGTAACCAATTTGGAGAACCTCTTTGAATTAAGGGAAAGATTCAAAGGGTGAACAAACACAAAGATAGGGACCTTGTGTCCCATGTACGAGACTATAAACCTAGGAACCCCAGAAAACCTTGAAAATATAAATCTAGGCAAGACAATGTCTAAAGAAGAAAGGAAAGCCTATCTCAAACTTTTCAGAGAATATCAAGATGTTTTTGTGTGGTCCTACCGAGATCTGAAAACTTATGACACTCGCATTATCCAACACACAATATCGTTAAAACCCGGAGTAAAACCTTTCCAACAGAATCTCTGGAAGTACCACCCATCCCTAGAACCCCTCATGTGTCAGGAGTTAAAGAAATTACTAGATGTTAATTATCTTTCAGATTAGACACTTTGCCTGGGTAGAAAATTTGGTTCTTATCAGGAAAAAGTCTGGGGAAATCTGCCTTTGTGTTGATTTCAGAAACCTCAACAGAACATCAGAAAAGGATAACTACGCAGTCCCACCGATGGAACATCTCTTGTAAATCGTGGTTGGTTATGATATTTTCTCCTTGATAGACGGTTTTTTAGGTTACAACCAGGTTCTAGTTTCAGAGGAAGATCAATTGAAAACTACCTTCTGAACCAAGTGGGGAACCTTTTCTTATAAACTCATGTCCTTTGGGTTAATTAATGCAGGGGCAACCTTCCAGAGGGCCATGGATGTGGATTTTCGGGGATTGATCAACAAGTGTGTAGTAGTCTATTTGGATGACGTAACTGTGTATTCAAAAAATAGAGAAGATCACATCCAACACCTAACCCAAATTTTCGAAAGGTGTAGAAAATACGGTATATATTTAAACCATAAGAAAACTACCTTTGGTGTCGAGGAAGAGAAATTACTAGGTCATATTATATCTCAAGAAGGAATTTGCATAATCCCATAACGAATTAAGGAAATAGCTCAACTTCCCTTACCCCACAACGAAAAGGCTATGCAATCCTTCTTTGGGAAAATCAATTTTGTGAGGAAGTTCACTCCTGATTTCACTGAAACTATCAAACCCTTACAACAAATGATCCACAAAGATGTTGAATTTAAGTGGGATGATGAACAAAAAAGTTCTTTCAACAATATTAATATTGCAATATCTCAAGCTCCAGTGTTGTGAAGTCCTGACTTTAGCAAAGATTTTTTCCTCCATACTTTTGCCTCCGGCCAATCTTTAGTTGTAGTATTAACTCAAAAGGATGATGACAACAATGAGACCTCAGTCTCATTTATGAGCACTAATATGCAAGGGGCCGAACTGAATTACCCTTCTATAGACAAACATTCTTATGTTGTATATGAAGTAGTAAAACATTTCAGATCTTACATCCTAAAAAATCACACCAAATTCATTGTGCCTCATCCCGCAGTCCGATCCCTATTCACTCGATAAGAGATGGGGAAAATAAGAGGAAATTAGATGGCAGTTGTGCAAGAATTTTATCTATATATAAAACCTGCCAAACTGGTTAAGGGACAGGCATTATGTAAACTGGTCGTTGAAGCCCAAGACCAAGTAAATGAAGACTTCGGGTGGGAGAATGAATTGACGCTATGGTGTAGTGAAGATTTATATGTTCCCCCAGGGAAGGAGTCTTGGTATAGAAAACTAACGTATCTCCTGCATCATGAGACGTTCCCAGAAAACTTGAACCCTAAGGAAAGGAGAGCTCTCAGACTAAAATCGACACAATATCTCCTCATAAATTTGGTGCTCTTATGCGTAAATTATGATGGGGTACTTTTGAGATGTCTCGAACGTGAAGATGCAGACAAGGTTCTAAGGGAGATCCATGATGGTCTTGTAGGTGGACACCTTGTAGGGAATACCACCGCTCATAAGATACTGAGAGTCAGCTATTACTGGCCTACACTGTTTAGAGACGCACATACATACACTAGAAACTATAAAACTTGTCAAATAAGCGTGAGGAGGGAAAAGAGATCAGTTGTCCCACTCCAAACAGTCGCCATATCTAGATCATTCAAGCAATGGGGGTTAGATGTCATAGAGAATATTACCCCGAGTTCTTCAAAACAACATAGATACATACTGACCGCAACAGACTATTTCACGAAATGGGCAGAGGCCATCCCTCTGACTCACGCAAATGAAAATGTGGTGATCCAATTCATAGAACAAAATCAGATCACAAGGTTTGGTATGCCTTATGTTCTTGTTTTTTATAATGCAATTAAATTTTCTTCCACCATATTAATAGATTTTGTTCTAGATAAAGGAATCATTATCAGATACTCTGCAAACTATTATCCACAGGGGAGTGGAGTGGAAGAATCAACCAATAAGAACCTAGTGAGGATCTTGAAGAAAATAGTTGCAAAGAATCAGAGGAATTGGCATAGTTCTCTTCATAATTCCTTATGGAACAATAGAGTAACACCTAAGAAAGCTATAGGTAACTCCCCATACTTTCTAGTATATGGAAAAGAAGCCATTCTCCCAAACGGGATATATCTTTCATCTCTTCAAATTGCTCAGGGTTCTAGAGGGAAACCCTCATCGGTTATTCAACAAAGGATTGATAGCCTCCTCGTTCTAAAAGAGGAAAGGGAGAAAGAAAAATCAAAGTTTGTCGTTCATCAACAGAGATTTAAAAGGTGGTTTGACAAGCATAAGGCCAAAGAGAAGAATTTTGAAGTAAGAGATTTAGTCCTTAAATGGGATAGAGCGAATGAACCGAAGGGAAAACATTCAAAGTTTTCGAATCTATGGCTTGGACCTTTCCAGGTAGTTGAGAATATTGGGGAAGGCACGTATCGGTTTCAAAATATGAGGGGGGGAATCGATGCCCTCCCAGTGAATGGCCAGGCCCTATAACAATATTTATGTTAAAAAAAAAAATATGTGTGTGTGTTTTCATGTTATTTTATTTTGTAGGTGTTAGGTAGGCTGATTGCGGAGTCCTTTATTTCTAGTTTCTTTTGTGTGATATTTTTGTGTAATAAAGTTGTGTTCTGCAAGGCGTTGGTTGACCTTAATCAATACGGTGTAGAAAAATTTGTTCCTGACTCATGATTGCAGGCAACGCAAGAAATGTTGGGCAAACTGCGGTTTTCTTAAAAGGGTTTTGTATCTAATTTTTTCGAATAAGCAACCTTGGAAAATGATGAAGTGTCCACCTGGTGGTCTGGTAAAACCTAAAGGGAAATATGGTAAGTTGGAAAGGACCACATGTACCTCAATAAAGAGCTAGGAAAAATTTCACCTTAACCATCTCATCTTGCAGATAACAGACGTCCTCCTCTCCCACTCGCTCAGGGCATCTCTGCCAAAAAATAAATCAATTATATCAAATGAGCATGAAGTAAGAGAGGGTATGCAGATAACTCTATTGGGGATATGGACGCTCGCTGGAAATGGAGCAAAGTCGGTGACATCGGGGTGACTTCGTCGGGGCTATGGACGCTCACTGGTAGCAGAGCAACACCGCAGCAAGTAAATGATGATAACTAAAAGGTCTGGTGTCAGTGAATGCTTTACTCGACTCTTGTCAAAAGGGGGAGTGGGTCATGGTAAAAAAGAACGAAGGTGTAATAAAGGTTGAAACCCCATAGGTGGGCCCAGATTCATGAGTCGGGGGAAATTTTAAACGCAAGGATAGAAGAGACTCCGATAAAAAAAAATAGTTAGGTTCTTAACCAACTTCTACATTAGCTAAGCCCAGGGAAGGAACAAAGATTTTGCTTTCACCCAGTAAGTCACCATTTGTTGAGCGCTCAACACACCCTAAAATTCTTTTGAAATTTTATCACTTTTTGGGTACCACTTATTTTCTTTTACTGTCTAAATTGATTTTACTTTGGGGACTGATTTATTTTGTTTTGTTTTCATGACTCTTATCAACCAAGTCGAGTTTGTTTGAACTTGTTAAATGACACCTTGCATCTAAAAAAAATAAACTTGACATTCTAATTAAGAATCTACAGCTAACATTGCACCTAACGTGCTCATGTTAGGCATCGATAAAATTCAAGCAGGAAAAGTGGCCACACAGTTACACTAATCTCCAATCGTCGATGCACAATCGGCTTAGATAGAAGGCAGAATTGGTTTGCGTAAGTTATTCACCATGAAAATCCAAGAGATAGTTGATCCCCATCGGCATCAGGAAAATACGGGAAGGACAGACATTGACAAAATCCATAAATAAATCATCGATAGTCGATGACCGATGCACTTTCTCGATGTTGGGGAAATTTACAAGGATTAAACACTCAATTTTTTCTGTGACACACATATTGTTGATCGTTGATCCCCGATACACTTTCGGCATCAGGAATTTTTCGAGAGATTCGATCTAGGAACACTTGGGTAAGTTTATCGTCAATCGTCGATCCTTGATACTTTTCGGTGTCGACAAGATAGGATCGTATTTTTTGAACGAGTAGCTTAAAGAAAGTACCAATTTTGATTAACGTGAGTAAATGAAGACGTCGGTCTTGTGTGCCACGTGTCTTTATCATGTAAGGGTGTCGTATAGCCTAGTTTCGTCCTGAGTCATATTAAGGTTCCCTGGGTCCTAGTCACACCTCCTAGTTATCTTTTCCATGTCATCTCTATACGACAAGATCGATCGGCGTCAAAGATTTTGCAAGAAGTTATCAACGAAAAGTGTTCAAAGAAGAATATCGACCCCTGACTCACCAAATGGACTAGCAAAACGATGGGATGTTTTCGGCATAATATACGATCAGATTCTAACATTTAATAGACCAGTTACTGCTTCATTCTGCATTTTTTGCTACCTCGTGCTCCGATTGAACAACAACAATTTGAAATCTCTAATAGGCCACATTACAACCTGCGCATCCATCGTCAACCCATGATCCAATTTAATTTTAAACGTGTTTGAAGATATGACGACAAATTTAATAAAAATACACTCATAACTAGAATTGAATGGTTGATGCAACAAGGGAAGTTCATCCCTATTTAAATATCTAGAACGGTTTTGAACAATTTCATTCTGCGCACAAGTTTGAATTCTAGAGCATCTGAAGAAGCAAAGCAAGCGTATTGAGACCGTGTTGATCCTCAGATTATCAAAACTAGGTTAAACAAGCTACAAAGGTATGTGTTCAAGTTTTTCAATTCGATGATCATGATTTATATATGCATTTGATCTCTTACATGGTCTCTAACTATGTTCTAGCTGCAGGTAAAATGCCACCGAGAAATCCAACCACCAGACGCTCGTCGAGAGCACCCAAGATAAATCAATTACATCAGTGTGGTTCAAAAGGGTTGAGATGTCGAAGAGCATGAAATTTGGGTGTTGAGGGACAAAAACATAGATCGGATCAGGAAAGTGGCCGAATGCTGGATGAAAATGGCCCAAGAATCTCAACGGGAGATTAAGGAGAAATGGGTCGACTGCAAAAAGAGTTGGGTAAAGATTAATCAGGAGATGAAAGACATCGACCTCCCAGAATTCGGCTCACATGAGGACTTTGTTAACCTGCATGAAATAGTCAAGAAACATGCGGAACAAAACTCGGCATGGACAACAGAGATAGAAAAGGTGGTGAGCATGGCACCAGGTCAGGTACAACAGTTCATGGAGCGTCCAATCAAGGCTCGAGTAGTTTTGTAGTGGTTAAGTGTCAAAATAGTCAAGTATCGAGCACGGGCAGTAGAAGTGAAAGAAATGTTTTCAGCTTCGATGAACCAGCACAGGTTCCCGTATGCCAACACATGCGAGGAACTCTTCGTCAAATGGTCAGAGTATGAGAAGAGTCATCCTCTTCAGTAAAACTATTTGATGACTCTTAGAAGACAAATATATGAAAGCACCATGTGGCGATATTTTGTTTTACTTAGCTTGCACTTTTAATAACTATTTTTAGTTGATGATTCATTATAAATAAGAGGATTGGCCTTTTAGCAATGGTCGATGGTTTTTTGAAAATACCCTCATTTTCGGAATTGTAAGGAACTATTTCTAAACTACCTTAATTGAAAAGTCTTGTTTAGGATTGGAGACAAACTTTTTTTTTTTTATCAAAGGCATTGTGTTATTGGATTTGAGGAGGAATTACTTCCAACTTTATTTCATGAATGGATGATGTAATGAGTAAGAGTTTCTGAATCTATTGATAAGTTAGTTGTTTCAATATTTTTTGTAGTTCTTGTCTCTAATGATGAAATCAAATCGTTGTGTTAATGTGTGATTAATGCTAGAGCTAAGGAAACTATTTTTCTTGCCATCATTTTATTGCATGTATGTTTTCTTTCGATAATTGTATCTCAGTCAATAATTGAAATACTAGCAAGTTAATGTATTAGTACTAGGCTTGTCACAGGTGTGAATATAGTTGTTTGCATGCTTGAGCATTAGGGTTATCCCAAGCTCATCCTTCTTCAGTAGTTAAGATCCCCCCTTTTACCATTTGGTTTATACCAGCACACATCTTTTTATTATACCCATCTATTAAAGAAAATAAAAAAAGAGGACATTTAAATTGGAGGAACTTTCATAAGAAGATATCATGTAAATCACTACGTAAAGCCCATCAATAAATTGGTCGAATCGAAATATATGGAGAACAATTCCACCATAAAATGCTGCAGAATCTAATTTGGCATCCGTGGTGGGTTTGGTTCTTGATGTTCAGTTAAAGGGATTTAGGACCCCTCAAGAGAACTCGCGACCTTCGGCGTGGGCAAAGTCTTTGTGTAGGTCGTGCCACCATCCTGCCTATCTTTGTTTCTTAACCCTATAGTGGCTTTAATTTTATTTGAATTTTCATAAGGGTTTGGTTCAGCAGGAAAAGGGTCAGGGATAAGCCCCAGCCCTTGGTCACACTCCACAATAAACATACCATATGACCACGAAGATGTGGAGGTGCTAGCCGACGGGTATGAACAGTTAGCCCGACACTTTGGCCACATGGGCCATACGACCTGGAACTCCACCGAAAAAAGGTGCTAGTCATTCTAATGGTGCAACAAATCCACCCACATTCTAGAACGCATGCAAGAGCTAGATTTTGTTACACATAGGCCAGGTTTTTGCACAGTGGGTGCTTTTTGGCTAGTAGAGACAACAAGTATTGGGGAAAAACTTCCAAGAAGGGTATTTTCTTCAATTTTTGGCCAAACCAAATGCAGAAAGATCCCACCTAGGGGTTTTTGGACATTCTAGAGCCATTGGAGCCATCTATTTTTCATTCTGAGCATTGTAAAGAATTATTTTAACACTTTTGACTATATAATGAAAATGAACCATTGGAAGTTGGTCCAGGAGATGTAGCCCAAGAGAGGGGTGAAATAATTTATCATTTTGTTGTGTCATGTGCTTCTTTTGATGGTTGTTTATGACTGTTTATGTTGTTCATTTCAAGTATAAAACTCAATATTTTCATGTGCTTGAAACTTGATCCAATTTCCCAAGACACGTATATTATGCACTTTCAATCTTTATACACAAAACTTTATCATTTTCAGATCAAGCTGGTATCATAGCAAAGGTTTTGAAAGGTTTGATTTGTTTGCAAGTGTTTTGTTTTCTGGTGCTTACAAGGTTGAGGCTCACAAGAGGATAAGGGAACCTTGTAGAGCCAAGTTATCAACTTTCAATAAGGAGAACCATTCAATCACCTAAAGCTTCAAGGAGGCATTCACCAAGTATGGCTCATGAGGAGAGTCATGAAATTCCTACTTCAACAGAGGAAACTTTCAGAAAAACATTTTATGATATGACAGAAATGGTGAAAGTTTGATATGAGGAAAAGAATGCAAGGTGTCAAGAAGAAATATCAAATCCTTCAAGAGGTAATGAAGGTAATGATGATAAGACTCCAAAAAGGAATGGAGGGAATTGTGACACTCCACCTCCTTCACCTCCATCTTCCACTTCTTCTACCATTTCAAAAACACCTCCAAATTCTCCAAAATAACATGGTAAAATTCCTCCACAAACTCATTTTCTTAAGCTTGATATTAAGTTTGAATTGCCTATGTACAATGGAGAGGTAAATGCTGATAAATTGGATAATTGGATTCGTCAGATTGAAGTGTATTGTAGGATACAAATAATCCAATATGATGAAACTAAGATTCAGCTTGCTTCTCTTAGATTGGAAGGTGAAACACTCATTTGGTGGGAATCCAAAACTCAAGAGGACAAGAAGAAACATGGTAAATTTTTATCCTCTTCGAATGATTTTACTGTTGAAATTAAAAGGCAATTTTATCCATTAGCATACATGCAGAAAGCTATCATGGATTGGAAAAACTTTAAGTAAGCTAAAGGGGAAAATGTGCAAAGCTACACTCAAGAAATTAGGAGAAGAGCTTTGATTTTGGGTATAGATTTATCTTCTCAAGAAAATTTACTCAAATACATTGGAGGATTGCATAGCTATTTGAGACACATAATTCTCATGTTTAACCCTACAAATCTAGATGAAGTTTGTGTACAAGAAACTCATTTAGAAGAAAGAGGGAAGAATGCTCCTCAAGAGGGCAGCAAGAAGCCATTTTATAATGGAGACAAAGGAAAGAAGAAATTCAAAGGAAATGGAAAGAAGAATGCTTCAGTCACGAAAGAGGGAGAAAAACTCTCATGTAAACACTATTCAAAATATGGCCATGATGAAGACCATTGTTGGAAACTTCATCCTGAAATGAGACCCAAAAAGTTCAACAACAAAGGGAAACCAAAGACTGTTGCAACTACACAACATGATTTAGGATTTGATTCTGGAGATGAAACAAAAGTCACAGCCATGGGTTTTCAAGGTAAGGACTATATTTCCAGTACTATTTCTTCAAGTAGTAGCCTCAATGAAACTCAACATAAGGGTAATTTCAAAGCATACCAAGATAGATACTCTATTTGATACTAGATCACAAGCAAACCTCTGAAAACACTGTCAAGAAATTCCATTTGGATACAACTCCTCATCCTACACCATATCCTCTAGGTTGGATATGTGACAATGCCAAACTACATGTGACAAACTTTATAGATGAGGTAGATCTTGATGTTATTCCATTGGATATTTATGGTATTGTTTTTGGAAGCCCGTATTTATATGAGAGGAGAGCCATCTTTCATTATCATGAGAACAAATGTCATTTGTTTAAAAATGGAGTTGAGTACATTGTTAGAGCACATACCAAGAAGTTGAATTTGTCACTTGTAAATGTTGGATAAATGAATAGATTAGTCAATGCTAGTAAGAATTTTGTACTCTTGATGATCAAACCCAAAGACAATGTTGAAAAAGAAGTTTTCCAAGGATGTGATGCAAAGTTAAAATCTGTTTTATATGAGGTTCTTAACAAATATGATGAGATGTTTTAGGAGCCAAAAGGATTGCCTCCTAAAAGAGGTATTCAACATGAGATCCAATTGCAGAAAGATTGTCCTCTTCCAAACATTGGCATGTACACGGTGTCAGTCATGGATAATGTTGAAATCAAAAAAAAAATCCAAGAGTTGCTTGAAAAAGGGGTTATTATTCCAAGCACATCGCCATGCAGGTCACCAATTGTTTTATTACCAAAGAAATATGGCACACAGCGCATGTGTGTAGATTTCATAGCCTTGAACAAGATTTCTTGATCAATTGAAAGATGCTAAGTATTTCACTAAGTTGGACTTGAGAAGTGGTTAGCATCACATTAGGGTTGTTGAAGGAGACACATGGAAGACAGATTTCAAAACAAATCAAGGTTTGTATGAATGGATGGTTATGCCATTTGGGCTTTGTAATGCTCCTGCAACATTCATGAGAGTTATGAATGATGTTTTGAGGCCTTTTCTTGATGATTGTGTAATTGTCTACTTGTATGACATATTGATATTTAGAAAATCTCGCAAAAAACATGTTAGTCATATGAAGCAAGTCCTAGATGTCTTGAAGAAACAAAATTTGTTTTTTAAATTTCTAAATGTGAGTTTGGAAAGACCTCACTTGTTTACTTGGGACATATTGTTGGAGGAGGAGAACTAAAAATAGTCCCTTCCAAGGTCAAAGTCATTTTAGATTGGCCCAAGCCCAACAATGTAACAAAGGTTAGAAGCTTTTTGGGAGCAACCCAATATTGCAGAAATTTTATTACTAACTTTTATTCAATTGCAACTCCATTACATGTCGTGACAAGCATTAAACAGGTTTTCCAATGGGGAGGTGATCTGAAAATGATAAAGACTTGTATTCTTGAAAATATTTGCAAGTTTTAATTCAAGTGTTCTTATGCAAATAGATCAATTTTGCAAACACATCTTTTATAGAAATTACATATTCAAGATGCATATAAACAACAACAAATAATAGTGAACAGAAAACACATAACACAACAAATGATAAAGGAGTTCACCCCTCTCTTGGGCTACATCTCCTGGTCCAGGTTCCAATGGATATTTTGTATTATTTTCTCAAATTGCTAAAATATATGCTTTAAAATGCTCAAAATGACAAATAGATGGCTCCAATGGCTTCAGAACGTCCAAAAACCCCTAGCTGGGCTTTTTCGGCACCTCGTTTGGCCAAAAATTGAAGAAGATAGGCTTCCTGGAAGTTCCCCTTCAAACTTGTTGTCTCTAGATCGCCAAAATGCACCTTCGTCTCCTCAACCTAGCCCCTATGAGCATATTTGTGTTAAAACCCAGCACCAGGCGCAACCGCAAAACAATGTGAACTGTAGGACGGCTAGGGCGCACCCAGCCCCTAACCACCAAAACCCGTGGGCATATGAGTCACCATGTGACCACACGCTCATACAAAAAGGGGCCACATTTTAAAACATATGGTAAAAGGTTTGGAACGTGCATGCACGTCGGTGGTTACATTGCAAACATATATGACCAAGGGTCGGGGCTAAGCCCCAGCCCGGACCGCGCCCCCCATATCAAAACATTGCAATTCAAATAATTTTTTAAACATACATATAATAAGAAACACATGTGGGTGCGTCGGTTGGGCGGCCCTTCCCAAAGCTCTTCCCCTTGCCCCAAAGTTCGCAGGGTCGAGTCTTGCCGACTACCAAAATTTTAAACCACTGTCCAGGTGACATGTAGCGGCCATTCATTGGGCCACGTGTCGCCATTCCATTCACCACAAACAAGCCACGTGTCAAGAAATGATTCATCGTCCAACTACCAACAAACACCTACCACGTGTTGTATGGCCCTGCCAACTCAGCTCTGCCACGTGTCGTATAGCCCTGCCACATCAGCATCCATACGGACTGTATAGTCAACACATTGTTTTTTCCTGTTTGACGATTTGAACAGAACGTGATATCTCTCTCATCCGATGTTTGTTTGAACCCAAATGAGTTGTGTTGGGTTTGTGACGACGAGACCTACACACCCGTTCGATTTGAAGTGATTCCGAGCACTTTGAATTTTGAGCAAAATTTGATCCCCTGGATCACACCCTCCCCATTAGAAAGCTTTTGGACCTCCAAAAGACTATTTTCAGTCTATCTGAAGATGAGGGTATAGTTTCCTCACCTTTCCAACCTTAATCCACTTGGATTTGCTTAGATTTGTGCCTTTAAGACCAATTCGAAGATATTCCACATTTCCTCGTTTTGAAGTTCTTATTCTCCTGTCAAGGATTGTGTCTTCATGCAGTTCTGTAAGATATTCTGGGGAGAAATCATCTATAGAAGGAATCTGAACATGTTCTCCTTGATCATCAATCAAAGGAGGCTCATACAATTTCAAATTCTCAACATTAACAACTACATACATTTGCATATAAGGAGGCAAATCTAAACGAAAGGCATTATTACCAATCTTGTCAAGAATCTTGAAAGGACCATATCGAATTGGTTTCAGTTTTTTACCTTCTCCTTTAAGCCTCTCCTTACTAATGTAAAGCAAAAATTCATCTTTAACTTGGAAACTGTGATCAACACGATGCTTGTCATGTCTTGTCTTGTACTTGGCTTGACTCTTTTCCATCTGCTCTTGTACCATTTGATGTATCGACTGAATTTGTTCAATGAAATTTTATGCCCTATCAATGTCATATTGACCATCAATAGATATATCCTTCCCAAAGATAAAATCTAAAGGATATTTTGGCAAATAGCCAAAACATGCTTCAAATGGCGATGTTTGAGTTGAAGAGTGCTTAGCTCGATTGTAAGCATGTTGAATATAGTGTAAATGCTCATCCTAAAGTTTAGGATGCTTGCTGCAATAACCACGAAGAAGATGCACCACCGTTCTATTTACCACTTCTGTTTGACCATCGGTTTGTGGATGAAAAGATGTGCTCTTTTTCAATTTGGTGTCCATGAGTGCCCATAAACTCGACCAAAAGCTTCCAATAAATCGAGAATCTCGATCAGAAATAATGGATTTAGGAAATCCAAAATGTACCCAAACATTCTGAAAGAACATTTGTGTCGTTTGCTCAGCTGTAACCCGCTTCTTACAAGGCATCAAAATACACATTTTGCTAAATCGATCAACCACAACATAAAGATAATCATGATTTCTTTTAGACATAGGTAGACCTCCTACAAAGTCCATAGAAATACTTTCCCAAGGACGAGAAG
>ML794630.1:112876-149255 GCA_009831015.1 Picea engelmannii
TTAAGAGAAGCATCTAGAGGAATATCCTTCTAGAAGCGAAAGCTTCTATTAGGTCTTCTTACATCCGCCTTATTCTATTTTATTGAAAGGTCTTATTAATATTGACCTTTATTACATCCGAATACATTGATCTACCTATGTGCAGGTTAGGACCTTAACATAAACACTCAACTTGAGGAAATTAAAGAAAGTGAAGAAGACCTAAAGATCCAGTTAACAAGGAAAGAAAACTCTTACCACATGTTGGAATTGGAAAACATCAACTTCAAAAAGATAAATGAAAGTACTAATGCAGATATAATGACTCAAACTGTAGAAGCTAAGAAAAAGGAAGAAGCTAAGAAGATCCAAATAACTAAAAAATAAAAATCATGCCAAATGTTTGAATTAGAAGTCATCAACCTCAAAAGGATTCAGCTAGAACATGAGGAAGAAATCAAAATATTGAAAACTAAAGCTTTTGATCTAACAAAAGATATGGAAGAATTGAAGATATATGACAAAACTATTAAATGCAAAGAATCCTTGGATGAGACAGAAGAAATAGTCATCAATCTAAAGACTCATCTTGAACATGCTAAAGAAGTGGAAGAAGCCCTGAAGATTCAGTTGACTAAAACGGAAGAATTATGTCAAATATTGAAGTTAGAAATAGTCAATCTCAAAAAGAGGAATGAAAAGACAAATAAAATTGTCAATTTCCAGAATAGCTCCACTATATTAGATAAGATTTGGAAGAGCCAAATATTAGTTGATGAAAAACTGGTCTTTGATACAATAAGAAATAAGATAATGAAAAATGGAGCACCATTTACAAACATGAGAAAGGATCATCCTTCTCAAAAGGAAAATGTGCAATTACAAAGCAATTACAAGTCATTAACTTTGTTAAGGAAGGAAGCTATAGAAGTAAAAAGGAAGAAGAAAATCAAATGACAAATTTCTCAAGCCAAAATAAAATCAAGAATGGAAACACCGTCAATGGCTATTGTTTTTTTGGTCATATCTTTGGCCATAAAGCAATGGACTGCAAGAAACTAGAGAAAGGAAATACAAGAAAATCCAAAAACTCAATTAGATGTTGGAGATGTAATTTTGTTGGGCACGTAACAAAATTTTGTCATACAATGAGATGTTACAATCATGATAGGTTTGGACACAAATCCCAAAGTTGTAGGAGTGCAAAAATTCAATCCTTAAATAAGTCATTCAAGTCAATGAGAAAATCTAATAAAATTTGCAAGAAGAAAGGAGATGACAAATCTCCAAAAACACAATTAAAAAGAGAACATCCAAAAAGAAAAATATCTCATAGAAAGATATGGAGAAAAAAATCTAAAGGAGAAAGCAAGAAAGATGATATTACACCTGGAAATGAAGAAATTAATAATAAGAACATGATGGGTGAAGGTCCTAATAAAGAATGTGAAATTCAATATGAAATAAATCAAGCCCAAGAAAATGAAGTGCCTATAAAAGAATATGGGACAATATCAAATTTTGATGATGTCATAAGTTGTTAGCAAAAGAAAGAAAATACAAAAAGAAGTTTAAATTGGTTTCTACAAAATCAAAGGATTATGCCAAGAGTTTTTTAAATTAACATATGGAAAATCTTGACTATCTATAGATTAGTGGTCAAAAGAAAAATCAGTGGTAGAGTTAGTTTTAGAATACGAGAAGAGGAAAAATAAAGGTAGCAGAGAAGTTCAAGGAGTATCATTCAACAAAAATAAATTGATAACAAAATTGGTATTTAAATCAATTGGTATCATTCCTCAAATTGATATTCTCATGAAATATCAAAGAAGAATAAGAAGCAGATCAAAAAGATCAGTAAGATTCATACTCATGTTTCTATTTGACAAAGGAAAGTCAGTAAAAACTGAGGAGGAGTATTTTGGTTATTAAATAATAAAGTGATTAGATAAAGATTTTGAAAAGACTTGATCACTACAAATGGGTATCACTACAAGTTGGTATCAAGAAGACTACTTATTTCAACATAAATATATCAATGGACTAAGATAAAAAAAAATTAGTAAATTAATAGGGAAAGAGACCTTGTCAGGAAGAGCTACCCTTTCATAAACAAAGGGGGAGAGTAGTCAGAGGCAGAGAGAGAATATTGACACGGGGAGTCATTCAGTTATGGTAGGCAGAACATGATTCCAATGGGAGTTACCCAAGTTCATATTTTTGTCAACAACATGCAGACAGACATAAGCTGATCATAAGGGGAGCAACCATTTTCCATTGATGTCAAAGGGGGAGAGTAACTTCATAGAAAAAAGCATCATCAGAGGAGGAGTTTGTGTATGAAGTTAGAGTGTTTCCCTCAATGACAAAAGGGGGTATTTTTGGGCATATTCTCATTGATGTTAGCAACTGATGTCATTACCATTTAATGATGATTTGGTATGAACAAAAAGCAAAAAATCCGTGTACATAAGGAATAACAAATTAAGAGCTCAGGAGGGTTAGCAACTGAATATCAAAATCTTAGAAGAGACGACACACATGAATATCAAGGGCGGGGATTGATTGCAGAGTGTGAAGGGAGAATTAAACAACACATTAATTCCAATCATGCAATTAGCCTAGACCGTTAGATTACAATATAAGGACCATTGGAGGATTGGTCAATGATCATATCAATTCATGACCGTTGGATATGCAAGTGCCAAATCAAGGGCAGGGATTTATTGTGGAGCGTGAAGGGATAATTAAACAATGTGTTATTTCCAATCCCACAATAAGTCTAGACCATCAGATATCATCGATTCAAAGATCGACGATTGTGGTTGATCCACCAACAATCACACAACTTCAATTGTGGAGTTTGGGCGATGAGCTAAACCATGTGCAAGTTATGGTTTCACAATCCACACCTACTGTTGATGGTCACCCTCCAATAGATCTAAGGTTGGCATCAATTCCACTACCAACGAGCAGTTTCCATTGTGGAACCCAATGATAGTTTTAAACGTCGTGCTAGTTAGGACCCCTCAACAATCCAGGATCGTTGGATCGAGTAAAGTGGAAGGATAAGATAAGAAAAGATGAAGTTCAGAGCCTCGAAGTTCCGAAGTGAATGTCAATCATGGGATCTAGAAAACCCCTCAACCATTGATCTATTCAAAGTGCGCCAAGGTAGCAATGGTCAACTTCGGTGTTGACCACTTTGGTAGAAAAGGGTTGAGAACAAGTAATATTACCTGAAGGCTGAAGTCCCAAAGTGGACATGACTCATCTGATATAAGGAACACTTAGGGTCATATCCTAACAGTTGGATCAAGGAAAGTAGAAGGATAGGATAAGAAAAGAAAAATGCATGAGATCCTGAATACCTAAATTCCTGATAGTCGTTGGATTGAGTTAATATTTTTCGGGTTAAATGAGGACCATTGGATTTGGACAATACATGATGGTCATTGGATTAGAATGATGGTCAAATTTAGCGAAAAAGGATTCAGAACATATGAGTTCACCCGAAGGCCAAAGTTTTGAAGTCACTCTCAGTCGTCGATCTGAGATACATTTCAGGAGTTAGAACAACCATTAGATCCAGGAGAAGAACATGTGCCACATGAGGAGATCTATGTCGGAAAGGACACGTGGCATAATCATATGATGACAAGTGTCAAAGTGAAGTTGGAATTTTAGGTATGCTTAAGTCATGAATCTAAGTGACATGTGGGAGCCAATAAGTTAGTGTCATGTCAACAAGTGACGTCGGCAAGTTATGTCACTCTGGGAGTTTGTACTTCGGGAGTTTCACCACTAGAAAATACCCGAAGTCCTGAAGTTTCGAAATGAACGAGAACCATTCATCGTGCAAATAAAATCCAACCGTCTGATCTACTTCGGCAAAATGAACTCTGGAAGATTGAAGGACTATGAAGGAGAAATCACCCAAAGTGTCAAACGCTAAATTTAATGCTAACCGTTGATCTAATTCAGGAGCATTATCGACCATTGATCAAGTACAGTGGAAGGATAGAATAATCCTAAAGCATGAAGTGGCGCTAACTATTGATCTACTTCAGAGAGCGTTCTCAACTGTTGAAGATTATGGACATGTGTCTTTTATTCGGGAGATTTGTAAAGAGGTTGGAAGTCGCTAAGGACGAAGTCCCAAAGTAACGACATTTGTCCATCTCATTGTGGGATTAAAATGTGACCATAGATCTTGACAAGTGATCAAGCATTTATTTAGCCTAGTGCCTGGTCACCACCTGTGGTCGTATGGAATAGAGAAATAAGGGTAAAATAAGAGGCAGCACTTAAATAAATGAACCCGTGGTTTTGCGCATATGGTCATATGTAAATGGTTTGAAGGAAGCACCTCATACAGATTTAATTCGAAAGAGAGTTAACACTAGAACAATGAAGAGAATTGATAAAAGATCAAATATGATATGTTGGTGAACTGAGAACACAGCAGAAGCATGAGTACGATATAATGAGTCGATCCATGTCTGTGATCAACTCATGAAGACAAAAGAACTCTCACACAGTCATTATTAAAAGAGAGTTAATTCATGAGCATTATGAATAAAGGATAAAAGGAATCTCCCAATAATGGGTTTAAATCATTTTTCCTAGATCCATAATACAAAAGGACAAGATCCATGAATTTAGGATCTAGTACCTACCCAAGGACAAAAATGAGAAATACCCTTAACTTCCTCCTTGAGACTAGGAATCCACTTGTAATAAAGTGAGGAAAAGTCTAAGTCAACTCATGAGACCCCTAAAATCGTCCTTAAAACTAGGAAACTAATTTTCTTTTAAAATTAGGAAACTAATTTGTGAGTTGGATTCTCACATAAAACTAATTCCCCATTTTTACAAATAATACATGAGATTTCCACTCACTCCAAGTATTCCTCTTTTTCCCCTTAAAATTAGGAAACTAATTTGTGAGCTAGATTCTCTCACAACTAATTTCCCACTTTTACAATTAAATGAATAATACGTGAGATTTTCCAAGTCACTTCAAGTATTAATCATTTATTACAATTAAATCATGCATGATTAATTAATTATTCTTTGCCACTTATCATTAATTAGCATTTTAATGAATTTTTCTCCATGGTGTGCAAAGTTAATGATTTTTCTCCATGGTGTGCAAAGCCTCCTAGATCATACCTCCCCACAAAAAGCACTTTTGGTCCTCCAAAAGTATAGAGAGGAACTTGAATATCTGCAACTAGCTTCTAGGAAGAGTCTTACACTCCATGATGCACTTCCCCTCTACTTTATCTGCATAAAAAATATCTCTAACACGCCGCACCCTTCTTCTCCTTCACCTTTGTACTTCGGAATGAGGTTGTTGATGCCAACACTTGCATCAATGCAAATTTTGTAGTTGACTCCCTTATTTGCATAACAAATGTCTCTGAAAGGATGCACCCTTCTTCTCCTTCACCTTTGTACTTCAGAATGAGGATGTCAATGCCAACACTTGCATCAATGCAAATTTGTATCTGACCATACATGATAACAGTTTCAAAGAAATACCATACTTGTAAAAGTTTATAAAAAAAATCATGGACAAGTTTACAATGATTGCCCAAACATGACTTAGACAAAACAATGTCTCTTACTCAAAAGTGGTTACAAGACCCATTAAAATGTTTAGGCATAAGACAAATGCCTCTCACACAACAATGGTTACAAGACCCATTACAATACAAAGGAACCGGTTTCTCAAAAGAATGTGGCAATGTCTCTCTTTACAAAGAGACGATATCCTCTAACAACACAAAGGGATAAGTTCTCACAACAAGTGGCAATGATACGATCTCCTTTGACAATACAAAGGGCTCAGTTCTCACAACAAGTGGCAATGTCTCTCTCACAAAGAGATGATCTCTTTTAATGAAGGTTGATCTCTTTTGACGAAGGTTGATCTCACAAACAGATGTGGCATAAGATAGACTCTCTCACATCCAGTGACAATGGTCCTCTTTGAATTTGTTGCTTAGACTCAAGTATAATCATCATCATCATATTTGTCTTACAATTCTGAGACTTTCGACTGTAAGGTTGGCCACTTTTTGATGAAGTGCCAAAATAGCCTCACCATACACTGCCTCACGTTACGTGAAAAGGATAATATGATGATTTTCTTTCAAAATATCAGGTCTTGTTGCCTTGCTACAGCACTCAATGCTCACTGAAATCTGCAGCATGCATACATATTTTTCAAAATTTCATAAAGAAATAAAGCCACAAAAACATAACGATTATATTCAGTTTCCATGCCATAAGCCTCATGATTGACTGCTCAGATGAAAAAACAGACATCTCCATTGTGATCACAGCATGAAATTTTGTAAGAATGACTATCTCTACGTCAAATTCCGAAACAGCTCATCTAGGGCCTTCCTGGGCTCTTCACCTCGTAGAGTGTGCCAAAGCATTAATGGAAAAATTCCAACATTTCTCGATCCAATGTCCTCATATGCAACAGTGAGTGTAATAGTTGTGTGAATTCATGTCCATATCGCCTTCATCATACCTCAATCCTGCAAATCGGGGCCTTCTTTCAACCTCCAGTGGTTGAATGATACCTTGGCCATTTATACCAAGACCTCCTCCTTTATACCCCATCTTCATGAACCACTTCAAGCCAATCCCTTTGTGTGTTGTTCAAAGACTCCAAAAGAAGCATCAACATTAATGAGGGAAGGAATTGAACATGTATAATCCTTTACCTCCATTCATGTATGTGACACTTGATCATCTTCTTGGTTGGATGAAGTTGTAGATGAAGCTTCTAGGAAACCACATTGTTCCCTAGTGTCTGGAGACCATCCTCTATCATCTGAAAATATGTGCAGCTATATGCATCATCATGACAACAACCATAACTAGTATACCTACCATGGCCATAAGATGGACTCTTTGATGCCTATGTCATGGATCATTCTACAACTTGCTCCTCCATAGCTTGTAGTTTCAGTCGTAGTTTGCTCTTTTCTTCTTCGGACTCTTGAAGAAACCTCCTCAATTCAACCTTATTTTCTTGGATGGTCTGGTTGATTTCTTCAAGCTCACGAGCCATGCATTCTTCAATTATTTTCCCATCTTGTCTTCAACACGTGCAATTCATGTCAATCATGCTATGATACCACTTGATCTGAATCTAGGGTGACCCTATTATCAATCTTTACTCGGTTCTATGCCACTCCATTAAAGGTCGGATTTATGATCATTTTTATTGAACTTGATTTCATTAGGTATTTAAGAAGGCTTGATTCCAAATTGAATAAAACTTGGTGAAGAAGATTGTTAAATCTCATAGGCCATTCCTTAATGCATCCAATAAACATAATTGTGGAAATAAGGAAGCATAAGAAACGTGAGATAAAAGAAAAACACATGAGAAGATATCACCATTGTTAATGGAGTTCACCAGTATTTCTAAGTCTCTGGATCTGGTGGAATACAAATCGCTTCATTGCTTCTCCCAATGCAGGGTGGATTCTCCTTTACAAAAAAGGGTTACATCTTCTCCCAAAAGAAGGGGCAACAACGCTCTCCCAATGTGGGGAATAATTCTTCTTGTTATCCCCATTTTGTGGATAACTAAGGAGATTATGTCTCAAGGCCCTCAAGTTACAGATATGGAGTGTCGAGAGACTACATGGCCAACATTACCCTTTTTCATAGATGGTAAACCCACTCACCACCACAGATGGTCAAAGGTTTGCAGATGGCATCCACCACTACAGTTGGCTTCCAGAAGGTAATGGGCGCTACTCCATGAGGTACAAGTCAGTATTTTGGTGAGCATCATTTCAATATTTAATCCATTTGATTATGTTGTATCTTAGATTTCTCTAGATTTCATGATATATGCTTGGACATTATGCAGTTTGTCATGCTTCACCTTGGTGGTTGACATTGTGCCCTAGTAAGTGGTTTTCCTTCGGGATGGGTTTGCTACTTGGAACTCCCTTAAAGAGACATTGTACCATTCCCGACCATACTTACCACTTTCCACCATTATTCCCCTCCATTTCCTTATCTCTTGGGATTTTTGGGTGTATTAACCCAAGAAGGGGTGTTCCCTGATTATATGAGAAGAAGGGGTTGAAGGCCCAAAGGGGTTGATGTTGGGTAAAAGATAAAATCCTTGTTTAAACCTTCCAGATGCTTCACCCAGGGATCACCCAAGAAAGCAATGAAACCCTTATATTTGATTAAAGGGGACCCACAATATAATAAAGAATGCTTAAAAGGTTAGTTGAACGATAGGAGGTCTCATCACGAGATGACCTTCACATCCATAAATATCTAGTGGTATGACATTGTCATCATCTGTTCACCAAACCAGGGCAATGGCTCTCAGTTGCATGGCTGAGAGAAAGGGTGTCTCATCACGAGCCAACCTGCTCATTTCCACTAGGTGTTTGTGGGTGACATTGTCATCATCTGGTCACCACGTCAGGGCATTGACTTTCAAAGGCAATTGATGGGATTGGAAAAAGTGCATTGTGGATGAAGGTAACACACACCCTCTACAAGGTCACCCATGAATGAGACACTACGACCCCTTGTATGTCATGAGCCTATACCCATTGAATCTTCACCCTCCAATATTCAAGTTTGGCAAGTCGCATAGTGTCTTTGAGTAGTTAATTGTTTGATATAGTGATATTTTATGCACATGCTTAGATGGCTCATTTATTGATTGGATTCAATTATCATGATGTTATGACTTGAAATCCCTGGAGGGCGTGCTTATTTGTTTTTGCAGGACCTAGTTGGTGGACAGCTTTGGGAGAACAAGCCTAGCTTGAGTTCCATGGGGATACAAGCCAACAGGTTGGATTCCAAGGGTTCGCATGTCGGATGAGAAAAATCAGACTTGGAAGGACTTAGTGATGACTTGGAAAACATAGCCTAGCCCCCACATGCTAAACATTTTTCCTAGGAGAGGCAAAACGTCACTTCTAGAGACATGACATCACCTAGAGGGGTTAGGGATTGGTGGTGAGGTGCCACTCATTGACACTTGGACATTTTTAGGAGAAGAGGGTATTCACCAAGATGAGATGATATAGATGCTTGACATGTGTCCTTTTGAGGCCTACCTATGCTTCTCCAACACTAACGACTTCTTCAAAGTGGCAAAACATCCCCTAAAGGGGAGACAGCCATGTAAACTTAGGGTTTATTTGTGCAAAATTGAAACTTTAAGAGAATTATTTAATATTACTTTGTTAAAGGGGGCAAGATTAGGGTTGTTGATGCCTAATATTGTGTTTTACCCCTTAATTTATTGACCAGACACTTTGGTGACATTTGCATACATAAGAGATCATAAGATCTCATTTTAAATATAACTCTCCCTCATTGTGAGAGGACTTGGTTTGAAATTTTCTCTATACTTGGCTCTTTTAGTCTCTTGTGCACTTTTTTATGGCTATATTGATGAATGGTTGATGGAGGAATCTAGCGCTAACCTTGGCTGATGTTTTCTAACTCTTATGGCAGATTATCTTGGCATATCTCTTGATCTTGGTATGTGTTGAGAAAAAGATATGAAATGATCCTACTAAAGCATTTTCAGATTTAGCTTAGCTAAATAAAAATAGACAGGAATATCACCCTATGTTTATAGCCAACAAAAATAACATCCTAACTCACAAGTATTAATTACGAGTGCTTAGATTAGTCTTTTATCAACAAAAAGCTTGTTGGAAATTCACCTTTTATATAATTTTATGAACATATCAGTTGTTGAAATGAATTTAAAGATAGAAGAAAATTCACCAAGATGATAATCAAGATAGATGAGACATAAAGCAATCCTTTATTTCATTCAAATTCACCAAAGAGTCATTTTATTTACAAAATCTCATGCAGAAATTTTGGACCAAAGTCAAACTTAGACATCCCCGATGGAACATACAAAAGGACCTCTGACGAGAAACCAAAACTGAACTCTAAAAGTTGGATCAACTTGCCACAGATTGCTTCCCACTCGACTCTGCACAATAGCCTTTTTCAGTCGTGAAAACTAATTCAGAAACAGATAAGTCTACACAGACTATCAAAGATAGATCAACACCTCTGAAAAAACAAGTGTTTGAATGATGTGATTCAGCCTTGAATATTGTTGTCTACAATAAGGCCCTGTTATCATAAAAGAGAATTAGGCTTGTGATGAATAAATGAATGAATGAAAACTGAACTATCTCAACATAAACTCAAAGAGAAAACCTTAGTGTGCTCCATCTTCTATCCTCCTCTTGTTCCTCCCTTTCCTTTTTCTTTTAACAAAATAGAATTGGTTGAAGTAGTTGAACCAACTCATTAGTTAAGTTAATTAAAACACTCAACTAACTTTAGTTAAGGGGAAGAGTAATAATTATAATAAGGGCCATAAATAAATAATAACTAGTAGGTCGGACCCCTTGTGACTCCCTTTAGTTCATAACAATCATAACATAACCATTAGTTAAGAAAAACACACCTCCTGGTGTCTCCCATCAACATATTCACTTTTGGAAATTTAAGCTCATGAAATTTGAAATTATTTTAAGAATAATACTCATATATCCAAAATAAAACATGTTATCCAAAGCTCCCTGAAGTCAACTATCATAAAACAATAGACAAAATAAAAACTCAAAAGCCATATTTCCCAGTCTGCGATGCAACCTTTCCTTGATTGTTGTTGTCACCTCTTGATTTTCCTGAATTTTCCTTTCATTGTGCAGAACCTTTAGGCCTAATCACATTGATCACGTGGGAAAAATCGTCCCTCAAATGCATCCGGGAAGACACGGATTTTTCAGAGTCATTGGAGGGTGAGGAAGGGGTAGCAGTGGCTTTTCCTTTATCAAGGGCATGGTGGGCCTCAGTTTTCAATCTCTTGCTAGCATGGGAGGATTGCACTGGAAAGTGGTCAGGGGCAGCTTGGGCAATGGGGTTAACAGGTGGAGGAGAAGGCAAGGACAAGTTGGGCCAGCCTTGATGTTGGGAGACTGTCGGATGGACAATCTCCTGCCATCCATCATTTTCAGGGACTTCAGGTTTTTAAGGTCCTAACCTGCACATAGGTAGATCAATGTATTTGGATGTAATAAAGGTCAATATTAATAAGGCCTTTCAATAAAATAGAATAAGGTGGATGTAAGAAGACCTAATAGAAGCTTCCACTTCTAGAAGGATCTTCCTCTAGATGCTTCTCTTAATCGACATATTTAATATAAATAAGGGTCGAGGGTATGAAAACCCTAGCTTGGAGATTATTGTAACAGAGCGCTACTCAACTGGAGGTTGCCCCCTCGAAGAGGCCTGTGAACATTGCTTTCTGAATCAAAGTGTTATTTATGTTGTTGCTCTTATATTATTTATGTGTTATTGTTGAGATTATGTTGGTTATATTGTTGTTATTCTACCATTTCTAGCATTTCATTTGTGGTCTGCGTATTTATTGTATCTCGTATCTTCCAAGTGGTATCAGATCACTTTCCTTGGTAGAAATTGTGGGAATTTTGTTTTCCGGGTAGAGACGTATTCCGTCGTCTTTAAGCCATAGAGATATATTGTTACGCGCATAAACCCACGGTTGATGGATTCATACACGTAGGAAATACAAGTGGTTCTTAAGCGCACATCTATTGGCCACCCTTGTAACCCCTATTGGTACCCCTTCGAGTGGTAGTGCATTAGACAACACCTGTGTATGGATCGGCCTAGCTTTCCTGAAGCCCTCTTTAGATAAACCTATCGGCCGCTAGACTGCTATAGTGTCAACGAGAAAAACACTTGGGAAGATACTCTCTAGTACCTGGGTAGTCGGGTAGTATGGCTAAGGGTACGGTCTATCCTCCTTATTTAGTGCCCTAAGATATTGGGTCGAGTACTACTGTTGGACCCCGCACGTATATCAGAGAGCTATAGCACAGCGAAAACCCTTGTCTGTAGAACCCTTGAATACCTAACACTTGGGGGACAGAAACATAAACACATTAAAATAGACCAGATCTATTGTCGCGCAACTGTGTTCAGGTTTCCAAGTCAATGCACATTTCTTTCTGGTTAAGAATTTGGGGATTTCATCACTGCAGTATTCTTCAGACCGGAGTATAACTCCGTAGGTGTAAAAAAAAAAAAAAGTCTGGAAATTTTTTCACCATTATTTGAGACCTATTCCATTGGATTCATCTCTTCACCCTTATCACAGTCATCCATATCATTTTTCGGCAAAAACTTTTTACCCTGCCCACCCCTTTTCAGTTCACCCATCCTCATGGCCCATACCCGTAGCCAAGAACTGGAGTCTCGCTTCAGCACCTTGCAATCTAGTTTCCTCGAGACCCAAAAAGAAGTGAAACAACTCAATGCTACTATTTCCTCCCGAGATACATCCATCAATACCACCATAAATGAATCTATGCAGTCCTCAATGGAGGAAGTCAAACAAGAACTGACCACCCAGCTTGAATATGTCTTTGCATCACTCTGCACCAAACTCAAGATCCCTACCGATGACCCTTTTTCTGATGCACATCCAAAGACTGAAGGTGAACCTTCATCCCATTCCCATACCTTTCAACCCCATCACTTTCAACATGACATACGCCTTCCACTGGTGGATGTAACCAAATTTGATGGCTCGGACCCCACTAGTTGGGTCACCCAAATGGAACATTATTTCTCTTTATATAGAATTACAGATGACTTGGCCAAACTCAGGTATGGTGTTCTCCATCTAGATTAAGAACGCTAGCAATGGTGGCAATGGAGAAAAACTTTCCGTCAAGGGTATATTGCTTGGACCCAATTTGTGACTGAACTTTATGAACGCTTTAACACTGACACCAACCATTTGGTCCATTTGACAAAATTGAAACAATCAGGAACAGTTGAAGACTTCATAACTGCATTTGAGCACCTGATTTTTCGAACAGAGGGCATGACTGATGCTTTCTTTTGAGAGTGTTTTATTAGTGGCCTTAAGGAGGATATTCGGGCCCATGTCCTCGTGGCTCGACCCTCGAGTTGGGTGGAGGCTACTAAAAAAGATAAAGAAGCACAACAAGTTGTATCCTCTCAAACCCGTAAACCTTCCTTTATCCCTCGCCCTAAACCCATAAATCCCACTACTCCCTCCGCCCCATTAAAGATCCAAAAATTGACTAGGGTCGAAATGGTTGAACGCCAACTCAAAGGCCTTTGTTATAATTGTGATGACAAATATTTCCTAGGCCACAAATGTAAGGAACAAAAGCTTTTCATGGCCATCTCTAAGGATATTTCGGAAGAGGATGTTGAAACTCCCATTGTGCCCGAGTCACCTAAAATCACTGACATTACCCCTCCCTCCGACCCTCCCGAAGTAGAATCAATCATTTCCCTTAATGCTCTCACTGGCTTATCCCCCCCAAACCCTCAAGTTAATTGGTTACATCAAGCATCGGAAGGTCATCATTCTGGTTGATAGTGGAAGTACCCATAATTTTATTCATTGTCGCATTGCCCAAGAAACCCATTGCTACATCCATTCCGTCAACAATTTCCAAATTATGATTGCCAATGGTGGTTCCATGAAATGTGGAGGGCGCTGTGAAAATGTGTGTCTCCAAATCGGTGACTACCACCTCAAATCCCATATGTTTTCTATCGATATGGGTGGTTGTGACATTGTGTTGGGTGCAGACTGGCTAAGGACCTTGGGTCCCATTCTCATGTATTTTAAGGACTTAACCATGCAATTCGACCAGGAAGGCCACCAATATAAATTCCAAGGCATCATTGTTGGTCCACCTGAGGTAATTAGTTCCCATCGTATGGAAAATCTCTCAAAAAAGGTCACTCTGGTGTCATTGCCCAACTCCATGCCATACAAGCAATAGAGACACCCTCGGTGCCACAAGACCTCCAAGCTCTCCTTTCTAAACATCAAATGGTATTTTCCACTCCCCAAGGACTCCCTCCTTCCCACAGTGTTCATGATCATTCCATTCCCCTAGTACCAGGAAGCCTTCCTCCCAATATATGTCTGTATCGCCACCCCTTTTCACAAAAAAATGAAATTGAGAAAATGGTCCAGGAACTCCTTACTGCAGGTGTTATTCGTCCTAGTACGATCCCTTACTCTTCTCTGATAGTCATGGTCCTGAAGAAAGAAGGTTCTTGGAGAATGTGTCCTGACTTTCGTGCCCTCAACAAACTGACCATTAAAGATAAATTTCCCATGCCTTTCATTGATGACCTCCTGGATGAATTGAGTGGAGCCCAATTCTTTACTAAACTTGATCTTCGCTCGGGCTATCACCAGATACGTATGAAAGAAGTAGACATCCCTAAGATGGCCTTTCGAACTCATGAGGGCCACTATGAGTTTTTGGTCATACCCTTTGGCCTGTGTAATGCCCCCTCCACCTTCCAAAGCCTCATGAATCATGTCTTCCGCCCCTTTCTCCATCATTTTTTCTTAGTTTTCTTTGATGATATCATCATCTATAGCAAAACCTGGACAGACCATCTTACTCATGTGGATCAAGTTCTCCATCTACTCTCTCAACACCAACTTTTCCTGAAACAATCTAAATGTGCTTTTGGTGCCTCAGAAGTAGAATACTTGGGTCATATGGTGGGAAAGGATGGAATTAGGGTGGACCCGAAAAAGATTGAAGCTATGCAAGACTGGCTGCACCTAAAGACAAGTTGGGCCAGCCTTGATGTTGGGAGACTTTCGGATGGACAATCTCCTACCATCCATCATTTTCAAGGACTTCAGGTTGTAATGAGACATGAGGAGGTACAAGGATACTGGGGGCTTGCGGGGATTGGAAAGGAGGCCTTTCAGGCCTAGGTTGGACTATTCCCTACCCAATCCAATTGAAGAATCCGGCATGAAACAATTGTCCAAGATCTTGTGAATCAACGTCAAAATGTATGGAGAACCTGGGCCTTCTTGGGCCTCAGTTCCAATTACCTCTACCTCTGTTTCCTCGGCCGTGGCTACCTCGAATGAAAAAATGCATCCTGCATGCGTGATCGATTAGAAAATAGTCTTTTAAATAACCATAGATGACAACTTTTAAAAATATGAAATAGATTTGGCTCAGCAATGTATCAAACTCATGCAATCCAATCTATACAAATTGTTTTACTATTAATCAATGAGCAGGGGGTGAAAAAAGGGTTATGGGATATGTGAGGGGTTTGTATTGAGCGAAAATATGATATAATGAGGGGGGAGAATACATGGTCACTGCTTGATGACAACAACAACCAGCTGAAAAGAAAACCAATAAAACATCATTGTAATCTACACAAGACACTGCCACTTTCAACTACCTTAATACCAAAATTCTCTTGACTGTAATCAATCTCAGAACAGGGAGTGAAAAAATGAAATCGGAAGGTGATGTGATTTTTAATTAGCATAAAATGAAATCATGGAAGGGAAGAAAGATGATTACTGTTCATGAAATTAATTAAGTGATCCGTAAAACATTCTGCGAAAAGAGATGCGTCAACCATCAATCATTTTGACCAAATAACATTTTTTGTGCAATTAACTAGTTCATTGTTCATAATAAAATATACAACGCAGTTCCACCACAAGATAGTATGTATTCCACACAATTTGTAACAGGTTATGTTCCTTTCATTTACATACTTTGCATTTTATAACAATTTTTGAACAGTACCCATTTCCAATCTGTAAACCATCAAAATCAACAACTGCCCATACATTAATTCAATCAACAATTATACTTCGATTCATGTTTCCAAAATTAACAATGAAGTGACAGTACACTGCCATCGGGTCTGTCATTTTAAATGTAATGATATTCGTTAAATATATATATAGGTAGTCACCCAATAATCAAGATCAAATTGCCAAAACTTGAATTGACAATTAAACAGACAACAACCACCATTCCAACACAATATATGCATCAAATAATTCAATCATGCAAGTGTAACTCCATAATTGTGCAATCCCAATCTAATGTGACTATAAAAATATGGGGCACCTATCCAACCGACGAAGTATCAACAACAAGACTGTCTCAACAAATGATCGGGCTACAACAAAAAATGCTTAAAACCCTGTGGGTATCCCTGAGTGTGAAAACCCAAACCGTCTATGTTATACACATTGTGCAGCCAACAAAACACCACGATGCAACAATTCCACTTAACACAACAAACACACAGTCACGACAATAACTCAACCCATTGTGTTGAGCCATCAATTTAATACAATAATGTTTTGATTTAGTCACATCGTAATCGACTATGTTGTGCAAACTCGGGCTTATACAATCGAACAAACATAAGGATGAAGTGGATATATTGTCTACAGTCGTCTGGTTCAATAGTCATTCGGCCCCAAATAAAATCACAGTTACCATGCCCATTATTTCATTTTGCAAAAACACCATACACACAACACGACATGTGTGAGCAACATCAAGCATTTGTAACCACTGCCAGATAATCATCCAAATAATCATTAGTGCAAATACCAGTGATTGTGTATCAACCAAACAATTTTCCACTATCGTAAATGATCAATCAATCTAACAAGATGTGGCAACTACGCATACCCACTCATCCAATCGAATCGGGGAAAATGCCTTCTCCATTAATAATACTGAGTTATTAACATAAGGAGAGTGACTATGCACTTTGAAAGTGCAATTGGAAATCTAGGGTTTACCACTATTATAACAGAGTTAGTGACTATATACCAACCAACATGACTATCACACGACCAATTGGTCAAGCCTGTACTCAAATTAGTCGACAATTATACCACCAACCAACCATAACCAAGTTGTAAAACCAACAGGATAGGTTGGTCTTCTCTATCAATCTTTAGACTTGAGGGCTAAGGTTTGTTCTGTATCCAACACAGGGAGAGCAGAGCCACTCTTTGTAATGGTGAAAACTCTGAGGCTACGGTGCATATAGGAAGAACCACGACTCATTCGTGGATGGGTACAAGTCCATGACAGTGGGCCATAACCGAAAGTTAGGGCTCTAGTTCAGCCTGGAAAAGGTTATTTAACACACGCAGGGTATAACCCTCGTTCTCTTCGATCAAACAACCACAACACAGAGGTGAAGACAGCGCCGAGTAAGAACAGTAGAACCCATTTTGTGACCCTTAGTGGTGAAATCAACCAATGTCGAAGTGAACAAAACACAGTGATGCAGAAAGCCTTCAACCATTAAACCCATGAAATCCCAAGACTAGATTTAGTGACAGTGCGTGAAGATAGCTATCCACCCAAGATTAAACAAAAACCCTCCACTTAAATGAACAAGGATAATAGAGAGATACCACCTAGGATGACCAGTAACTTCTACGAATTCAATATTATTGCAGGAAGAACCATGCATTTCAAGAACACAATTTTACACAGTTGCGACACTTAAGAAAAAAACAAACCAGTACACCTCAGCCATTAATCATTTCATAACCAAATCAGAGTCACGAATGGCCAAAAAAAGACATACATGTAATCGAATTCCTTTAAAATGCGAGTTGGTCAAGCGGTTCCTCCTTGCTAAGAAATCGGAGCATAACCATAGCAACAAGACCGAACAATAGCTCGACTAGGGTGGCGGCTGACGGGAGGAGTAAAAGTGATGTGTAGTAAATGCACATCGCCTCCACCCACAATTCATTAATTCAACAATACATGCCAACACATTCTTCATTAACCACTAATCAAACCATGTATTGAAACCATCACCACATTAAAAGCTAGTAGCGCGACCACCATATTTCATTTCACATCATATAACCCAAGAAAAATCGCATAACCTATTAAGGTCCATTACCTTGTCAAATGAGCCACCAACATCCATTTATCCAAAGATACCATATGTATATTGACCACATAACTCAATTAAATCGCATATCCATAAAAATGCTAGTTATGATTTACCATAACCATTAAGTCTTTCATGCATATAGTATAGTATATAGGATAGTTTTAAATTCTTCACCTTTGCAATTGTTGCATTGTTCCCTATTTTCTTCCAATTGTTTGTATGTGGTAAAATAAAATTGCAGAGTTAGATCCCTTTTTACTTTGCATTTGTTATAGTATTTATGCCTTTCTTCAAAACTGCCCTTCATGTAATTTCACTAACATGTTTGTTGTGCAGGTGCGATAAGAATAGATAGTAATGATATTAATGAATAGCATAGGTTGTAGTAACATAAGTAATTGACACCTCATAAGCTCAAATCATAACCAATAGCAACAAGATCGTATCAACCATGCAAGTCGTGTCACACATCATCACAACATAAAAAATGGACAGATTTGATCTTCAATATTTCAAGGGGATCCCACCTACTAGTATTATTTAGTTTTTATAATAATAGGCTTTACCAACACTTTGGAGGTGAAACTTTGTTGAAAATTTTAATCGTCGACAGTATGGTATTTTACTATTATGCTATCATTTTTTCAAGTCAAGTATTGTTATTCTAGGAGCTAGGTGGGAAGTATAAGGGCATACACCCCCACCATACTCTTCATCATTTTATGCTTCATCTCATTGATTATACAAGGGTTTGCTAAGAGAAATATCAAGGCATACACCATCTTAGCTTAAACCCTTGCTAGAGAAACTTGCTTTGGGAAGTAAAAGGGTTTACACCCCCAAGGAGGTAGCTTCTCTAACTCTTTGTTTATTTGACTCCATTAACCCAATAGTAAAGGCACTAGTCATACTTTTTTGCATTGGAGATATAAAATCATTGCCTTGGGAAACATGATTTTTTATCTTTTGAAAGGTTTCTTGCTTGAAGTTGATTTGCTTCATTGAGAGGAGTATTCCCCTACTAGGGAGTCCCCTCTCTCAAATTACTTTTCTTGTTGTTACAAACCCTAACCTACAGCCATTACGGCTGATCTAACCTAGATAAACTACTAGTTATAACTCATAAACTAACCCTAGACTAGCTCATAAAATTTTCTCACTTACTCTACTAACTAGGGTGCACCTTTTGGGCTAGTTCTTGGCACTCTTCCATGGTTGATTTTACTGCTGCATTCCATTGAATGCTACATCCATAAGGCTGCAATTTTCTGCAGAAAACACATATTTACAACAACCATCTTCTCTAGCTTCTTAAGTGCAATCTTTCAACCTATATACATTGCTAATCTTGATGTTGATTTACTTAACTAGTTTAGATATTTGTATGCTGATTTACATGTTTTATTTGTTGATATAAAATGTCATTTTTTGCTGCAAATTAGGGACAACAAGATTAACTTGCTGATCCAACTAACATATATCATTGCAAAGTGTATGTTCTTATGTCTCGAGTAGGTACAATCATCCGGAGAAGTACTATACTTGTGGGGAAACAATTACTTGACTTACAAGACATCTTTTCCCACCTTTCATCCCACTTAGACTTGACCTCTAGGGGATTCACTTATTTTTATATCCATCTCCATCTCAATCCCCCTAGGGTCACTGGGATCGCCTCCCTAGAGTGAACTAGTCACCCTTGAAGTGTGAGACCTACATTGAGGTGACATTGGGTGTAGGATTCCCAAGTTGTAGCACTTTCTTTGTGGTCGGGTCGGGATTTTCCCAACCTACAACTTACGCTATAACATTTTGGCATCGTTGTCGAGGAATATTTTGAATTTTCTTCGTACCCTAATGACACTTTGGTAAGCTATCCCAAATCCTTTCCCTTAGCTTCCCTGGAGACTCCACCCAAGGGACGTTCCCTTTCCACCTTTCTTGACGAGTTCATCTTGAAACTCAGTTGGTGACTCCACCTTCCAAGAACCCTTCCTTTCCCTCTTTCCCCCTTTCCATCCTTTGATGAGCCTTGATCTCATCTGGTGACTCCATTGAGGTGTCCTTTTAGTCAATGGAAATATGGCACCATGGGATGAACCCCCATCCATAAATTGTTATGCCTCGAAGAAGGAACTTTTACAGATGGAAAAGGAAAAGGTTGCCAATAAAGTTGTTGAGGAAATGATGAATCGCATAAGAGAATTATTTCTTTCCCTTGACGATGAAGAAGTATTTGAAGAACATACATATGAAGAAAGTCATCAAGAAGAGAACAAAATGAGTTGTGACCCTTTCTAAGACCTTGATGATGCTTTATTCCATGATCATGAAAGTAAAGAAATGTCAGAGGGAACCTTGGATATGACAGATCCCCTTGAAGAAAATCAAGAAAAAGAACTATGCACTCAGAATCAAGTCTCTTGTGATGAAGAGGTGATGGAGGGGCTTGTCTATAAAATGAAAGAAGAATTATGATAAAGCACAACATGTTGAGGCACTGTTATCTTTGATCTTGCTTGATGAAGGAGAGGTGTTCCAACCTTGTTTGCCTCCTAATGTTGAAGAAGTGATCAGTCTCGATGATGAAGGTCTGGTTGAAGACATTCATATCTCTACTCCTCATGTTCACAAAGATGAAAATATGGTCATTTTCAGTCATATCGATGGCCTTATGAAAGTACCCTTCGATATGGGTGATGATCCTATAAACACTTTCATACAGACTGGAAGACACAGATGGGATCACATTTATGACATTGAGGGTAGCTCTCAAGCAGAGGGGGTGTAATCATAAGAGGAGTGGTCCTCATACGTATATGATTCAGATGTTTGGTTTTCTGGTGATGATATCGTTACATATTTGTTCCACCCCTTCGAGGATGACATGTCACAACATACTTAAAGTGATCTTCATTCATCCTTTGGTACACACCGTTTTGAGGATATAGATTTGTTTTATGAGGACTTCCAACCATTGTGCTCATATTTTGAGGAATACCAAGACGTGGCCACCTCAGAGCATCCAAAGGTTCATTCTTCAAAGCGAAAGTATTTTCATCTTGGAGATTTCCATGGAGATTCACAGGGGAAGAGGCCGTGTTTTTCTACACCTGAGATTGTTCCTTACCTCTTACCCTCTTCTCAAAGAGACCATGCAGTATTTATCCAATCCAATCAATGAGATTTCTGTGGTGATGATTGTTTTCGACAATGTTCGTAAAAACCACAGTATTGCTAATGGATTGTCGACGTTTCAAATCCATATCATGATCCATGTTCAGGACAAGAATCCTGGATTAAAATTGAAGAGAAAAGCTTATTTTAAATACTAAAGGGAAGAAAGGAAACCTAAAGTTCGGCTAGAAAGAACCCTAATTTTTAACAACAATTGGTTTAAGTTAATCAAAATTATTTGTTTTAAGTTTTATTTTATTTGAAATTTTTATTTTTCTTTAAATTTTTTATTTTAATGTTGTTTTAAATAAGGTCAAAAACTTAGTAATAATAGTGATTTAGATTAAAAGTTTTAATGTTTTGAGGAAATCTAAGTTATTTAAGATTATTTGTTATTAGGCTTTATTTTCATTTAAAAAAAAAATATTTTCTCTTTCTTTACAATTTTATATTTAATGTTGTTTTTAAATAAGGTCAAAAACTAAGTAGTTATAATGATTTAGATTAAAAAAAAATTATGTTTTGAGGATTAAATTAATGAGTCTAAGTTTAATTAATAACTATTTTAATAGTTTTGTTAATCATGTGTTAGAAAACTAGAATTTTAATTTTTTTAGAACTAAAAGTGTTTTTAATTTGAAATTAAGGTTTTTATAAAGTTGATTGTTTAACTATTAATTTATTTTTATTAAAGGAAACCAATTTTAATTTAGTTCTAGGTCATTATCTCTATTAAGGTTGCTTGGATTTCTTTGGATTTCAATCGCTTCCCTAATGCGACGTTTAAATAGGTGATCTTCTTTTGCCAAAAAAATTGTCTCTTCTAAGCGCACAAGGTGTTTTGTTTTCAGGGAGTGTTCTACTAGGGCGGAGGTGTGAATGCGTTCATTATTTATGTCATCTCCATGTTATTTAATTCTAACTTGAAAGGAGTGCCCAGTTTCACCGATGTAGCATTTACCGCATGAGCATTCAATTTTGTAAATTCCTTTGCATTTGTGCGGGTCAAGTTTGTCTTTGACGGATCTCATATTTTGTTTGATGGTTTCATGTGGTTTGAAGGAGGTCTTAATCTCTTTTTTGTTGGGGACTCTTGCAGTCTTGTCTGTTGCTCCTTCGATGCAAGGAAGGTAAGCAGTGTTATTAGGGGTTTGGTTGTCAGGGGTTTTAGGTGCTATGTTCATTTTTTATTTGGATTTTTTATTGCATTTTTAATGTCTTTATATTTATATCCAATGTTCCTGAAAATATTGGAAAGTTGATCTTTTTCTTGTTCAAAGTGTTCTTTATCAGAGATTCTTATGGCCCTTGTGGCTAGAGTTTTTAAGACTCCTAGTTTCTGGTTGGGGTGGTGATGGGAGTTTGCATGGAGATAGTTCTTTGTGTGGGTATTCTTCTTATAAATTGTATGTCCTAATCTTACATTTGTTGATTAATTGGGTTGGTTTTCATTGATTTCAACCCTTGAAGAAAGTCCGGTAGAGAATTTCGGTAGCACAAAGGTTTGGGTAATGGACCCAAGTTTGTTTGATGGATACCGGTATGAGTTTTGATATATTTTCAGGTAAGACTATTCTAGATGGATAGTATATGTCATGCCATTTCCGGTGGTGTGTGGAACGCCACATAACTCCTCACAGTTAGAGAGTTATGGTCATGTGAAGTTGGAGAACCCTCATGAGTCATCTAGAAGCCCTAAAAGGTCAAAGTAGTCAAAGTGTTTGCAAAGAATAATTTATTTAAATAATAAAGTGAAGTGATGAGTGTATTATAAGTCAAAGAGGATGCAAAAAAAAATATTTAAATAATAAAGTTAATGGAGAAGTCCCTAAAATAAGGAAAGTGGTTTGAGATATTTTAGAAGGTAAATAATAAAGTGAAGTGATGGGTGTACTATAAGTCAAAGTGGATACAAAAGAAATTATTTAAATAATAAAGTTAATGGAGAAATTACTAAGTGGACAAGTGGTTAAAAGTTGGTTAACCCTAAAATAAGGAAAGTGGGTTAAGATGGTTAAAAGGTAACCCCTTGAATATTGATATATAATTGAAAAACTGCGAGTGACCTCTATGTTGCAGACTGCAACCAGACCTAGCCGCCGGCCTCTTTTGCGCCTCTGGCCGTAGGTCAGAGCCTCTCCAGCACCAGTTTCTTTAGTCGAAGAGTGTCAGCTTGAAATCCTCGGTCTTTTGGTGCCCAGTCTGAGCACCCCTGCGGATGTAGGGCTCGTGCAGAATTTTGTCAATGGATTCCAGTGGGGGCTCTATCCCTCCTCCTCCGCCTGAGATCATATCTTTCAAAGTATTGATAGCAACAGCACAGAAACGCCCTCTCACGGCCAGTCAGCAGAAGTTCGTGAAGAAACTTGACTCGATCCCCACGGTAGCTCTCCCTGAAGAAGAGACATGCAAAGTTGCCCTGAATCTCGCCGAGAGAGGGCTTATAGGCCAATTCATGGGTCTCTGGCCGTCCCCAAAGTCAGTAGAAGACTGGACACAAAGGAACTGGTCACCTCTGATCAAAGAGGGGGTCAAGAGTTACTTCGTTGGTAAGGGTTTCTTCATATTCGTTTTTGAAAATACAGATGACAGAAGTTTAATCTTCCGAAACGGCCCCTACTTCATGGGACCACAAGGATTGTATCTAAACAAATGGTCTCCCAATTTCGATCCCACGCAGGATTTCCCCAAGGCTGTCCCGATGTGGGTGCGCCTCCCACATCTGCCTCTTCACTGTTGGAATCAAAAAACCTTTCAGATCATCGGCAATGCGCTCGGAAAATACATTGATCATGCAGCAAGGAAAGACCAGTTCTCGTGCGCCAGAATCTGCGTCGAAGTTGATCTAGAAGAGGGATTGCCTGAAGCAATCAATCTCACAGTCGCTGGATGGACACATATCTAGGAACTGGACTACGAGCAGCTCCCCTTCAAATGAAAATACTGTCACGGCCACGGGCACTTTGCAAAGCACTGCAAAAAAAAAGCAGAGGAGCAATCAGACATGCCAAAAGAGGACCAATGGACAGTAGTGCAAAAGAACCCCCAACAAAGAAAGGGAAACGGCAAAAGACACAACGCAGGAGCAACAGGCAGCTTCAAGAAAATTCAAGAACAGGAAATAAATCCGAAGGTAATAGAAACCCCACAGAACAATCATGTAGGAACAACTAATGAAAATCAGGAGCAATCAGAAGCCCCTTCACTCAATAAAGATAAGGGAGCAGATAATCAGGTAGTGGCCTCACAAGGCAGCCCTCTCAATCCATCCTACGCTGAAATAACAAGGCCAAAACAAATTGAAAGTGTTGGATCATCAGAGGATGAAACCTATGAGCGTCCCACTAAAAGAGCAGGAAGGAAATCCCACAAAGAATTAAGGGAAGAGGAAGCAGAGAGACTTAAATTCCAAGGAAATCAATCCACTATAGAAATGTCCATCGGAAAAAATACCAGATCTAGGCCGCCTAAGGGAGGCCCTTCCCCCTCCTCATAAGTTCAACATGAAACTCACCTCTTGGAACTGTAGAGGACTAGGGAACGCCTCCAAAGCTGAAGCAGTCATGGACCTCCAGAAAATAGAACCCATAGATATCCTCATGCTCCAAGAGATAAAGATCGAAGACTGATTACTACTAGACATCAGAAAATCAAAATGGAAGAAGAAATTTGGCATTGCAGTAAGTTCAAGGGGCTCCTCCGGAGGGCTGGCAACTCTTTGGACAGAAGAAAACTTTTCGCTGAACAAAACACATGAAACTCAACATTGGATCTTCACGGAGCTGACACATTTTGCAAGTAAGTTGACTATTTCCTTATTTAATCTTTACGTTCCTATCATTTACTTCGAAAAAAGAGAATGTTGGGCCTCTCTTTCAGCATTTCTAGAACAGCACAACCCCAACAACATTATCTTAGCAGGAGACCTCAATATAGTACTCAAACCAAAAGAAAAAAGAGGTGGCTCCATCAATAGAGACCCGATGCTGACCTTTGTGGAGGACCTTCAGCATCACTGGGATCTACTAGATTTCAGCCCTGTACGTGGCCTCTACACCTGGTCGAATAATAGAACAGGGACAGAGCATATCTCTGCTCGACTTGATCGCTTTATGGTTCAAGGTTCCCTCATCATGGGAAAAAAGATAATCACAAACAAAATATTACCAAAGCTTACCTCTGATCATAAGCCGATTCTGCTACTCATAGAAGAAGAGGAAGATCTCGGGCCTCTCCCATTTCGTTTTAGCCCCATATGGATAGAGCGAGAGGGATTTTATGAAATCGTAAAAGAAGCCTGGGTCAAAGCTTTCACAGGATCTCCAAGTTACGTATGGGAACAGAAACTGAAAGCCACAAAACAAGCGTTGAAAGAGTGGATAAAGACTCCTTCCCCTACTCCAATCAATGCAAGGAAAGAAGCAGTGGCTAACCTGGAGGCTATGCAGGTAGAAATTGAAAACAAAGAGATTACTCCGGAACTGCTGGAAAAAGAAACAAAAGCACAAGTCTCAGCATATCGATCCTTTCGCAATGAAGAAGAATATTGGAGAATCAAGTCCAAGAGTTTTTGGTTAGAGGCAGGGGATCGGAACACCTCCTTCTTCCACAGACAATATAGAGCACGGCTGTCAAGGAACCATATCTCTGAAATAAAGACAGCAGAGGGCCAGGTCAGCAAAGGCATCACCCAAATCAAAGCTGCAGTGGATAGCCACTTCAAAAATCTGTTTAGTGATGGAACCCAGGCCACAGAAGAAGAAAGTACAGATTTCTTGAGCAATATTCCTCACCTCCTCAGTCCAGAAGACAATGTTGTTCTCACCGGAGAGGTAACAGAGGAGGAAATTATCAAAGTCATTTGGTCCATGGGCTCAGACAAGGCACCAGGCCCTGACAGATTCTCGATACATTTCTATAAATTCTATTGGAATATCATCAAAAGAGACCTCCAAAAAATGATAAAGGGGTTCATGCGAAAAGCCAAGATTGGAGGAGGAATCAACTCCACTTATCTCGCTTTAATCCCCAAGGAATCCAACCCTGAAACTTTTGCCAGGTTCAGACCCATATCACTCTGTAATGCCTCTTACAAAATTCTGGCCAAACTGCTGGCAAATAGGATCAAGCCCCTGCTTAAGAAGCTGATCTCCAGCCCTCAAGGAGGCTTTGTGGAGGGCAGAAACATTCTTGACAATGTCATACAAGTTCAGGAAACAATCCACTCTAGCAAAAGGTGAAAAGAGAAAGGAATGTTGATCAAATTAGATATGGCAAACGCATTCGATCGAGTTAATCGCTCTTTCCTCATCAAGACCCTTCTTGCCTTTGGTTTCTCGCCTCATTTTGTACAGCTCATAAACGCCTGTATAGAAAATCCCTGGATTGCTCCCCTTGTCAATGGCAGACCCTCCAATTTTTTCCAAGCCAGGAGAGGCATAAGGCAGGGCTGCCCCCTCTCTCCTTTTCTGTGTATCTTAATGGCTGACACTCTTAGCAGGAAACTCTCAGCTGAAAGAATATCTGGTATCATTCCTGGCCTTAAATCCTCCCCAGAGGCTGTTGCTATGAATCATTCCCTCTTTGCAGATGACTCTCTGCTCCTCGGAGGTGCGTCCACCAGAATAGCTACAGCCTTTGAATCTGTCCTCAAAAGCTACTGCAGAGTCTCAGGACCTCTAATCAACGAGAGAAAGAGTGAAATATTTTGTCAGAACACAGGGCATCAAGAGCTCAAAAATATCGTGAAAATTTTGGGATTCAATGGACATGCCAACTGGGAAAGGATAAAATATCTTGGCCTGCCTATCACAATCGGGGCCAATAGAAGATCTCTCTGGGCAGACACTATCTGTAAACTCAAATCCAAAATCGCAGCCTGGGGTGGCTTTTGGCTGACCAACGCAGGCAAACTAATTTTAATAAAGTCCCAATTGGCTGCGCTGCCAATCTATCAGTCGGCCTTTTTACTTGCTCCCAGACCTGTCACGGACCAGATCACAAAGCTGTTAAGGGATTTCCTCTGGCATGGGGAAAAAGGAAATGAAAATAGACTGCACCTAGCAAAATGGGAGTTGATTCGGCGCCCGATTGCAGACGGTGGACTCTAAATCCGGGACCCTGCCCTTATTAATCAATCGTTGGGAGGTAAACTTCTATGGAAAATCGCCCACGACCCCAATCACCCGACCAGTAAAACTCTCCTATGCAAATACGCCCGGGATTCTTCATTCAGAAAACTTCAATACGATCCCACAGGTAAAAGCATGCTAGTCTGGAAATTATGTTGTAAGAGCAGCAAGTTCTTCAACAACTATTTGTACAGAACGCCGGGTAATGGCAAGAGTACCTATATTTGGCAAGACAGAATAATGGGGCGGGATCCTTTGGAGGCGAATCAAGACATAGTTGAACTCAGAGATTGGCTAATTCGGGTAGGCAAAATCAGACTCTTTGATATCTCTACGTGGGACAGATGGGGAGATTGGGCCGGTTGGGACTTTACTGGCATTCCTGAATGGCTTACACATCAAAAAAATCTCCTAACCAAATCGCTAGATGGTGCCAATCCTGAAAATCACAGATTGAGGGACAGCTGGGCCTGGGGACCGACAGGAACTTACACCACAGCAGCCGGATACAAAGTTCTACATAATACAAAGGACAACAGTCAACCACCTGCCTTCTGGAAGCTAGTGTGGGACAATATAGCTCTCCCCAAAGTCAATTTATTTTTCTGGACAGTGGTGCAAAACAAACTTCTCACAGGAGATAATCTAGAGAAACGGAAAATTGCAGGGCCCCACAGATGTGAACTCTGCAGAAGCAACACCGAAACAACCCAACATTTATTCCTGGAGTGCAACTTTGCCAAGGAAGTATGGAGACTCTCCCTTCTGGACCTGCAAATTCCAGCCTTTCCCCGAAGCACAGTTGTTGCTTGGTTCGCCTCATGGAACAACATCTATCCTCTTTGCATCCCCACTAAATCCTTCTGGTGAAAAATCTGGACAGCAATCCCCAAATATGTTTGCTGGCAGCTATGGTTGGCTCGGAATGACCAAATCTTTAATGGACATTCTCGCACCCCCCTACAGGTTGTTGTCAAAGCTAAAGTTCTTCTCTTGGAAACAACCCAACATCAGTACTTCAACGAAGATCCTCTGCTCTGACCTGAAGAAAGAAGATGGCTCAGTCCGTTAGAACCCTCTCCTCGCAAGCACCTTCTCATTCCTCAATCAGCAAACCCGGAGTGGAGATTAAGAGAATCTGAAGAAAGCTTCACAAACTGGTGGAAATCTAAATATCTTACCACAATCTTCTTTGACGGGGCCTCCAAAGGAAATCCAGGAAACGCGGGTGCTGGAGGGATCATTTACACTCCGGACGGGATCCTAAGAGACTGCTTCTGCTGGGGCCTTGGTCAGAAGACCAATAACCAGGCAGAGATCCTTGGCATCCTTAGAGCTTGCCTAATAGCAAGAGAAAAGGGAGACAAAGATCTCCAAATCTTTGGAGACTCAGAGCTTCTTATTAAAAAATTAAATTCGGAGGACCTCTTCAACAATGCTAGCCTCAACAAAATTCTGGGTAGAGTGAAAAGAGTCCTTCAAGCTTTCACCTCCATTAAGTTCTATCACATTCTCAGAAACCTAAATGGAGAAGCGGATCGGATGGCAAACAAAGGATGCACCCTCTCCAAAGGGCAGATCCGTATCAATGACGACATCAGCTATCAAATTCCTTGAAGAGAGTGTAACAATGAAGGTGAAAATGTTGGATATCACCTATGTATCCGGGGCTGCCTTGGCAAAGACCCCTACTATCATTTTCAAATAAATAAAAATCATAACCATTTTAGTTAAAAAAAAAAAAGGTAACCCCTTGAGGAAGCTACATGAAAGTATAAATAAGAGGCAAGGCTCTCTCATTTTAATCACACTTGAATATCATTGAATATCTATTTTATGAAAAGTTATTTGGGCAGGTATTATTGATAGAGAAAAATTGTAGCAGAAAAAGTGCGGCAGAAAAATCGCGGTAGAAAAGTTGCGGCAGAAAAAGTGTGATAGAAAAATTGGGGCAGAAAAAGTGCAAAAGAAAAACCACAACAGAAAAAGTGCGACAAAAAAATCATGGCAGAAAAAGTGTGGCAGAAAAATCGCAGTAGAAAAAGTGAGGTGGAAAAACCGAGGAAAAAAAAGTGCAGCAACATGGTTGGGGTCTATTTATGAGAGATACGGGACATCTTGTATGAGGTATGTTTTGTGAGCTAGGGTTTATCTCTTAATATGGTATTGGATGTTCAGTGTTGTTGCATATATCGGATTTGTTGAGGGATACAGTTGGTATTTTGTTGTTGGTATTTGGAAAATGGGTATTGGTCTTTTGGTTGTGATGTCTTGTTGAAGTTGTTAGTTTAGATTGAGGCTACATAATAGTGAGGTTGTGGCACATGGGTTGATGTAAGGGTTTATGGTATTTGGTTTATGGATAGAGTGATGAATTTTTATATAACTTTTGATGGTTAGATTGGTGTATGTCTTTGGTAAATGGTTGAGGTACATGTTGGGTATATGGTTGATACAAGTAGTTGATGAGTTGGAACATACATGAGGTGTATATTTGATGAGTTGGAACATACATGAGGTGTATAGTTGATGATGTTGGTACATCTTGATGAGTCAAGGTTGATGCATCGTACATGTTGGTTCAGGTTATTGGTACAGGTTTTTCGGTGCAGGTTGATTGGTACAGGTTGTTACAGGTTATTGGTACAGGTTGATAGTGACAGGTTTACAGTGGTAGTGGTTGATTCAGTGACAATGACAGGTTGTCTACATTTGGAAGTTATATTTCAGGGCGGTTGTACAAGGCAAGGACAGGTGGTTGTAGCCACCTTCCGGTTGTAGTCGTAGAACTTAGGGGGTTGTAGCCTCCTTCTGGTTGTAGCCAGAGAATTGGGGAGTTGGAGCTTCCCTCAGGTTGTAACCTGAGAAACTAGGGGGTTGGAGCCTCCTTCCAGTTGTAGCTAGAAAACAAAGGAAGTTGGTGCTTCCAATGAATGTAATTCTTCAAGACATATAAGAAAAATCATTTCGTGGTTTTCTCTCGCTTTGGGTTTCCACGTAAAAACAATGGTGTATTGTGTATGTGTGTTAGGGGCTTAACCCTTCACGTAGGTAGAAGAATGTATTCCAATGTAATAAATGTCAATATTAATAAGGCCTTGCAATAAGGTATAATAAGTCGAATGTAAGAAGACCTAATAGAATCTTCCGCTTCTAGAAGGATCTTCCTCTAGATGGCTCTCTTGATAGACATATTTAGTATAAATAGGAGTCGAGGGTATGAGAACCCTAGCTTGGATATTATTGTAATAGAACTTAGCTCGACTGAAGGGTTCCCCCTCGAAGAGGCAAGTGAACATTGCTCTCAGTAATCGAAGTGCTCTTTTTGGTGTTATTCTGTTATCATTTAAGTATTATTGTGGTGTTATTCTAGTTATATTGTTGTTCATCTGCCATTTCCAGCATTTTATTTATGTTCTGCATACTTTGTATATCTAGAATATTACAAGTGGTATCAGAGCACTTTCCTCGGTAGAAAATTGTGGGTTAAATTTTTTTTTCAGGGTAGAGACGTATTCCAGCGTCTTTAAGCCACATAGATCTGTTGTTACGCACATAAACCTACGGTTGAGGGATTCATACACACAAGAAATACAAGTGGTATTTAAGTGCACATCTATTGGCCACCCTTGTAACCCCTGTTGGTACCCCTTCGAGTGGTAGCGCATCAGACAACACCTGTGTACGGATCGGCCTAGATTTCCTGAAGCCCTCTTTAGATAAATCGATCGGTCACCTGACTGCTATAGTGCCACCAAGAAAAACACTCAGGAAGATACTCTCTAGTACCTAGGTAGTCGGGTAGTACGGATAAGGGCATTGTCTATCCTCCTTAGTTGGTGCCCTGAGATAATGGGCTGAGTATTATTGTTGGATCCCACATGTATATCAGAGAGCTATAGTAAAGGGAAAACCCTTATCTGTAGAACCCTTGAATACTTAACCCTTGGGGACGGAAACAGACAAGATCTATTGTTGTTCAACTGTGTTCGAGTTTCCAAATCACTACACATTTCTTACTGGTTAATCATTTTGGCATTTCATCTTTGCAGTATTCTTCAAACCAGAGTATAACTCTGCGGGTGTAAAAAAAAAGTCTGGAAATTTTTGCACCATTATTTGAGACCTATTCCATTGGATTTATCTCTTCTCCCTTATCACATTCATACATACCATTTTTCAGCAAAATTTTTTACCCCACCCGCCCCTTTTCGGTTCCCTCATCATCATGGCCCATACTCGTAGCCAAGACTTGGAAGCTCGCTTCAATACCTTGCAATCTAATTTCACAGAGACCCAACAAGAAATGAAATAGCTCAGTGCCAATATTGCCACAATCAATACAAACATGCAGTCCTCCATCGCCGCCTCAATCGAGGAACTTAAACAATACATGACTACCCAGCTTGAATCTGTCGTTTTGATGATCTGCACCAAGCTTCATATCCCTGCAAATACCCCTTTATCTGACCCACTTTTGCATATCAAAGCTGAAACTTCCTCGCATTCCCATAATTTTCATCCCCATCACTTTCAGCGTGACCTACACCTTCCGTGGGTGGATGTGACCAAATTTGATGGCTCGGATCCCACTGGTTGGGTAACTCAAATGGAACATTATTTCTCTTTGTACGACATTACAAATGACTTGGCCAAACTCTGGTATGGTGTTCTCCATCTAGATCAAGAACGTTGGCAATGGTGGCAATGGAGAAAAACTCCCCGTCAAGGGTATGTTGCTTGGACACACTTTGTGGTAAATCTTTATGAATGCTTTGACACTGAAACCAACCATTTAGGCCATTTGACAAAGTTGAAACAATATGGCACAGTGGAAGATTTTATAGCTTCTTTTGAGTGACTAGATTTTCATACAGAGGGCATGTCAGATGCCTTTTTCTGAGAATGTTTTATTAGTGGCCTTAAGGATGAGATTCATGCCCATGTCCTCATGGCTCGACCTCAGAGTTGGGTGGAGGCTACTAAAATACCTAAGGAAGCACAACAGGTTGTCTCTTCTCAAAACCGGAAACCCTCCTTTATTCCTCGCACTAAACCAATAAATTCCACTCCTCCTTCTGCTCCACTAAAGATCCAAAAATTGACCAGGGATAAAATGGTTGAATGCCAACTAAAAGGCCTTTGTTATAATTGTGATAACAAATATTTTTTGAGCCACAGGTGTAAGGAACAAAATCTTTTTATGGCCATCTCGAAGGATGTTTCGGAAGAGGATGTTGAAACTCCCCTTGTTTCTGAGTCACCTGAACCCGTTGACATAACCCCTCCCTCGGACCCTCCCGAATTAGAACAGGTCATTTCCTTAAATTCTCTCGTTGGCTTCTCTGCTCCCCAAACCCTCAAGATGATTGGTTACATCAAGCATAGGAAGGTCATCATTCTTGTTGATAGTGGAAGCACCCATAATTTTATTCATCGTTGCATTTCCCAAGAAGCTCATTGCTATATCCATGCAGTCAATAATTTCCAAATCATGATTTCCAATGGTGGCTCCATGAAATGTGGAGGGCATTGTGAAAATGTGTGTCTCCAAATTGGTGACTACCACCTGAAATCTCATATGTTTTCTATCGACATGGGCGGTTGTGACATTGTGTTGGATGCAGACTGGCTAAGGACGTTGGGTCCCATTATCATAGATTTCAAGGAATTAACCATGCAATTTGACCAGGAGGGCCAAAAGTATAAGTTCCAAGGCATCAGTGCTAGTTCACCTGAGATCATTAGTTCCCATCGCATGGAAAAGATGCTCAAAAAAGGTCATTCTGGCGTTATTGCCCAACTCCATGCCATACAAGCAACTAAGACAGCCTCTGTGCCGCAAGACCTCCAATCCGTCCTCTCTAAACATCAAGTGGTCTTTTCCACTCCCTAGGGACTCCCACCTTCCCGTGGTGTTCATGATCATTCCATTCCCCTTATACCAGGAAGCCTTCCTCCCAATATTCGTCCCTATCATCACCCCTTTTCCCAAAAAAATGAAATTGAGAAAATGGTTCAAGAACTACTTAACGTAGGTGTTATCCTCCCTATTACGAGCCCCTACTCTTCTCAGTTGGTCATGGTCCTAAAGAAAGAAGGTTCCTGGTGCATGTGTCCTGACTTCTGCGCCCTCAACAAACTCACCATTAAAGACAAATTTCCCATTCCTGTCATTGATGACCTCTTTGATGAATTGAGTGGTGCCTAGTTCTTTACTAAACTTGATCTTTGTTCTGGCTACCACCAGATCCATATGAAAGAGGCAAACCTTCCTAAGACTGCCTTTAGAAATCATGAGGGCCACTATGATTTTTTGGTCATGCCCTTTGGCTTGTGTAATGCCCCCTCCACCTTCCAAAGCTTCGTGAATCATGTCTTTCATCCTTTTCTTCGTGATTTTGTCTTATTTTTATTTAATGATATCCTCATTTATAGAAAAACCTGGACAGGCCATCTTGCTCATGTGGACCGAGTTCTTCATATACTCTCTCAGCACCAACTTTTCCTGAAACAATCTAAATGTGCTTTTAGCGCCTCAGAAGTCGAGTACTTGGGTCATCGTGTTGGCAAGAACGACGTCAGGGTGGATCCTAAAAAGATTGAAGCTATGCAAGACTGGACTCACCCAAAGACTCTCAAAATATTTCGAGGATTTATGGGCTTAATGGGTTATTATCGCAATTTTGTTAAGAATTATGGAAAGATTGTGGCACCTCTCACTACACTCCTTAAAAATAATTCTTTCACTTGGACTTCAGCAGTTTCTCAGGCTTTTCAAACCTTGAATATAGCCATGTGCACCACTCCAGTCCTGGCCCTTCCTGATTTCAAAAATACCTTTGTCCTAGAATGTGATGCTTCAGGGAAGGTTATTGGCACTATCCTTATGCAAAAGGGTCGACCTTTGGCCTTTACCAGCAAACAATTGTCTGAACTAAATTTGGGCAAATCAATCTATGAAAAAGAAATGTTGGCTATTCTACATGTAATTGATTTGTGGCACCCTTATCTATTGGGGCAATGCTTCCAAATTAAGACAGATCATCAAAGCCGCAAGTATTTTCTGTAACAACACATTTCCTCCCCAGAGAAACAAAAATGGGTGACTAAACTCTTTGGATATCATTATGAGATCATTTACAAGAAAGGAAAAGACAATGTGGTTGCGGATGCACTTTCCCGAAATATGAAGATGAAGGCTCCCTTTTTTCTCTCTCCTTCATTGTACCAAATTGTATCCAAGTCGTTCACCAAGAATGGCTACATGATCCCAAAAGTTCGCATCTGATACAGCAATTGCAGACCAATTCTCCAGTTTCCCTAGGGTACTCTTGGCTCCATGATGAGATTCGATACAAAGTTTGTTTGTATTTAAGTAAACAGTCAAAAATTAAATCCACGGTGCTTTCTGAGCTTCATGCTACACCCATAGCTGGGCACTCCGAGTTTACCAAAACCTATGACAGGGTCAAACGTTATTTTTTCTGGGAGGGTATGAAACAAGACGTTCATAATTTTGTGGCCAAATGTGATGTGTGTCAACGCAACAAGGGTGAAACAGTCAAATCTCCTGGCACACTACAACCGCTTTCGATTCCACCTGCTATTTGGATGGATATCTCTATGGATTTTATTACAGGCTTACCCAAATCGGGCAATAAATCAGTCATCATGGTGGTAGTTGATCACCTTTCCAATTATGCTCATTTGTGTGCTCTTCAACACCCATTTACAGCATCCATTGTGGCTCAACTTTTCATGGATCAGGTCTTCAAGCTTCATGGCATGTCGCATTCTATTGTTTATGATCGCGACCCAACTTTCACAAACAATTTTTGGCAAGAACTATTCAAGCTACAAGGCACCCAATTGCATCTCATCACAGCTTATCATCCCCAGACAAATGGTCAAACTGAAGTTGTCAACAAGTGTTTGGAAACACATTTGAGGTGTTTTTCATCGAAAAAGAAAAATCGTTGGGATCAATGGTTACCCCTAGCTGAATGGTGGTACAACACTTCATACCATACAGCTACCCGCATGACTCCTTTTGAAGTCATATATGGACAAAATCCACCTTTAGTTCTATCATATTTACCAGGTGTCTCGAAGGTTCAGGCGGTTGACCAAATGCTTACAGTTTGAGAGGCTATTCTACATACCCTTTGTTATCACACTAAGTTGTCTTGGGTTTTTTAGTTTGTTTTCATCTTTTCCTAAGCCTTAGATTTTAATTTTTTAATTTCACTCCTTTTAAAAAAAAAGTGTTCTTGTTAGGACCCCCTTGATAAATAAAGTGTTGAGCCATGACTTAAGTTTTAATCCTCATTCGAATTTGGACTTATGACCGTTTTTGTTCATGACTTAACTTTGATCCCTCTTATGATTTGTCACTAGGATCGTTTCACTCCATGAATAACTTGATTTGACAGACCATTTTTCTCTATCCTTGTCTCCCCTCCTTTAAAACCTATAAATTTCACTACCTGCATGTCGAATTCTAATACATCTACCCACCATAGCTACTAAGCTTGCAGCATTCAAGCAGTTCTATCCGCTGCATACACAGTGCGCTACCTAGAGGCGTTTCTTAACCACATTGTTTCTCCCCTGCCTCCTCTGACACTTAAGTCGGGCATTTTCTACCCAGTTCAAAGGCCAATTACAGGGTGTTGGAAATTTTTAACATGTAGCATATGCTTGTCATTGATGGCAAGTACAGCAATGAAGATGGCATGGGTGAAGGAAGAATGTACAAAGGATTGTTGGCATGTTTTACAGGCAGCATAGACTTGTCATTTGATGGCAAGTACAGTAGTGGAGATGGTAGGATAAGAAGGATAAAAATCCCTTGGGGATTCAGATGTGAAAGCTCAGGAGGAACAGCGTTGAAGAAAACGCGCGCAGCAAAGGCAAAGCTCAAAGTACAGGAATTTGCAGAAGAGAAGGAAGACAAAGATCCACAACCACAGGATCTCATTCAAATTTCCCGAAAGAATGAGGGCCGTAAGATCAGACAGAAGCTGTACGAGGTTTACCATCGGGAAAATCCAAGGTGAAATCCAGACATAATCAGGACCGTCTATTTGGAAGGACGTGTGGCAGCGATCGGGCGCCACCGGGAGAAGCTCGATAGGAGGACAGGTCTCAGCCGTCAGATCCGAGCGCAGGGACCCAATCACCGTTGGATCAATGAGAACCTGCAAGGTCTTTAAAGGGAGTGAAGGTTTGGC